>BMAW01122161.1:0-53161 GCA_019974015.1 Nephila pilipes | reverse complement strand
AAAAAAAAAAAAAAAAAAAAACCCACCTACTGTTCCTAGAAGTGTTTGACCAGGTGTATATAGTATAATTTGATGTATAATGAATAATCTTACTTAGTAACAACTATTTCGTAAGACTAATCTTATGCATTTTTTTATTTTAATATCTAGAATAAAACATTATTATCTTCTTTGATATCTTATCGTTTATTTTATTTTAGTATTTGTTCATTAATTTGTTTGATGTTTTAAAGCATTATTCGTTTTTTTGTGGAATATAGTTTGTTTTAAATGAATCACGTATAACGGTTTTCGTAACTGATTCAGTGTTGAAATATGTTGGTAAAATGTTATATTCTCTGTTCGATATTTCTCTTGGAGTTTGTACAATCGTTTTTTTTTGTTGTTTTTGTAACCAGCACACACCACACACACACATGGCCACACACACACACACACACACACACACACACACACACACACACACACACACACACACACACACACACACACACACACACACACACATCACACACACACACACAATAATAAATAATATTACACACATGTATATAATTTTTCTGATTTTATAATTTATTTAAGTAAAAAACTATGCAGTACATTTTAAATAACTGTAACACTATAATTTAGCACTACTCCTTCCATGAACTATTAAACGGTAGCCGATGGCTTTCACATGTTCTTTGGGGAAGGTCAAGCACGAGAGATACGTTATTTTGATGAAGGTGAGTGACTTCTGTTAGTAGATTGATGGAGGATGTCTGTAATCCATAGCTTATATGTGTTTGAACCGGTTTCTAGGTTGTGGAACGTATCAAGTATTAAATAATATTTGTTCCTGACACCATTCCGGCTGTTCATTATTTTGTCCTGGAAATAATAACAACATTAGATACAAACTGAAATAAATTAAGCCTACTACACACAATTTTACATTTTACGTTTCTTTTCCTCCATTATTTTTCTTTAATTCTTCATGAGTAATTGTATTGAAATTTTTTCTACCAAAATTAAAAAATATTGAACAAGGTAAACCATTTATCACTTTAAGAATTAATAATACTACTTAAAATGTTAGTTTTTATAATTATTCTAAGCAATAATGTGTAACTGAACGAAGCACAATAAACACACACACACACACACACACACACACACACTTGTATATATATAAACACATATATTTATTTGTTTTTGAAGAGAATCATTACAACATTTTTATCAGCTTAAGAACAAATTGTGGGGTTGCATGTATCTGTGAGGAGGCTGAGATGCAAAGATGTAGAGTGAATTGCAACTTTATATTCATGTAGGAGTAGTGCCTATGGTATAAGAATTAAAATCGATAATCTAGTTAATAGAAAGTACCATTTCTGATTAAAGAAGATTTGAGTGTTGAAAAGCTTAAGATAAACAGTAAAAGTAAAAAGCAGTGTGTGTAAAATCTTGATTTGAACGTTTTTAAAAGGGGAAAGGTAAAAATCACTATTTTTCTAAAAGGGTTCCAGAAAGAGACGATATGCGCGCTTCATTGACTTAAACTGCTAAAGAATCAAATAGGTATTGATCCCGATTTATAACCACGTGAGCATAAGGTTAGGGGAGGAAAGGAAATTGCTGAATGTACGAAAAATTAGACCCTGATATCTGCGCCTATATGAGTGGATAAACTGAAATCCATAAATAATGCATACGATTTAATCTCCAATAAAGTCATCTAAGAGTCTCATAATAAACAATCTTGCTTAAAATTAAACGAATTTCCAAATTATGTCTATTTTTACGAAACGTATTAAGTTAATGGTAATAATTATTTCGCCGAAGAAGTCTGCAAATATATATGTTCAAAGTCCAAAACATAGGTGTGCACGTGCTTGTTTGCCGATCTAGTGGAAGAAATATAAGCGCAGAAAGGGTTGTCTGTGATTTGTGTGCTCGTACTTCTCCAGGACATTCGTCATGTTTCTCGAAAGAGTTGGGTAAATATAAGACAGAAGGTAAAATGAGAAGCTACTAATGTATATGTTATATGACGGAATGAGATGGAGAATTGTCAGAAGATTAGAAGCAGGCCACTGACAAGCGCATGTGATTACAGAGTTTAATGTAACGTCCAGTGTCATCTGAAATCTATGGAAAATGTTTCAGGATACCGGACTCATATCGAAAACTTGGAAACGTGAGCCAAAATCCACAACAAAGAATGAATATTGTCAATTGGCACTTTCAATGAAGCTACACAGGACTGCAATAGCTTCACAGCTCTCATGTGAACTTATGATGCCACAGGAAACTGAGTTTCACGGGTAATAGTTGCCCGACGGCTTTGTGATAGAGGGCTGTATGCCAGAAAATCTCTCGTATGCGTCCCGCTCACTTCACGTGTTTAGGATGGTGGGGACAACATATATCTTGCACCATACTTCAGTGGAACACCATGACTTTTACAGAGGAGTCAGTAATACTGCTCATTGACTCTCAGCGTACTTATATCTGGAGAGAACCTGGGACATGATGCCATCCTGTCTTCATCAGATAAAATGATCATTGTGGTGTTGGATGAGTAATGGTTCGGCAAGCAATATGTAAAACTGTCATATTCCCCTGCTTGTGCTTGATAAAGACTATCCTACTGCTATGACGTACATGATCTTAGGACTTTAATTTTTCCTTTAATTAAACTTTAATGTGATTTTTCAAGGACATAGTTGGTCCTGGGCTCCTGTTAATAAACGACACCCTTCGTCCACATAAGGTTTAACTGGTTGATTATTTCCTGGAAAATGAAGATGTTTGCCGCATGGATTTGCCAGCCACATCTCCCGACCTTAACCATTTAGAGAATATCTAGAATGCTCTTGGGAGATCATTTGCATCTTGCCCTAATCTTCCAAGAAGCACCACTGAGCGAAAATCTGCGTTGCTACATGAGCGGGATCGAATGCCACAGAGACTCCTCAACTGTCTCCTGTCTAGTACGCCATCACCTGTGTTGCCTGTCTGGCTGTGAGGGGGGATCCTATTCCTTTCCAGTTCAATTTGAGAATGTGAATTTTAGAGATCTCTGCACTATGAGCTTTACTGATAAACATATGTATAGAAAATAATATTTGAATGGTACATCTTCATTTTTGTTATAAATGCATATTAATACCAAATTTCACTAAAATCTCTCTAAAAGTTTTCAGAAATTCAACTTGATGTACAAATTCTTTAAATTTTGTACACAGTAAATTATTGGTGATTTTATTCAGAAATCTAAGCAAAACGAACAAGTAGCGAGAACAGCTCTTTAAATGTTGCTTCAGGCTTCTAATTTTCATATTACTGAAAGATTTGGATGTCTAATTGAATATAAAGGGCCAATGCTTCCATTATTCTAAACAGAAATTTGTGCCGGAAATGATGCTTAACAAAATGGAGCCTTATAAAACAAAAATTTTTAGTTCGTAAAAATTTTATTCTTCTAAGAAGAAGGCATTAAAATTATACATAATATTCATATGAAGATATCGCTTCCTTTCTCTATCGTATGTATCAAACGACATGATATTGAAATAGCTTATAATCATTTTATTTATTGTTAATTAAGGGAGATTATATTATGACCTTATCTATAATATTAGACAAGATAAAGGTCATAATATTACAACCTTTTGATAACCAAAATACACCATATTTCCAGTTTGCGATTGGAATGTTTTCCTGATTATTCATATGTTAAATCTTATAATTTTTTAAAGAACACTGCTCAAACATATTAGAGAAATAATAAATTATATTAGAAATTAACAATTTGTGAATGAATGGAAAGAAAGAAAAGAAAATAAATTATCAAACATATATAACACACAAAAGTAAGTTGAAAACCGTGTAAAGTATTGATGATTCATTTATAATTATGTAATTTAAGCATCAATAACACAAAAAAGTGGTAATGGATACAATCACAAATAAAGTTTTTCTCAATTCTTCTATTTCTTTCTTTCTTATGAGTGATTGTTTCAAATCACTCTATCATATATCGAAATAACAGGAAAAATTTCATATCAAGTAATTATCTCCTATAACTCCTTCTGTAAGGAGTGCGATACAAATTAGACCACTCTAGAAAAAATGTTAATCCTAGTGTATTCGGGAGTTGCTTGGTTTGAAACGATGTAAAGAAATAAATTTGCTTCCTAAATATCGCGAATTGAAAATCAGATCTATTAGAACTTGGTAAAATGTATGATACTTAAGATGGCTTTAAGACCTTAAGAATTATTATGGATGTTCTTATCTTTCAACGACAAAATTAATAGCATGTTTAGAAAATTTACATTATTCCTATGTATTATCAAAAATTAGAATTCGGATTTCCTTTTAGCGACATGAACTCTTATGCCTTTTACTAAAAATTAAATTAGACCTAATTAATTAAATTCTGTTTAGACTTATAACCCAATATACGAATGAATGATGAAATTCACTTATAACTCATACTGGCATCTTGAATGAAATATACGCATTTATTTATAAATTTTCAGTGTGTTTGCCTGGAGGCAACTTTGATTTTTATTTGAAGACTGATATTTCATTATCCAGTTTTTCATTATTGTTTAAAATATTAATTTTTAATATCTGGTTTTAAAAGATATGAATTGTTAATATCGTATAAAAAACGTAATTTTATGTTTATCAATATAAATTAAATTCTTAATCACAAATTTCATAGATATCTTGAGTTCCGTTTCCTGTTTCCCATTTTCTTAAAATTTTGCCCAAATACTTTTTTAAAATACCTGAAACGTTTTCCCTAAAATATTAATGAATATTTTCAATTCAGTAGCTTAAAAAGCTTTTTAAAAGTATATTATATTTCCTGTTACTAATAACTCTTAATTAAAAAAAATCCCAATTGCTAAAAATTATAATATTTTTGATTGACATACTGGATTTTATACCAGATTAATTATGAATTTGTTAAATTTCCCATTCTGAAACTTTTATGTAATTAAATTTTATATATATGTACATTTTTTTAATATTAAACGAGGTTAACATATGCATATTGTTTGATTTCTTCTTTCCTACGAACAAGGAGTGCTTAAATAATTTATTTAAGTTAAACTGAAGCATTTAAAATATTTCATAAGAATGTAAATTTACTGTAACATAGCAATAAATTTTAAAATTCTCTTATTATTTTAAGCATCAGATATAAACTGGTTTATTTTTTCATGAATTAATTTTAACTCTTATGATCTTTAAACACTTTACGTTTATATACACAAAACAACTTCAAATCCAAATTTAAATAATCCAGATATCTTTTTTTTTATTTAATACTAATCTTCTAACTGAGTTAAAATTTACGAATTGTAAGAGAGAGTCTCAGATATTTTAAATCTCTCTATCATATTGCTTTACAAGTGTATAATATTGTCATTTAAGTCTCATAAAAATAGAACGCAGATTAATATAGTTTTAGAATCTTTTATAAAGCAATTACTGTAATTTACACAGCAATTTCTGTTAAAATTTAAAGCAAGGGACTATCAATTTAATCATAATAAATCATTCTTGTGCACCAAAGCGCAAAGGAATTTCTTCAGTCAATTTCTTAAGCAATTAATTGTAAAAAACTTAATCAAAATCTAATTTTCCTGCAACTGAAACTTTTACAATGTATAATTTTACATTTGAATATTTTATCTTGTTGGACAGATAGCGTTATGTCTGGAATAAGAGTAATGGGATCTATAAAGAGTTCGGAAAGGCTGGAATTCTACCCCGATAATTGAGTTTAGATGTTAAATTATACAACTTGAAAAGAATTAGGAATGACAGCATGTCATTTCAAAGTTATCGTTTTGTTTACAGCCAGTTTAATCTATAAAAATGCAAGATAGTTTGTAATTAAAATGGAAATATTATTTCAAAAATTGTGTGTAGTAGTGCTAACAAATTTACTGTCGAATGGGAAAAAATTAAATATTTTCGATGCTATATTAATAATCTCTGATTTCTGTTTCCCTTTCATGTGTACATTGCAATTTCTTATACTAATATGCTTTCAACTGAAAACTTCTTTCTCAAAATTTTATGAAGTACAGTTTCTGATTAAATGAATTCAGATTCATCATATTTATCGATTGTTTATTAATGTTGTATACTCAGAAGCAACCCCAAATTTTTGGGCGACGGAGCCTCTTAATTTTGAATCACAATCAAGGAAGAAAACGACACCCAACTCTTTTAACATTAACATCAAGCCATCGTAAGGACTTTGAAATCAGACACATTTAACATGCACCATTCTCGTTTACAGTCTTTAGTAAGATATAGAGGAAGCAAGACGGCTCTTTAAAGCCAACGATCCTACGGAAATAACGTTGATCATGAGCTTTTGACAATGACCTGAACACTCAGCAACTGAAATAGTCAATTTCACTGAAAAGAAACATATAACATAGTTGGCAGTGGTTACTACTCTGACGTACAAAAACGTCACACATATTTTGAAATAAAAAATTAAATTCAGAAAAATACACGCATGAATATCAGTGAAATTTTCTGTTCTTGAAAAATAACAAAACATATCTGTGACATATCGTATATTTCATAAGTAACTTAAAAAATTTTTCCATTTGGTAAATCAATGATTTCTAATGTTATTTTAGCTAATTATTAATATTGTATGATAAAAAGTACAACTTTAATTATTTAAACTTAAAGTTATTATTCGATTAAAACTTTTTAAATGATAATTGTAAAAATAAAATGTTTGAATGCAAAATTTAACAATTCATAAAATTTTAAGAAACGCTATAAATAAATAAATTTTCCAAATAGTTACTAAAAATGAAACATACTTTTTATCCAATATATAATTCCCCCCCTCAATTAGGGAATTCCATTTTAAGTTCAAGAGAACTAAAATTTGAGCTACTGAAATAAAAGAGAACATTTGAATATCATAATTTAAGTATATTAGAAAAGATATTCCCCTACACTACAACTGGTGGTGGAGAAGCTCACGTGCATAAATTATACATTTAATAAGTATAGAAATGAAAACAACTTTAAAGGGCATATATTCGCATAGTAATATTTGGAGTATATTAAGGTACAAATTTGTTTGTCACATGGCCATTACTCAAAGTATTTAAAAGCAATAATCTAATTTTCACAGAAGGCTAGGTTCTTTCTTCTGATGTAACTAATCCCATATTCATTTCAAAATAATTCTTTGACTCATTTTTTAATGAAATTGAAAAAAAATATCAGGCATAAAAGCAAAGATGCATTTTCTTGGTGGTCCTTACAGAAGTTTTCAATGGAAGGATATACGAGAATGACATAATAAAAATGGATATTTGCTTAGTGAAGAAAGAAGTGAAAATCCATTCAGGGTTTGAGACAAAAAATAAGTATAACTTCTTCAAAACTCGTTCAACCGTAAAGCTCATTTACATAAAAGGGAATGACAACGTAACAGCCTTCCGATAAGTGGAGGGGGTTAGGGAAAAAATCATTGCCAATATTACTTAGTTCCCCAACTTTCTGTCTCCAACTTTGTTCTTGGTGTTCATTTCCTTTGATTTATACCTTCTTTTCCAACGTTTTACGGCGAGGCACAAAGATCAAAAGTAATACGACTCCTGGATCAAGAAAAGAAAGGGAAAAGATAGAAATTTCTCCCTTTCTCCTCTTTTTCTTTTGCTAGTGAACTGATTCATCACGCTTCTGAACTTGGAAACGATAGAAACAGATCGAATACTGATATTACTTTTGACGATATTTCAGAGGTCAGTGGGGTTGTGTTGTCAGCGGATTCTGTGCGAATGCTTTCATAAGAAAGAGATCATTGTTGGTATGCGTGAACATTTGTGTATAATACGGAAAGGTGGAAATTGTATATATATATATATACATACACAAACTCTTATATATATATATATATATATATATATATTTATATATAAGAGTTTGTGCTTCTGTTTGATAGTCATATCGAATTAAAATGCTAAAATAGTAACACATCTTTTTATGGTAAGTTTACATCATTCGTTTGCAATATTTTGAAGGGAAAGAATCATTGTTTCTTTGTTTTTAATTTTTTTTCTCTATATAATTGATCATAAATATTTAACCAGGCTTGCCTGTTCAAAACATACCACACACACACGCGCGCACGCACGCACACACACACAGCGAAGCTTCTTTCAAAATACCATTTTCTCCTCATACATGTGTTCAAACTTCCTCACCTCATTATCCACCATGAGACTTTGGGCTATGGGTTTTTTGAAAGACTCTGTATCTAAAGATTTCTGATCTGAAGGATTGCACTTCACATCCACTCAATCACACAGTATACCTTACGTTGTGCAGTAAAAAGCAGTCTTAAGATTGGAATGTGTGATTTCAAGTAATGCGCAGTGCTGCTTATTTGTCACTACTGAGCGAATTTTTTTTTTATAATTTTATCGAGTTTTTCAGCAGATGCAACATTTTCCTCAATATTTTTGCACTCGAAAGAAGCGCATCTTTATGAATTTTTAGCATCGGCTGAAAATTACAAATCCACATAATTTGTTTTGTTTCACATCGAATCTAATATATCGAATGTTTAATTGTTGGTTTTTCTCGTCTCCGTACAAATCCACACCCCTAATAAAACTAAGATTTTGGGGGATGTTTGAATAGTTTAAGAACAATCAAGTTAAGGAATGAGGTTACGAAAATCCATAAAAAAAACAAGGATGACCGAAAAGGCAAAATATTGGTTTCAAATGAACAAGTAGTATATCAACTACCTTAACTAATTTTAATTAGCTGTTACAAAGAATTGATTTTGAGACTTTTAAAAAGAGATACATAGTAATTCGATGATTTTTTTTGTTATCTTTTAAGATTGCATTTTTATGAAAAACATTTGATTTTGATTGTATCTGTTCCTCGCTTTAGAAATAAATAAAACAATTACACAGGTGAAAATTTAAGGATGCATGAAAACTAAAAGAGAAAACTGGAATCGAAGTTGACTTCAAGATTAATAAATTATTATTTAAACTTTCCTTTTTAATTCAATTATTTTTACGATTGCCGATTTACTGTACTAATTTGCCTTAACACTCTGAGAGGTCTCTAAAAGGAAGCAGTACTAAAATACATTTTGAGAAACACTCAATTGATGTATTTCGAATTTACTTACCTCAAGGCTGTATATTTGTATATAAAACTTGTTGCGATACGAAAGCTATTGGCAACTGACATCTTAATTTTGAGCTAAGAACAAATGACGAGGCCAATAGCTGAGCGGGCACATTCTTTTCCAAACTTCCATGTCAGGCTTTCAGGGAGGCTTTGGGACCTCGGCTAGATTTAACGCTCATGAGCCACGCTACATGATGGGGCTTTAGCGACATTTGGGCACGAACTAACGACTGTGCGAAAACAATGCTGGCCGCGAGTCTCCGATCATAACCACTAGGTAACCTAGGCAGAATGATACCAGAAGTGATTTCTAAGAAATGCGTATTTTCAACAGGTTTAAAGTATTTGCTCTACATAATTTATGTGGTTCAGATAGAAACATACTTTTACCTTAACCCTCCGAGAGGTTCAGATACTATACCTAGCATTTTTCTGTACATTATATTTGTGTAATACTCCTAGAGGAGTTATGACCAATTAGCTGCTGACCCGAGTTCTTAGTATTTCTTCTTGATGTGATTGATCCGAAGAAGTTAAGCTCTGTAAAGGAATTTTTTGTCTATTTTTTTCTGCTTTGTACATGATTTTTCCAAGATAAATTAATGTTAATTTTTACACATAGAAGAAATTTATTTACATTTTTCCAAAACGCTTTGCTATAACTTAATTATTTTCTACCGCATGATTCATATTTATAGTTTTAATTGTATTAAATTTTTAGAATAAAACACATATTAAATTGCGTCAAAGTTTTTTTTTAAAAAAAATTGTACAGTATTTAACTTATAACATTTAGTATAGTCGAAGCTATGCCACTGAACAATGAAATTGGCACGATTTAAAATAAGCCGCTACTTGCAATTATGATTTCATTTTTGTGTTTGTTTAATTTTTCAAAAGGGATGGAACGAATTCTAATATGATTCATTCCTTCTGTGTTTTGAAAAATATTATCTGGTAAAATTGAAATACACTTTAGCAAAAGCTTAGAAGCTAAGTACTAAACAGAAGAGTATTTTTTTCTTATATCTAATAATTCCATACTTATGCAGATAAAATATTTCTTTGTGTTTATGAGTTTGATTAAATTTTTAAATTTATCTTCTTTAAAGTTTTCTCAGATTTATAATTATTCTAGTCTTAACTATTATGGTTTCATATATATATATATATATATATATATATATATATATATATATATATACAAGTATTTATAGTTCTACTAATAAAGATCCAAGGGTTTATCAAATAAATCGTATCATCTTTTTTAATTCATTTGTTTTAAACTTTTCTGAATTGGTGAGGGAAAACCGCTGCCATAACTTGTTTTCATTTTAATATTCTATTGTATTTTTAAATCAAATTAAGGATTTTAACCTTTTTAATTATTTTATCTCTCTCTTTATCTTATCTTCGTTTATCTCAATTTTCATGGGTTTCTTAAAGAATTAAATTGGGGTTATTAAACAAGTGTTTAGCGCATCATAAACTACTTTGGCTCTTGTTCCATTAAATCTAACTGTCACCCACTCACTATGTTATTACATTTTGAAAGCTAGAAGTTTAAATAATAAAGTTACAAAGAGTAATAAATGAGATATGAATTCGTTTTTTAAATGATTTATTTTCATTTTATCCATAAGTTGAGTATTTTTTTAAGTATTTTCTTAAAAATATGATAAATGTGTAACTCTTTAGTTTCAAGTGAAAAAAATGAATCAAAATCAAGAAAAGCTTGTTAAGAAAAGCTTCGCATTCGTAAAGAGAAGTAATTTGAACTTTTTATGAAACAGGTCAGAGAAAAAAAAAATTAAGATTATTGAATTAAAAAAAGTTCAAATTTAGCCACTCTTATCATGATAACTGTATACTGACTGTTCCAGACAACAGAGGTGCCCTCTTGTGACTAGCCATAACAAGTGATACTTCAGTAAAATCAAAGCGCTAGTCGAGTTTGTAAAGAACTCCGTCCATTTAATTTCTTTGTTTCCTCTGAAATTAAACATGCTAACTGTGTGTAACTTAAATAAATAAAAAATGATTGTTACTCAATATGATCTTTTCTGATAACTGCTTCTACAACTGATGCCCAACGACACTACACAATTACATAATTATGCACTTAATCATGCTTTTTGTTTCAATACATTTTCCTTTACACGAATTTTTATCAACGCTGTAAATTTTTCCTTATGCACCAAATTATTGTGTACATTGCAAATTATAAAAGTTCTATTATTTCTAAATACTTACAGTTTTCTTTTTTAAAACAATTCTACTTCAAAAGCAAAGGCATTTAAATTCATTTGCTAAATTAATGACATTATCGAATAGATATAGTGTTCTTAAAATTTGAAATAAAATGACTTAATATTGATTTCTGCTTCAAAATGTTATTACCTGTAAAATATCTCAGATTTCTAGGAGAAATGTTTATGATGCAACTAAACATAGCGGAAAGTTTAAGATTTCATTGCTTAATCATTTGTTCTGTTGTTTCAACTACAAGAATTAAATTTAAAGTGTAACTTGCCTTTGAATCTCAGAGATTACTTCAAACTCATTTTTCTCTTTTGATAGATATAACTGTACGAAAATTTACATATAATTAACTGTTTTCGTTGACATTTTCGCTTAATATAAGAGAAGGTTATGAATTTGGAAACTATGAATGTTCCTTGTTAGTTTTCTTATTATTTCATGAATATTTCTTATCCCTTTAAGATATTGAAGTTTCAAAAACAATTAATTATTCTTTTATAATTCTTTATCCGTATTTAAATATTTTTATTTCATCACAAGACAAAGATGTAATATTTGATTAAAGAAACAGTAAGTTGAGCCTTCCTTCCCCAAACATTTCTTCTAAAAGTTTATTACTGCCTTTTTGAACATTTATTGCAACATTGGCACAGATGAAATAAGCGATTTTTAATAGAACAAATTACTTTATTGTGGACTATTAGAGAGGATCACAAACAGATGTAAAGACTTTAAGCTATTCATAAATTATGTGAGAGAACTTTATAAAATTTTCTCTAATTTAATTTTCTTCTTAATGGTATATGCATCCGCCAATTCTACTAACATGCAACGATTTTAATAAATTTCAAAATAAAATTAATAAGTAAATAAAAACACTAACTTTTCCTCTTTAAACATGTATTTGAAAATATCTTTTCGAATTCTAATTAATGGAAATATTTAAGGTATTTTTCAAGTTTTATTTAATATTTTTCTTTGCAATTAATGTAACTTTATTGCAAAGATATTTAAATAATTTATTTCTGTATACATTAACAAATAAAATTCATATTAAATCTTAAGACTTCTATTTCAAGGAAGAAAATACCTTTAAAATGTAATTGTAATTGATTAAACATTAATTTCAATATGCAAATTGAATTCTTTAGAACGTGGGTTTACTACATAAAATATTTAACAATATTTAATTCTGTAACTCAGGGAAGGCCAAATAGTGGCACATGAACCACACGTGATGTAATGGATGATTAGAAGTAGTGCTTCAGTAATTTTTGAGTATGCCATCGTGGTGTCGAGTTTTGAAGGAGAGTTTTTGTGAGAGCGTTTTACTTATATTTTTATCTTTATTTTGTGTGATACGATTACGTAACTGTGATCTATTTGTTATTTTGTAATATTATTTAGAGTTTTGTCCTTTTCTCCGCTTTCAAATTATTCTTATATAATACAGTGTAAAATAAAATGACCAAAAGAAATTCAGAAAGCGATAGTAGGCGTGAATTTTATCAACAGTGGGAAAATGAATTATTATTTATATAAAATTCATCAGGAAAAAGCGTTTTGTGTTGTCTGTGAAAGTACTTTTTTCAAAATAGAAGACATGAACTAAATAGACAGTTTGTTCTTGGGTATGAGTTGAGAAAAGAGAGTGTGACTAAGAAAAAGGAAGAAATAAGAAGAAGACAAAATATAATAACCTAGTTGTGAAGACTTAACACTGACAAAAGTGTCAAATTAAATTACTTTAGGATTGGTGACAAAACAAGAAGCCTTTTTCTGACGAAAAAGAAATAGGTAAGCCTTTGCTCCAAATATTTGCGCTCTCTCTTGATGATAAAGGTATTGAAAGGAAAGCAAACGACATTGTTATATCAAGGTAGACTGTCTTAAGAGTTTCGAGAAACTTTCTCAGGATGTATCCCGGCAGTTGGAAAACCTTGTCTATTCTTATACTTTCTTTCTTCTAACTTTAGATGAATCAACGGATATGTGTTGAGAATATAATAGAAATTTGATCAAATATATTAAAAAAAATCAAGGTATTACAAGAGACATTTGACAATCATTTTCATGATTTTGTAAAGAAGGAAAAAAAACACTTTCTCGTCTTTAATCCAGACAAATCCAAGCTCAAAGTTGATCTTACTCTCAGTACCAACATCTGTGGTCCAGAGTTATCTTCCCCAATTGAGACTCTCTGGTTGCGAGAAAACTATCATGAAGCTATCACCCTCTCGTACAGGAGATCATTCCTGACTATTGCAGTTTGATGTTTCATTAAACTGTATTAAATTAATTTATTTAATTGCGTGATTACAATTCATTTTCTTTCCCTAAGTGGAGCAGATTCTGTCTTTATCTCTATTTACAAATTTTAACTCTCAATGTAAGACGGCATAAAAAGTACTTTAGTTATGTGGCACATATGAACTCTTCTATCACAAAATTGGCGTAAGGTATACAAAGGGTCGGTTACACTTGCTGTAACTCTTCTTCAAATTTTTCAACAATTTTAAATTTGATTCTTCGTTAGACATTAGAAGAATATTCAGTAACACTTTAAAAATATTTGTTGTATTTTAAAGGAATGTTTTAATTTTTAAAGAATATATTTATAAGAACTATTTACACTGTAAAAATTGATTTCCTTGAAAGGATAATTCGTACATCTGGGAAAAATTAGCTTAAATTTATTTAATTTTCAATATTTTTAGCTATAATTCAAGTGTTTATTAGTTTAAGTTTAAGTATAATGTTAGAAGTATGAAATTCCTTACAGTTGTAAGAAATAAAATAAAAAATGATTAATTAAATCAAGCGACAAAAGATAAATTTAACTTAAAATTAGACATTAACGTTATTCAAACTTACCATCTTTGAGTAGTTTTAATATTAGAGTAATTTTCTTATAAATAGGAAATTTACTCTTATATTAAAAAAAAACTTCTTCCATGACACTTTACAAACTTTTCAAAAGTGAAATAATTAATCATAATTAAAATAGAAACAATTAAATTTGATATTTTTTACTTCAAGGAATTTTAATGTGAAATTAAGTTTAATTTCCAAATGATCTGAAGAAGCATTTACATTTTTCAAATATTACTTTGCTCATTGAACGAAATAGAAAGTAGTGTAACTATGGTTGAAATTTCAGCTATATTTACTCTACAAATAGCTAAACTTATTCAACATAAGAATATTTTTTATATGAACTTTATTATATTTTCAAACGAAAAAGAAAATACGTAAAGTTTTTATAAATATAAAATACTTAAATTTTTGTTCAAGATCTTAATTCCATTCGCAATAGATAAAAATATATTGAATTTTAAAAATATAAAATGCTCTAATTTGTTTTAATTCATGTTGAATAGTTAATCTAGCATTCGTAAATTCCTTACTACTACTTTCATATATAAGATTAGGGGTAACAACTGAATATCAGTCAACCTTATATATCAAGTTTTAAGAAAAAACGATCAAAATAAAAGAAATAACAAGTAAATGGAAAAAATTCAGCACTAATAAAAGAAAAATCACAGAACAATCCAACATTTCAACCCTTTTCTTTTAATATCGATTCCAGCTCAGTTATCGATTAAATCGCATCATCCCCATACCATACTTCTCGAAAATACTGGGTATAAACAAAAAGCAACAAACAAATGCAGGAATTCAATCTACGAAGCGTCGAAGAGTCTGAAGAAGAAAAATTCCTCACTTCATGAGAATATTTGATTCGTGGAGAAAAATGGCCTCAAAAACTTTTTATTGGATACCGATGAGCCTCTACGGATGTTTTCGGGACCGAGCTGAAATTTTTTTACTAACCTCTTTTACTGCAGAAGGAGGTCTCTTATCGAAATAAAGTTCTATACATAACCTAAAGCTAACTTTGTAAAATTCTTTGGTGGTCTTACTAAAGTTTGACTGAAGCTTTCTCATATTTTGGTTTTGTGTGTGCGTGTTCTTTATATATCGATTATATTCTTCTAGAAGGATTGGATATCTCAATATGGTTATTGGAGATGATATTTCTCAATTTTCTATTCCAGTGAATGTGATGGAATAAAAGATCTTTGAGAAGGATGCGAAAGGATTATATAGGTGTCTCGAAGAAAAAGTTTTGAGACGTTTTCTAAAACAATTCTCGAGTCTCTGTGGTAAGAATTTTGTATTTTCGCAGTATTACTGTTTAATAAAGGAAATCACATGTGATAATGTGTAGTTATTTCATTCTGTTGCTCAACCACACCACTTGTGTATGAGTAGATAGAAAAATATATTTGTATTAAGAGACAGAATGTTTTGGAGATTATTTTCAATTCTTAATTTTGAATACATTAATTAGTTACTTAATTTTGCATACATCAATACTCCTAATTTTTATTATTACATTAATTGGTAGTCATAAAAATTAGTTGTGGTAGTAAAAAATTATGAACTTTTCATGTACTCTGTAGGACAGCTGTCATCTTCCTACTACACTAAATTCATGATACGTTTTAGAGAAGATGAAACGAGAGAAGTGCAATACTATTGAATGCAATATTGTTTGATCTTTATAACAATAATCTCCGTTTACGAATACTGCTTCTTATTTGAAATGGATGTAAATTTTATTAACTGATAATATATCAACATAAAATATTTATAAAAAATGAATAACTATTCTTTTTGCGAAAATGAAATCACCGTCAAAAATAATTTTTTAAGTCCATAACCATAATGACAGTTCAATTTCTCATAATGAAGCATCCGGAGGAATACTGTCTTATGCAGGATTTCTATTATCCTTCAAGCTATTTAAATCAATAACACTGTCTCTAATTTGCATATGGTTTTTAAATGGATAAGAGCAAACATTTTACATAATATTTAGTTTATGGAATTAGCTAACCCAGTCAAAATATTGATATTTTTTTTCCTCTTCAAACCATTTCTTTTTGCTGCACTAGAAGTATGTAAAGACTCCCCATCTTATTGAAGCGTAAAATTATTTACCCTGAAAGTGAATAATGTGCTATTAGTTACACGTTTAAAACTCGAAGATATTTCTCATTGTTTATTGGTACTTTTCTATTCCCCAGTTGCAAGCGATAAAGTCGTTAAAAATGATACAACCAAAGCCAAATGGAACTGTGTTTACTGTGTGTTGTCGACAATAAAGTCTGCTTGGAGAGAATTTAGGCGGCGAAATGGAAAAGTACCGTTTATTTAGTAGGCACAACTACTAAATACGTTTTGTTGTTAGCTAAAATTGCTGAGCAGAACCTCATCTTTTATAACGCGTTCTTCAGATGACGTTTTTCTGTTTCCTAAGATCATGCTAATAAGTTAAAATCATCTGATCCATCAAGTTTGAAAAAGTTTCTTATCCGAAAATGTAATATATTTCCAGTTCATGATGTCTGAAATACACTTTAGTAAAATTTCTCTTCGTAACAATTTAAGTTTACCGGTTAATGTTGATTTTAAATTCTTTTAACATAGTTTGTGGAATAACAATTGTTTAAAACACATTTAGTTTTTGTTCTCGAAACTTTTCCATTAAAATTACGGGCAATTTCAGAAGCAGGCATTTTTTGTAGAGCAGCAAAATGAATAATGATTCTTTGGTTTCTGTGAGACATTTTTGTGGAATGATTTTTTTTTTTTACATTTTAGTGGTTAAAAATAATAAATTTATAATATTACTAATAATTTAAATAATAAATGCTGAATGATTCTAAGACAATATTCAACCTTTCTTAAATGAGATAATTTCTTAATAAAGATGTTAATAGAGAGTGGTAACTCCTGTTAAGATTTAAAACACAATTTTTCTAAGAAAGGCATATTAAAATATTAAAGAAGTGAATTGAAAAAAAACAACAACCTATATTTGAGTTTATAGATTCTTAATATCAAATGCAATTTTTCTATAGAAATTCGAGAGCTTCAATCTGAATTCAATATGACCAAAAGTAAGTGATTATCAATATCACTTTAAGCAATCCTTTTCAAAATATTCTCATTAAAAGTTTCCATAAACTCAGAAATTATCAAAATTTTGCGAAACTTTTCAAAAGTAAAAGAGCTCTATAAATTAATTGATTTAACAAATTTCACTCCATTATATTAAGTACGTATAATAACACGATAATAATTTTTGAAAACATGTTACTATACTTTGCGCGCAGTGTTAAAGAAATGTTCTTTAAGCGTATATTTAAGATGAATGAGCACTGTTCAGAAACATTGTAATAATATTTAAGGCTACTAACTGTTTAATGTATCATCAGTGTCATAATGTTAGATTAATGAACCAAAAATTAAGCAACATTAATTAATCATGCTTTCTTAATGACTAGTAGGAAAAATACTCAAAACTGTTTAATTAATGAAACTTTAGTATTTAACTTCGACCGAAACTTTACTCTTTTCCCACTTTAATTCTGTCTGAGAAGATAGATAAATATCTTTAATCACTATAATCAGGCTTATGTTTAAAGGATTTATCGGCAGTGTTTGGTATAATTGTGCTCAATAGAAGATAAAAGAGATGGGAAATATATACTATTTCGCTTTTTGTATGAAATACCTTCAATTTTGATCGTAAATTGACAAAATATAGTTTTAATTAGTTGACCATTTCATAATTAATATATAGGTTAATTAAGATCATACTATTCTAAAAATAAATTAAACAAAATTATAAGAATTCTTCATTTCGAATTTAGTTATTTTACGAAGAAGTGAAAAAATATTCGTTATCATGATATTTTTAGATTTCGTTCATTTCTTAAATAAATCAATTATGTTAAAATCAGAGTAGTGATGGAATTTAAAAATTTATGGTTAATACAATGACTTTAGATATTTTAACTATTTCTTCTTTTTATCGAATACACTGATTATTTTGAGATAAAAAATAAAGAATTATTTATACATTTTTATGAACATAAAAGATTCAAGACATAAGTCCTAAGATAAATTAAATGATGAAAAAATATTTTAATCAAAGATACATTTATCATCTTAATGACATTTATCATCTTTGTTTGAAATGATTAAATTATTTCCTTTTTAAACACCTTTTTCAAAAATTTTGATGAACTATTATATATATTATTCTTAAATTGTGAGGAAAGTAAAACTTTTTGAATGAAATTTAGAAGAGATTATACGTGAAAAATGTAATAAAATGATAATTTTTCTAATGAAATTTGCAATCAAATACCTGAATAAATTTATGTGTTATATTCTCTATTTAGTCGCTTCTTTATTTTCTAAGCTCTTCTTTAATTCAATGATAAAATGTGACTAAATACTTATAATGATTTTTCTTTCATGTCATGTATTAAAAATAATAATAAATTTCTTTTTTTTTTTTTATAAAAATAAAGTTAAAATATAATCGATGAAAAATCACTGATTTCAACATCAGGGACGAAAATTTTTGCGTCTGTTACTTTTTATGTGTATTTTCAATTAATTGACAAAGAGAAAAAGAAACACTATCTCTTCCACAACAATTGGATACAAACAACAATAGAATGTTTGAACTAGCTTAAAAGGAAGCAACAATAGAAAGTTCAAAATAAATGCAATGAAAAAATTTAGAATTGTTGATTATTTAATTAAAAGGTATCCTATTTACTATTCAACTGAAAGATTTTGTTCCAGAATTTTTGTAACAACTAGGGATTTGCTCAGAGGTTTGTGTTGCAATATGTCAGGTAATAAACCGGTCAGTTTAATTAAATAATAAAGTTTATTTTAATTACTCACAACTATGTTTAAAATAAAAAAATCATGAAATGATCTACTTCAACAATTTATAATGAATGCATTTTCCAATAAAGATAAAAGTGATGGAGGGATTTTCTGCTGTTTGATAGCTGTGATAGTCTTTTTTGAAGAAATCGTTAGATACTTTTAAATTCTAGAGGGAGCATAAGTTTCATTTTAAATACACGCGGATCTTAGAGAATAAAATAAAATTTTCGGGCTTCCTTTTGATACGTGGTCTCCACGATCATAAAACAGTGGATTTTTAATTTGGGATGGTTCTTCTTGGACTAATTGAATTCCTAGTGGAAAGAACCGTAGAGGATCACTGCACACATAATGCTCAGGAATATTATCAGTTCTTTCGGGAGAAAAGACGCTTTTCTTCTTTTTTGGTGACCCCATATCCTTCCCGGCGACGCATTTAAATAAGAAAGTCGCCAAGATTTGTCACACACTCACTCACACGAATTCGACAGACACGTGCACGATTTTAAGAGACACTCATCATATACATACTTCATAGACACGCGTACATATACACACACAATATATAGCGCTATTCACCAAATATCTAGTTTGGGGCATCGCTAATGAACCTTCCAAGTATGTACAGTTTTTCATGCGTCAAATTTTAAAATTTTTATTTATTCCAATGAATCTAACAAAGGGACCAAATGATGTCTTTCCTATGAGTGATTAGTCATTTTTATTTTATTCAATTCTCATCTATGATCGGAGTTCCTCTCTCCCACAATATCATTCAATAGAGACTTGTCAATCTCTCTAAACTCAAAATTTAAGATAAATTAATCTGAGAAAAAAAACCCGTATTACTCTATTAGGAAATATTTATGGTGCATGTATCTTAAAATTGGAAAATTAAGAGTAGCACAATTAATGCAATTCTCGAATACCATGGGACTTTTATAACTCTTTTAGAAAATTGGGGAAAACCTTCAAACAACAAGGTATAATAGAAAACGGTTACACTTAAAAACACATCTGAACCGCATGTCATGTGGTCACGAACCATTCGGTGAAATTATTTTCACTGCGAACTGGATAAAATGGACAAAGAAGCATAGTGGTTTGGAACCAATAACGCAGGCTCAATCTGAAGTGCGGAATTCTTTTGCGTTTGTAGAAAAACTGATAAGACAAGGTTCACAATGAGTGTATTGCAATCTGGCGTGTATTTACGAGTCGAACGTTTGTAAACGGTTAACTTTGGAGGTGTTACATGCACCTTAACGCAGTTGAGAATTAAATATTTCACCATTCAACACCTAAAGATTTGAATAGGTTTGATTGTAATGGTTTTGTTAATGTCGCACAAGAAGCAAGACGAGGGCTATTGGCGATGGACCTCGTTGACTTTGAACCTCGATTAAGTGATGAGGACGACATCTGTGAGCTGGCACCTCCTTCACAAAACATTCATAACACACCAACGGGAAAACTTTGAGCCTCGACAGATTTAACGTGCATCAGCCACGCTACACGACAGGTCTCAAATGGCAACAGGACTTAAACCTGCGATTCGACGAAAACCGCGAATCCGAGACCATGACCGCTATGCGACCAAAACCACCAAAGCTTTGAATTGCAAAATTCGGTGTTAGAAAAATTCTCGTATAACGTGGAACGAAATAAGAACTTTTAAACACACAAGATATCTCATTGGAAATCTTTCATTTTCCTGTAATATAAATTTCAACATTACATTGTTATTTCTTTCCAGTACGTATAATATATCCAACTTGTCTGCAGAATGTTGAAATTTATTAAAATTAAAATACTTCTTTTCCGTGGAGTGTTTTAAATACATTTTAAAATTTAGTATTTCTATTTAAAACTATGTATTTTCAGGTGTGCATTATTCAATATTTCTCAGAAGCGGTAAACATTTTTTTAATTTTTGTGAATTTATTTATTATCCCAAACAACAAATTTGGAAGAAATTTTTTTTAAAAAAAATAGCATTTAATATATACATTTCATCTCGCTAGAACAAAAATAACAGATTTGGAATAGGTCAAAAAGAGGAGATAAAGTATCGTATGTCACATAAGTATTATTTAACATGCATTAATGTACATAACTTTTGATATTATATTTTAATAAATATGTTCCCTCTAATTATAATATATATTTCTAATTTTTGGAATTTAGCTTTCTTTTTTTCTTCTGCAATAGTTTTTTTTTTAATTCATACAAATGTTTGAAGTACTTATTCAGTTTTAAATTTATATTTTTCAAACCAATAGCATAATTTTGAAAAGAAAATTTAAGCAATTTTTACTTTAAGCTTTACTTTTGGTATTGGTGTACTTTATATGTATGGAGTTAATAAGTGTTTTCTAGAAGAAATGATTTGCTTTATTCTTTTCAAAATACTACATGAAGTATTCAAAAATTTCTGAAGAATGTATTTTTTTTAAATAAGTTACTCATAATGGTTGGTTTAAGATCTATGTAAACGTTGACAAATGTAATGATAATTTTTATATTTAGGGTAAAAGTAAGCTAAACTAGTAGCTCAGTTCATTTTTAAAAATAAATCCATTAACAAGAAATAAGATTTTTTGTGTTTGTAGTTATATTAATTCAAATATTGTGCTAATTTATAGAACTAAAATTTTTTCCAGTGGAATTTTCGTTTAAATAGGACGATACGAAGTAAAGTTAGTCACTAACATCGCTTAAATAAATGTAGCATATGCTATATGACTGATAATAGCAATTACACCTGTCCGACAAATGTGAATAAGTACTTTTAAATTTAACAGTTTTTGTTTATCACAAAATTCATAATTTTTCTTCATTCAAATTTATTTTCAGATATTATATAACAATAAATGATAATTTAAGCATTAATTATTATCTATTAAACAACTATATGAAGCTGCATTTCATTTTAAAAGGGTTTGTGAACGAGAAAATATACATTTAATCCTCCCCCCTCCCATGCCTGAAAACTGAAAGGAAACTGAAGGCAGCTCAAAAGCTTTTGAAATAAAGGAATTCTCATATTTAGTTTTCATAAAAAAGAAAAAAAAATGTATCGAATTCTTATATCAAAGAACTTTGAAAAAAAAATGATAATAATCCCATTACAAGCAGAATTCCTTCCTGCTCCTATGATATCGATTTCAGCTGAGTTATCGATTAAACCTGTATCATTTATATACCACTTATACCATATTGCTTGGAAATACAGATTATTGACAAACAACAAACAAATAAAAGAATTCAATTTACTAGGTGTCAAAGCATCCGTAGAACTGAGACAGTGAAAAAATTCAACATCTCACGAGAATATTTAATTTATGGGGAATATGAGGAAACAATTTTTTTTATTGGATACCGATGAGTCAATTTATATGATTCCGGGTGTGAGAAAGCATGTTTACTAACATCTTTTATCGTGCGAGGAAGTCTCTTTTTGAAAATCTAGAACTGAGTTTATAAATTTTATTGCAGTCTTATTTAAGATAAAGTAGTTGTATTTCATTTTGCTTTTTGTCATGTATTGATCATGCACTTCAAAATGTATTGGATATCCTGATACAGTGTAAGAATAAGGCATTTCTCATTTTTTCGGTATAAAGAAGAGAATACATAAAAGTATTTTGATTTCTTTTTAAATTTTTAAATCTTTTTAACTCAAAAGATTTTGATTGTGGAGAAAAGAAAAGGAAACTTATTTCATTAAAGTAAACTTCAAACGTTTTTATAATATTTGAAGATATGTGCTAATTTTCTAAGCAATTCTTATAGGAAAAATTTTTTTTTACGAGTGGGATATATTTTTGCATTTTGCTCTCATTTCTTATTATTAACCGTATTAATTTATATGATTATGAAAATGAATCGGAAAAAACACTATATATATATATATATATATATATATATATTCATTAACATACATATAAGTTCATAATAAATTACAAATTACAGCTAAAATAAAACAATAAAACTAAAATTAATATTAAAAATTGTATTCATTATAAATTAAGATAAATATATTGTAAAATCAAATCTAAAAAGTTATTAATGAAATTATGATAGATTTAGTTAAAAATATATTAAAATTAAAAATAAAGTATCTGAACTTTAAGGAATCAAAAGAGTTATAATATAAAAATGCCTTTAAACTGCTGAAAATGTAATTTTAAAAAATATTCAAGATTAAGGAGTAACAAAATTAAAAACAAAACTGGTAGTTTAAAAACTTACAATATAGCTCAAAATATGAATAATGTTTTCTGGGCCTACGAAACATATATCAAGAAAATCAATCAAAAAGTAAGTCAAAAATGGGGCTAAATTAATTTTAAATGATCTCTCGGACTTAGAACTGAGTAAATGTGTAATTATACAAGTAAATATGGATCGAATCATTATGAGTTGCAGAATCACCAAAGAAATAAAAAAAGTAGTAAACTTAATTTTGCCAAATTAAAATAATCAATTGAAATTATACGCATTCACATTATAACAATCATTTAACTTAAAAAGAGCAAGGCTAATTCCGACATCCAATATGCTAATTATTTGCATAAACTAAATATCCAATATTCGATGTTTACATGATCGTGCTCAAGCAAATTGATTGATTTCATGAAAAAATAACAGTCCTTGACTTTAAAAAGTTTAATCAAACTGGGGAAAATTATATAAAGAATACACAATTATAAAACAAGTATATTCTAAAATTTTTTACTTGCACTATGTGCGTGAACCAACATTCTTATTATTAAACCTATATATAAAAATAGAATTCTTAAAAAAGATATTTTTATATTGAAATTATATACAATTTCTCGTCAATGAATTAAATTAAAATTTTATTTAAGTTGACAGTACACCTTAAGAACAAAAGTTTTAGTCAAGACATCTATTTTTTAAATTTTTGGTCTCATAGTAAAATGCAACCTTTTATCTTTGAAAATATGTTTGAATTCCTTTTCTATCTTATTTAGAAACTGAGTTACATCTGTTTAATTCGAGGTGTGGATATTAAATAAAAAGACTGACCCTGCTACAGAAGAAATACGCATGTTCCAAACGCCAGCGACCGACAGTTGTATAGTTGAAGCCTTCTTTTTTGAATGCAGCACCTTTGTTTCGCCGGAAAAATGACAAGTGAGCAACGAATTGCTGTGAAATTTCACAAGAAAAAATCGCTACAAAAACTTATAATTTATTGAAAACCGTATATAGCAATGAATGTTCATCGCGTGCTCGTGTTTTTGAGTAGTTTAAGCAGATGTACAAGATGATGTTGAAGAGAATAAACGCCCTTTCATCTCAATAACTGATGACAAAATCGAAACAGTCTGTAATCTGGATAGATATGACCAACTGTTTAGTTTTCGTGCGATTGACTAGGCACTCGTCCCGAAGGAGCTGACAGAAGACTTCCAGCACTGTTTCGAACAATGGAAGATTTACATCGTGCTTTGTAGGGACAGAGGAAGGGTGCATATTGAAGATGATAGTAAATATATAAGAAATCAAAATAAAATGTTTTTTTCAGCATCACTCTCGTTATTTAATAGCCACACCTTGCATTACTTGATCACGCAAACGCAAAAGATGATCTCAAAGTGTTATGCATCAATGGGCATTAAAATTTTATATACATATTTTTCTGATACTCAAACACAGAATAAACAATTCTTGATATTTTATAGTGAATAGAAGTTATTCTTATATCACATTCAAGCAAAAATTACAATGATTCTTAAAGAAATTTTCAGTATTTATAACTCGTACTGCCATAGCTTCCTTCGTAAAGGTTATATTATCAAAACTATAGTCTATTCCGTAGATAAAGTTATATTCTGTATTATTCAATTTACAAGATGTGAATATATTCATTTTCTGTAGAGTTATCATGTTTAGTGGAAAATCTTAATTTTTGCTTATATTTGTATAAAATGTCCTTTTTACAGTAAAAATATAAACTAACAAAACATTTTTTGGGTGTTTTTCTAATTTTGAAGCCCCATAAGTGGTTGAGTGTACGAGTGGTCGAGTCAATTAGATAGTTATATATTTGTGACACTTCTGCAAATGGACATATCCAGATTTATCCTGGAATCAGATGGCCAGTGAGAGAGTTTATGGAAAGAACAAAGCACTTACAATCTGGTGAAACACATCCTCGGGCATCACGCTTTCAATAATGGTTTTAGTGAGGGGATATCACACAGGTAAGCTCTTTTGAAAGACAATTTTGAGAAAGCGGTGATGAGATCCAGATTTTCTCTTTTTCAATAATAATGCCCATCCACGCCCAGCTGACATCGTGGAGTATTTGTAGAAAAAAATGTATTTCTCGAGTAAGAGGCAGCGTATTTCTCTCGTTCTTAATAACTTTGAATGTATTTGGAATGCCCTCTGGTATATTATTTCTGCCCATTTACATCCTTTAGTTGTCTGAGAGAAATGGAAATTTCCTTATGAAGGAATAAAAATTACTAGCATTTGAGATGAATGATAATCTAAAATGTAGCACCGATGTGAGAAATACCTGAAAAGCTTGAGTGAAGAATCCACATACTTTTTTAATACATTTCATTTTTTTTGCTTTAAACATCGTTTTGATAATGACCCAAGCGTGACGTTAAATAAAAATAAATACACATAAACATATTTGGTACTTTTGTTTTAATGAAAGTTTTATTTTTTCATTTTTAGGAATTTTACCACATACACACATATACATAAGGAAGCACACTAGTACATATAATTTACAAGAGAGTTTTGAATCTTTTATTTAATATTACATTAAAATCATTGTATTAAGTTTCTCTCGAATGATTGAAATCTTAAGAAAAATAACTTTTAGGAAAGGTTAATGCTAGTTACTTAAAAAAAGGTTCAAATTAACATTTTAAATCTAATTAAGTTTATTTTATTCTTGCTTAAAATCTGTGATATCCAAGAAATATCATCTACTCCTTACTTCCCACCCTCATTAAGTTTTATATGTAGAATTTTATATTTAAAATCTTGGACCCTTAATTCCTTTCAGAAATATTCATATCACAGTATTTGACAGGATGTTAAAACCTTATAATGTGTTGATATTGCCGAAATGATTGATTAAGGCAACAAATAGTACTGAATTTGAACAACTTATTCTTTCTTTAATGCTAGTAAAAATTGCAAAACTATTTTATGAATGAAAATTTGGTAATCAATTTCTTAATGGATATATGTAAATGTTTTTATCCTTTGACACCTTCTAAAGAATCACACTTTAGTTTCATGATACATAGCTGAAAGAAGGATTACCTATTTATGTGTCCCCCCAGTGAAACATGAGTCATATCCGATTGATAAACCAAATAATTTTCAAGGAAAATAATTTTCAATATTTTTACATTTATCGAGCATTATTTGAAATACAAATCTTCCAAAAATACTAAATTTCTTTTTATACATGTATTTCTATACACACATGTTAACGATAGGCATCGATTAGACCCAATCATGCAAGATGAAAGTTTCTTTTTTCTTCGGAAGGCCCTATTCTACTGGTCTGAAAAGTTATTAATTAAAGACAGTTATCTATTAGAGGAATCCATAGAAAAAATATGCTATACCTGTGCCGATGGGAACTATCACGAATTAAATTATAGAAACGTTTTGATTAAATCCTGAAATTATAGGCTAGAAAAGTTAAAATTACCTGAAAAGAGAGAATTTTCAACATTATTTGCTATAACGCTGTTACCAATATCAGAGGTTTATTAAATGATTGAGAAAAAATATTTCCGTTTCATGATGATGTAAATGAGATATCTTCAATTTTTATGAATAAACTAGGAAAACAATATTTTATTATTCGTTAAACAATTTAAGCATAATCCGTATAAATAAAAAATAATTTGTTTAAATATATACATTCAAGCGGAAAAATTCTTAATTTTGATTTTACTTAACTTGAAAAGGATGAATATAAGACTTTTTTTTTTAAATCTATCATTATGCTTTTAAGTATTTTTCTATTTCAGATAAGGCAGTTACCTTGAAATCCATAGTGATAAAAATTATTAGGTATTGGATATTGAAGCATTGATTCGAGATAATTAATTAATTCATTTAATTCTTTCTTGTCTCAAATTTTATTTCGTAAGATAATTAGTTTCTTTCAAAGAATTAAAAAGGATCTACGGTGTTTATTGAAAAAAAAAACAATTTTAGAAAAAGTAATATTTGGTTTTGAATTTGAAGCAAATGATTAATGACAAAAATTATGAGTAGTTATCAGATAATTAAGAAAGTGGTAAGTTTTGTTTTTAAGGAATGAGGTAATTAAATTACTGAGAGAATAATCTTTAGATTTTAAGAGTAAATATATTACTTTAATTCTTATTAACACACACACACACACACATACACACACACACACTATATATATATATTATAGTTTAACATAAATAATACATGAATAAAATCAAGAAAAGATAATTTTTCTGATGAAACTTGGAATCAAAGGCCTGGATTCACATTCGCTCTTATTTTTTTTAAAATTCAGTTACTTCTTTTGTTGTTCCTTTTTCTCCAAGATGTTTTTAATTCAATGACACAATTCGATTAAATATCTTTTTCAGTTATTTCATAGATATCACATGTCTTAAGCATTAAGAAATTTTCTTAAAAAAATAAAATACGACTGACACACAGAAGATATATTGATATTAATATCGTGAAGAATAAAGTTCAATTAAAGAAAGAAAAGTAAAGAACATTTTTCAAATAATTGACAAAGGTATAAAATACTCTATTTTTTTCTTCAGTATATTGGAAAGAAACGACACAACATAATACTTACGCCAGCTAAAAGAAACAACAATAAAAGCATAAAGGTTAATGCATTGAAAAAAATTATTAGCATTATTGATCGTTTGAACAAATGACATCTTGAATTGGTGTGTGTCAAAAGTTACAGTTTTATATATTTTTTTTGTTTTTAGCAATAACGTATTTATTTTGAGTATCAAAATAGAATAAAAAGTTGTTCAATTTTATTAAAGGATGTGGTATTCTACTAATTATGAACAATTTATGCCTTAAAAACAGCAACAATTGTTTTCTAAGCAGTTTTTTTATTTTGTTTCCTAGGCTGGATAAAAAGTACAGTAACGTTGATTAATAAGTTTGGTTTGGTTTTATTAACACACAAGAAGCAACACGAGGGCTATTCTCGACGGATTTTATACTTTTGAACCTCAGACAAGTGACGAACTTTGATTAAAGATTAACTTATCAATATTGTACCACTGTCATTTTGTTTTAAATGTGAGAATTTTTGGAAAATATTTTTTCTACTTTTTTGTCAGATGCGCAAATTTGTTGAAGAAGCAGGCGATATTACAGTACATTGTTATATATATATATATATATATATATATATATATATATATAACAATGTACTTTATTTTTAACAAGCTTCAAAAGACAAAAGAGAAGATTAAACTTTTATTGTTTTGACAGTTTGTTGGAAAAAACATTTTAATGAAATTGATAGGAAATATGCTATATTTAATCTAAATTTGGAAATATAGCTAAGAAAGCAGCCGAATGTAGATATTTATTTTTGACATAATGATAAAATGCTTTGTTGAAAAAAAAATGATTCAATAACATAAACGTCAACCAGAATTTTTAGTAACATTTTTCTCTGCAGAGGTTTTGAAAGATTTGCAAACAATACATATGTATCCATACTATATTTAACATATTCTCAAATATAGTTGGAATCACTGGAAGAATGAAAGAGTAGTGGTAAATATAGAAGATTAGATTTTGTGTTATACTAGAGGAAAAGTAAAATTATAGAGTAGGAATACACATGAAGAAAATTGCAAAAAATGCAAGATTAATTGTGATGACCATTGGATTAAAAAATTACTTTTTGTTATATAAAATAGAATTCAAGTCAAAATCAAATGGAAGAAAAGGAACTCTGGTTACAAAGTAAGATACTTGCATTCCTATCCACTAACATCTTAAAATTAAAAATTATACTACAAAAATTATTTATTGAGATTTTTCTTCATATATTCAAAGAACAAAAAGAATAAGGTCAAAATTGAATATTTAGGATAGGTTTCATATTCAGGATATAAATAAAGTTTATTGTAATCTAGGAAGTAAAGACCGTAGAACGTATTATTGGTTACCTGCAATTAGGGCAGTGTAATAAAATGCAAACACATATGTCGATAGAAATATTCTTGAAATGATTATTATAAATATAATATAGGAAGAGAATCAAATTATGCTTTGAGGGGAAAAAAAAACAGGAATTCGTTAAGCAAAAAAATGATCCTGAATGTGTTCATTCAATCCGCCCCCCCTTTTTTTTTACTTATTAAAATGTTGACAGAAATAATGTTAATAAATGTTAACTAAATATGCATTTCAAACAAATTGAGAAATATTTGATTAAAGGTTGCTCATTAATGACAGATATGGTTTTATAGAAAAAAGGGTTAAAATTATTAAAAAATTATTTCTATTACAATTATCTTCTTTTTTGAGACAATGATTTTTTTTCCATTGTAAGTTAAACATTATAAAGTTATACTTGGGTATCTTTTTAAATAATAGATGTCTTATTATGATTAAATGTAGTTATAAATTATAACATTGCATTTAACATTATTTTTAATTATACTTAATGATTGTTATAATGACGTTTGCAATAATCGGGATAGTAATGTTTTAAATAATGACATTTATCATATAGAAACGTTTTATTTTTACTAATGCATTAATAAGGAATTCATTTATCAAGCTTCTTTATTAATTTTCCAAAACGAACACTCAACTTTTTATGTAGTATTAAAACACAGAGATAGATGATTAATATTTTTAATCATAGAAGTAACTCAGAGGAAGAGAATTTTCCCACATAAAAAAACCTAAATATAATTTTTAACGAACAGATCATTTGAAATATAGACTTTTTAATTTTTCAGACAATTAAAAAAACAATTATAAATGAACAATAATTTAAAAGCAATCATTTAAATATAGCATTTTATAAAACCTTTCTTATAGAAATCTTATTATACTTAATCTCAAATAATTACGAAGTGATAATAAAATATGAATAAAAAGGCAAATATTAGCATCATTTATTTCTTCTTATATAAAAAAGGAAGCAAAAAAATCTTCATATATTTAATGAAGTGACATCTCATGATAAATATTCCTAGAGAATTTATCATGATGTATTTAATCACGGGAACAAAAAACTGGGATTGAAAAGAATCGCCTTTTATCAAAATAAGGAAACATCAATTTTTTTTACAATAAATCTACAAGTCATTTTTATTTATCGTAATTAAATAAGGAACAAAGAAGAAAAATATATATTACTCAATGTATCGCACACACATGATAACAGAGAAATATAGATAGAGCTAAGAATACTCCAAAAGGTCTTGAAAAACGAACCATTTCGTGATTGTGTGTTCCAAACTAGAATCAGTCATGTCAGGGTGTGTCACTGTCTTCTTGAGGTAATACCTTATTCTTCTATAGGAGAAGATGAAATGGCATGGTAGAAGGTCATTCTTGTTTCAGCTTTCAGATATGTCCATTTATTTGGCATGAAATGGGAGATGTGTCATTCGAGATATGCAAGACAGCTGTGGTGCTCTTTGTAAAGAGAGCTCACAGCTATTTTCGTTTTAGGTATTGATGTTTTCCTTTCTATGAAGTCGGTAATTTTCTAACCTTAAAATTAACATAATTTCTGAATTTTAAAATGGTATATCTTTGATCATAGAGTTAATGTTAAATGCAATGATATATTTTGATCAAAAAGTTTTATATCAAAGGGATATTGTTTTAAAATTAAAAAAACATGTAGTTATTCGTGGTTAGAGTAATAATGTATGTATTATTTATTTTCAGTATTTTTGAAATAAGAATAAGAAATTACAGGTATTCGAAAATAATCACTAAGACCATTGTACATTTTCATGAATAAGCATCCATAAAAGTGACATTTTCATTCTATCCTCGGAGATTATACCATTGTTTTATATAATTCAATTTAAATAAACTCATCAATATAACATTTTTAACAAACAGTTCAGCTTTTATAGACATCTTGAAATGACTATTTGCAACTCTAAAATATAGCATTTACGTTTAAGATGATCAAGATAATATTAGAATAGAAAAAGAAAGATGTTCATGAATTCTTGATTTTGTATTATCAAAGTCTTAATTTTCATTTCATGAGACACATGCGTGTGATCTTTCAGATACCCATTAAAATAGATCCAAATAGCCAAAATCATCAGATGTCGACCTAGTTGATAAAGTTTTACTCACTACAAGAGTTTCGTCCATGTTTCGAAGTTTTATCTCCATTTTCACAATTCCTGTAGAGCAAGATCATCGGATACCAAACCTCCAGCAAAGTGGTGCCCTAGAATTCGGATTGTAGATGACAATACATCCCATCCTTTCATTACTGATTGAATATATCCCCATCGCAAAATTGTCTCAGTACGTTCAGTTAAAACATCAGCATATAAATCAGGACTAGCGGTGAAAGCGGTTAATGCCTCAAATAGATTCAAAGTCAGAATTAGATACTACCGATGACGTCAACGGAAAATGTTCCGGATCACATTTCATGTAATAGGGGAAGTATATAATTTGCCTTAATAATTGGAAATATAATCTTCTCTGAAAACAGTTTTGAAAATCCCTATTTCTTTGTTTTCTTCCCATGACCGGATTGTGCGGCAGCCCTCTCTCACATAACGCAACTAACAACGAGTAAAGGAGCCTAATAACTACCCAGTAGGGAGTTCCGATTCCATTTTTCTGCTCAAAACACTAAACATTAACTACTTGTGATCATATAACAAACTTAAACAAATAAACATAAAAATATTCAGACAAATCCTAACAAGTAATTTAATAACGAAATATTTTCAAAAGAATAGTAATAACAAAAAATAATTTTGTTTTATTATGATTATTCAAATTGTTGCACATTTTTACATATTGAATTTGCGCAGTTTTTACTTATCAGTTCTTATCTATTTCAATCTTATAAAATGCAAATCTTGCAAACATTTTAAATTGTAAAAGAAATAAAATAGTAGAATTACGAATGTATTATATATTTTTATAATTTACGGCGAGTTATAATACTTGACAAATTGAGCGAAATAGTGCATGTTTCTATCCACTTTCAAATAAGTTAAAAAGAACGAAAATGACACGAAAACATTTGAGTTAATTGGAAATTAAAATATTGATTCAAAGAAAATATTTCAAATCCTACTGTTGGAGTTTTTAATCAAGTATCATTCTAGTAATATAATTGAAAAAAGTGCTTTGAAAGTTTTATCTAAATAAAGTATTGCCGGATCATTTTTCATAGATTGAACATGTGAATATTTGTGAATCTGTAAATATTTATTATTATTATTATCTTTCCTCATCTAATATTTCTTATTTAAATGTTAAATTTTATAAAAATTACTTACATAACAATAACTTTTTTTATATTATGAAGATGCTGTTGCTAAATTATACAAAATTCATGATTAAGTAATTTGTAGCTTAGACATAAATTTCTTCTTAGAATTAATTTATACATATACAATTCTAAATTTTTATATATAAAAATATTTTCAAACAGTGATGATGTAAAATAATTTATTTTCAAATTCTAATGCTAGAATATAAAAGTCTTAGCTTGTCTTATGAGTATAAATATCTCTTCTTCATTTTCATATTTCTTATGTATGTAGTATAACTTTTAAGTGAGATGAAAAAATCCTTAACGTTTTTGCTAGCTGACTTTTCTAAATAGTAAAATAAAAGTATAATTGTATTATATATAATTCTCTTTCTGTTTTTTTTTTTTATTTTCATTATTCTCAATGCAGGAATTGACTACCACCTAGATGAAAATAAATTTACTTTATAATTATCAGCTCTTTATAAGTTAAATATAAACTTTCCGCTGAAAGCATTTATTTGGTTCAATAAATATCAAAAGACAGACTTTTAAATTGTTTTGAATTCATCCTTTATATTTTAATACTATTTCAATATCATATCTTTTTTATGATAAACAGGAAGCAAAACATATACCTACCATATATTTTCAGGTTCTATTCTTTCCTATCATAGGCCAGTCAGCAGAAAAACAAATCTTGCTCATCAAAGTACGAGACTTGTCAAAACATTCTTCATTTTCAGCAATTCTTCTGGTTTCTGAACACTCCTTAAATGAAAAAAATCTAACGATAGGAAAAATCCCGAATAATCCCTAGGCTCTCCTTCAAGAAATTGGACCAAATGAATAGCCGAATGCTCCTTTGACAGAGGGGGTCTCAGTCTGCTAGACGAAACAAAAGGACTTTGATAAGAACTCTCAAAGTAAATAATATTAAGGAAAGAACGTTAAAAATAACTACAGGACAGTAAGAGATGAAAAGGGTTTGTTTCTCAATCATATTTGGTATTTTTGGATGCATGTAGAGAAATATTTATATTTTTGAATTTCTTTTTATTAATTAAAGAAAAAATCTGTATTTTCAGATAAATTTTATCTTAAGAACGATACTATATTAAAACACTATTTGTAACATTACAATTTACATCAATCACGTAGCCTCAAAAGTTTTACTGAATTAGCAAATATATAACTAATTTAATGGAGATATGATTCTGTTTTCTTTTTTAATGACATTCCTTTCAGTTGTATTGGCTTAGAATTAAATAAATGTATTAAGCTTAAAAGTAAATACTACTAAAAATGTTTAGTATTTTTCTTTTAAAGGCAAAAGCAATTTTGAATTGTTTTTTACTGTTAAAAACCTAACGCAGTTGAAGTAAAAACATTATGCAAAATCAATGAATATTATAAAATTAGATTAGCTTTTTTAGAAAAAATACACAGTTAATCTTATGGATTACACATCTGCAAATGAAAAATAAATTTAATTTCAATGAATTTCATATTTACAGAATTGAACTGCTAGTAACTTATTTAATTTGTGAAGTTGTCCAATCAGAGGTTAAATTTATTTATTGATTCAAATGTATAGTTTGAATATTATTCAGAAAGGAATCTGGTAGCAAATGTTTAAGATTTATTAAACTTTTGAGAGGTGTAATATTTTAATTATATATTCTTTTGTTACATCTTAATTATATATTTTTATACTTTTTTAATCATTTATATTTTTGCTACTTTTTGATCATTTGTACTTTTTGATACTATTGGATATCAATGCATATTTACTTTCCCTTCCCCAAACATAAAATAGATTGCGCCGCTCCATGTAAGCTCTGGCAGCGCATGAGCGCAAAGGATGATGAAGTTCCTTCTACTTCACTATTACTCTTACTACTGCTGCTGCTGAATCTCCGAGAATGAAGTCTAGGCTGCCGCGCATATATATGTCTTTCTATAAATAAACCAGCTTTTCGTAACTGTGCCATAGTTCCTCACTGCGTTTACTTCCAATAACGGTTATGGGCCAGAAACTGAAACGATGAATCATTAGCAGTTCTCATTACAAAAGAATCTATCTGAAACAGTACTTGAATGGAAAACGCTACGCATTCCTGATTTTTTAAGGGAAAAAAAAAAAAAAAAAAAAAAGGCCGAAATCATGGCGCAACTCAACGCAGAATCTTAAGAGCAGGCGAAAGAGGTCATCCAAGAAATGAATATGGACAAGTTTCCATAATAACGGATTGTTTTGAAACAAGCCCGAGCTTTCAAGAGGCTCTCGTAGGACCGAAGAAAACCGCTTGGAAAAATGCAATAAAGGAAGAACACGATGCATTAATTAAAGAAAATGCATGGACATTAGTTTCAAGACCCAAACATAAAAAGCTTATAGGATCTAAATGGATTCTAAAAATAAAGTTCAAAGAAGATGGAACAGTTGAAAAATTAAAAGTAAGAATTGTTGCTAAAGGATGTTCTCAAAAACCTGGAATAGATTTTAACGAGAATTTTTCTCCTGTTGCAAGATTAAGTTCAATCCGAACTGTTATTGCTAACGCAGTTGAAAACAACCTTACTGGATATCAATTAGACTTTGTGATGACATACGTAAATGGAGGTCTGAAAGAAGAAATCTTTATGGAGCAACCAGAAGAATTTTGCGTATCTCCTGATAAAGATCAATTTTGCTTACTAAACCGCTCTCTTTATGGTCCCAAACAATCAGGGAGACAGTGGTACAACAAACTGGACACTAAAGTCAAATATCTTGGGTTTAAATCGTTAAATGCTGACAAATGTGTTTATCACATGAAATCATCTTTTCAGAAGTGATTATTATTGTGTATGTTGAGGATTTAATGGTGTTTACCACCAGCAAAAACGTTTATGAGAATATTTGTGGTAAGTTAACAAAAGCTTTCAAAATGAAAGACTTAGGACTATTACATTATTGCTTGGGAATCGAATTTAAACAAGAAAAAAACAGTTTAACAATATCCAAATCTAAGTACATTGATGATATCTCACACAAGTACAAAATGCAAGATGCAAAAACTGTTGCAACTCCCATGGATACAAGCATTAAATTAACCAGAGATGTCTCCACAGAATGAAGAAGAAAATCGGAAATGCAAAACTTACCATTCCTATCTTTAATTGGATCTCTAAAGTATCTGAATGTCTCCACATGACCAGACATTACTTACGCTGTCAATTTTCTTAGCCAGTTCAGCAACAATCCAAGGAAAACACATTAGAAGGCAGCAAAAAGAACCCTTAGATACTTGAAAGGAGCTAAAAATCAAGGATTAATTCACAAACAATCTGCAAAACCATTAATAGGATATGCCGATTCTGACTGCGCTTCAGATATCAACGACAGGGAATCTTGCACAGTATATGTCTTCAAGTATGATGAAGGAGTTATTTCATGGGAATCAAGAAAACAACGAACTGTTCCATTATCAATCACAGAGGCAGAATATATGGCTCTCTCAGAAGCTACAAAAGAGACTCTTTACCTACAAATATTTCTCAATGAACTTTCACAACAAGAGACTGATACATTGAAAACTGTGGTGTTTACTGACAATCAATCATCCCTAAAACTTGTGAAAAATCATGTATATCATTTGTACTCAAAACATATTGACATTCGTCATTATTTTGTGCAAGAAGTATATGAAAATAATTTGTTTGATTTAAAATATTAACCATTTAATGAAACGCCTCCTGATATGTTAATAAAATATTTAAATAGTAATAAGCATAAGGTATGTAGCAAATTAATTGGATTAACATGTACCTGTAATTAATTTCATACTTGTATATATTTATAAGTACTTGCGTTATATTTTTAAGGTATTATAATATTCATTAGAAAATTGCATAATGGTGTTTGTATTTGAAGTAAGCATTGAGAGGGGGAATTGTTGGATATCAATGCATATTTGGTTTCCCTTACCCAAATATGAAATAGATTGCGCAGCGCCATGTAAGCCCTGGCTGCGCATGCGCGCAAAGGATGGCGAAGGTCTCTCCTAAGAACTAATACGTCACTATTACTCTTACTACTGCTGCTGCTGAATTTTCAAGCATGAAGCTTAAGCTACCGAGCTAACTTATATATATATATATACGAAATAAAACATAGAATCTAATTTTACAGTAAAAATGCTGTGTTCAATATTGCTAGTATACTTCTAACTTATAAACAGAGATATATGAACGCATAACACAAATCATTTCTCTAAATATTTTATAAATGAAGATCCCTGTGTGAAAAAAGTGATAAATGTCTTAATATAAAACATCGTAATATAAATGAATCTGATTAATTAAGTAAGAATCTTGAAGTGAAGAGTTTTAGTAGTAATTCTAACAATTGTTTTGTTTACATGAGGTGAAAATTCCACACTATTAGGCATTAAAATACGGAACTGAAGAACACACACGCATATATAGAAAAATAAATTAAAATTTAATTTGAATTTAATGACGATTAAAATATTGTTTTGAATGAAAAGTTATAAATGAACTAATTAAAATAGCTTTGGACAATCTATAATTCTATTTCAAGATGGTGTCTGCTATAGCATTGATTCGAAGAGTTGGTAGTTGTTTTTAATTTTAGTCAGACACAGGAGATAAATTTGACGTTCTATCTAATTGAAAATACTTTGAAATTTGCATAGGAAATCAGTAGAAATAATTGCCATGCTGCTTCGATAATTTATTTGAAATGCAGGCCATAGTTCCATGTAAGTAAATACAAGAAATTGTATCTAGAATGATATCGTTCATTGACCAATCACAATACTATAATGATGTCATTGATTGATGTCATTAAGTGTTAGCTCTATGAAGTGAAGAAACAGTCCAGATCATAAATGACTGTTATTGGTCTGCGACGGTCGAGAACTGAGCTCCTGCTGCTATCCTAACCCAGAAAAACCTGCTTATGATCCAAGTACAATTAAAAATAGAACTCACCTCTGAAAAATTTTTTCCTCCTGGTGTAACTCTTAGTCAAACGACCCTTGTACGCCACTGCAAAATACGCTTTCTCATGTGTATAGATGAGGAGTAATTATATAGTAATGGATATCATGAATTTAGAGTCTGTTTTATGATTTAGTTATCCATGCTAGTGGCGATTACAAGGGTCCAGGTTCTAGGTTGGATCGTTCTTAATGATGAATCAAGTGCAGTATGAATCACTTTGATGATCATTCGATCCTCATGTTCTAATGTCTCTCTAGCTTAATCTAACGAATGATGCCGACCTAAACGTCAAGTACTCTTTCATTGTACTCCCCTGCTTCCTTTAATTAAATTATACATCCTTTCTTAAGCAATAACATATGCTCATATTACGCTCGAAATTGTATGCGTATCATTAGTACAGTAAAAGTGGAAAGACAGAATCAGATTTAAATGGCAATTATGTCTTAGAGATGGAATTTCTTTCTCTTTTGCTCATCATTATGATTCCATGTTGCATGATACGGGGAATCCTATCTATTAATTCAATGGTCGTTCTATTGAATCATTTAGATAATGAGTCAAAAATTATTTACTAATAAAATTTTTCTACAGTAAAATAGCTTCATGAGTAAATTGTGTCTTTATTTCTATTATCGAAACAAAAATGCGAGGTGACTCAGGCATCTCACAGGATATTTAAAATTATTTCTGAGATAGTGACATCCAGGTTAATAATAGAGACGAATTATAAGTACGATTCACATTTTAGTGAAATACTTTTTAATTTATATTCTATCTGAATACTACTATTATTAGCTTTTCATATCTTTTAATGACTAACATATATTAATAATAAAACTAACCCTATGCTAAATTTTTATTAAAAATATTGATTTTAAAATAATGTAATGAATTGCTTTAAAATGTGCTGAAACTTTCATTCCTCTGAAATAGCACTTTTACAGATTTTTGCTGCAATCACAAAACTTAGTGATTTGTTCTGAAATTATGTGAGTTAGAAGAATTAATGAACAATAAATTTAAAAGACGCCGCATTATTTTCAAAGTTTTGGTGTGTTACAGTGAGAGGTTCTTACTCAAGTGTAGCACTTATTAATGTCAGCAATTATGAACTCTAAATTTTTTTTCCAACCACTCTATGATTGCGATATCCTGATGATAATGGAGAGCTTATAGTCTTTGTAGTTAAATTTATTCATGTGTTCCATCCTGATTTCACCAAAGACAATCATGAGCAAAAGTGGGGCTTCTGAACGTTAATGTAAATTGGATTTTAAAGTCTTCAGGCATAGATGAATAGAAACAGAAAATAGATGAAGAAAAAATAACATTTATAAGTAGTGTACTTATCATTCTGCTTCCAAATTACGCGGTTTTTCGTTCTTAACCAGTTGCACTGGATTATTAAAAGTTACGCTAGAAATTAGTTGAAGTTAAAATACGTCAATTAAGCAAACGTCAATTAAGCAAAGTTATTAAAGATATTTGTTTATTTTAGTATTTCTTAACACATATTAAGTATATACTACATATTAAAAAGCTTCTTCTTCTTCTTTTTTTTTTTTATCTAAGACAACATAATAATATTTATTCCATGCTTGAATAGTTTAGGAATATATTTTAAAAAAGCATCTTACATTTCAGAAAAAAAAATCCTAAGTGATACCAAAGAAAATTTCGGTGCCAAAATAAATTTTATAGAATTCACAATATGGACAATGTATGTCAGAAGATGATTTATATTTTATTTTACATTTAAAATTTTAAGCCATTTATCATTAGGGCATCACGTTGTTATTACCTTGACAAAAACACTTTACAAATACATTTATATTTTTCTTACATCAAATCGGGACATTTGATGATAGATCGTAGAGATTTTTGTTGAACTATTTCGGAAAATATCCAAAAAACTTAAACAGAGAAGTCTACAATGTTAGAAAAGTTTTTTAACTCTTCCAAACATAACGGTTATTCCTATTTCTATATAGGAGTGAAATGTTATTTTTCCTTCAAAAGAGCATTTTTCTCATTCTCAAATGTTTTTTCCTTTCCCACTAAGGCATTTTCTTTTCTATTTGTAATGTAAAATATTTTGAGCTCTTCAAAAATGATGATTCATTTTCTAATTTTTTAAAAGTGACAAGATTTGCTCAAAATTTCAGAGGAGAATTTCGAAAAGCTATAACGCATGAAGATTTCTATATATATTTTCATAAATAGTAATTAAACAACAAAAAATCGAACTGATATCCTCATTTCAAAAACAAAATAGTAATGCTTTAGAGCATCATTTAATATTAATTCATAATCCTAGATTTCAAGCAATGTAAGACAAATTGATATTTACGAATTTTACGGGTGATTGAGTGGTGGTGAAATTTTAATAACGAAGGAGCCAGATATCGCTATGAAGCACCAAAAAAGATGTAACTTTGATCTAGAAGTTTGAAAAAAAATGTAAAAAAGGTTTAAAAAATGGTCTGAAATAGTCCCTAGGGTATCGCGGGGGCCCGTCACCCATGTTTAGTAAAGACAATTCCCAAGGAAAAGGAAAAAGAACATTAAGATGCCCAGAATGAGTAATGCCCGTATTTATCTGAAAAAGGTAAGCCCCAGAGGGTTGCAAATTTCTCGAACTAACGAAGATAATGACTATGACTGCTCATAATGAGAACTATACAACAATATTGATATATAATACGTATGAATTACGTCAAGAAATAACAAAAATTCGAATTGAAATCATGATTTCAAATTAAACCACTTATGCTTTAATGTATCATATAGTACTGAGGCAGCATTCTAGACTGTAGACTGTATGTAATATGAGACGAGTTAATATTTACGAACTTCGCCTGAAGGTAATGACAGCTTATAATGAGAACTGAAATGTGAATTCTATGACACATTTCTAATGTTTCGTTAATGGCTGTTTTCAACAGCTGCCTTACAAATTATTCCAAACCCATTAGAGGGAAATTTATCGATAATTCTCCGAACTAATAATCACTTCTAATTTTACCATATAATGAATAATGCAAGTAACAGTTAGGAAAGATTTATTATTGCTAACACGTTTCACCCGAAATGAATTTCTTTTTTCATGGGTTCAGTTTATTTCATCAAAATGTATTTGTACGACTTATTTGACAAATTTGTCGTGTAATTTACGTTCTATTACAAATGACTTACAAATTTATGTTCTTTTATCAAAATTTAACAAAATTACTGCGTTACGAAATACATTTACTGTTATAAAAACTTTGATTCAATTCTTCGTTTTAACAAATTTAAACAAATAGACCTTTTAATTTAATTTTAACTGAAAGAAACAGCAACACAACAAAACATTTTATATGAAATTAATATTTAATTTTAGTAAGAATAAATTTGTAACTCCCGATTGTGTGTCAAATGATTGTTCCATCATAAGTGAAATATTCGGTTTCTAATTAATTTGTAAAACATTCAAGGAAATCATTGAAGGAAATTGTCAATAAGTTGTCAATCATTGAAGGAAATTGTTAATTTCGTTCGGACTCTCGAATATTCAGCCTTCAATACTTAAATTACTATATCAGTGGAACAGATTCATGCGCGCGTCCGAAACTAAAAATTAATATTATAAAATATTACTTTGTCTTACCGCTATCTTCTCCCGAAGTGAGTCAGTACTAAATGCATAATGTAGATCTGATTAGAAATCTATTCATCTATGATTACTGTTCAATAATCCCGGAGTCAACACTTTCAATTACCACTAAATCTCTCATTAAATTTTTTGTAGTTTATAAATGATATCGCATCAATCTTATTAACTGCACTTTGATATTTCTAATCTGATTTACACAGGTCATGGTTCAAGAAGAGGTTCTCGAATCAAAAAAACATCGTATGAAAGTAACCAAAGTTTAGTTGAAGGAAGTAAATCGTGACCATTAATCATTAGAGGCTGCAGAAAAAAGAGCACTCTTCTCTTTCGCAAGTAAATTTGGCATCTAATTACTCCAACATGGGAGGAGATCCATTGAATGCAAACTCTGCTGTTTTATGAAAGTTTAACAATTTTCGAAGTAATTTCTTGACCGGTTTTTCCTAGAATTTTCGGCCAACTTTTTAGGTATCGGATTGAACGCTTGCTGTTTTTCAAAATATAGACTTCGTTAGTTCCACAACAGAGGCCGAAATTTAAGGCTTCTCTGATTGCAAGAAGTTCTGAACGGAAAACCGAGCAGTTGTCTGGACTGCGAAATCTACAACGAAAAACCAAACCCTCCTCTGCTTTAGCATAGACGCCACTGCCTGTTCTATCTGAATCCTATTTACTCTTATTAGTATAAAGTATTAGGGCTCGAGAAGGGATGTTGATTACTTCCAGAGATAATTGTCTTATCATTTCTGGGTGTTTACTGTGCTTAAAGGCATTTGCCAATAATTGGTCAGTAAAACTAACTTTATCCAAAGAAGTAGATGAAGTCAAGCAGCTAAAAGGAATACATGGTTCAACAAACCAAACAAACCTCTTTTCAACAGAACACCAATTGGTTTTTTTTTTAAGTCTCTAGATGCTTGTGCACTGCAACCAATTGGGTTGTTTTTTTAGTCTCTATATGCTTGTCCACTGCATAGCAAATTTGGATGCTCTATTAAATGACCCAAGACTTTTTAATTTAGCAATATATATTGCAGAACTAATTTACATTTTCAATGAAAAAGGCTGTTGGTCCACATCGAAAAGTACAATAACTTTGGGACAGCAGCTTCGGAGACCCTTTATTATGCGAGCTACGCTAAGTTGTACTCGTTCTAATTTCTTAAGATTCGTTTGAAAAGCCACTTGATAGATTTGATAGCCATACTCCAGAAAAAGCTTAATAAGTGAAGTGTATGTCATTCTAAGAGTTCCAGAATTGGCACCCTAATCCCTGCCAGAAAGGAACTTTAATAGTTGAAGAAGCTTCCTTCCCTTTTCAGCAAGTTTTGTAAAATGCTTGCCATTATTAATCTCCGTGTCCAAAGTGAAGCCCAAATAAGTTGGACTTTATGTTATCTCAAGCAGATTCCTTTTCAGATAAATTTTGGGTTGCAAGTTGAACATATTTCTGATCTTAGTAAAAATGCAAGTAAATGACTTTATAGAGTTGAAATTTAGTTTACACTCTTCTGCAAAACTCTGTATAGTAACCAAGTCTTTATTTAAGGAATTCATAATTTTTATCGTGTCTTCATCACTTTTCCTAATCACAACATCATCAGCAAATAGGCCAATATTACTTGAAGTGATCATTTCTCCATCCCAGCCACGAATACTGAGAACAAAGTGGGACTCTCAGGTATACCTCGGTATGATCTGTAATAGTTGGCTCTATATTTGACTCGGAAATAATTGTTGTTCAGGAAGTTTGAAATCTATAGGAGGACTTTGCCTTTGATTTTAGACTTATTATGGCATTTTACCAAGAGCTAATATGTAATTCATGAAACGCTTTTAGTGTTTTATATGAATCGTAATAATTTCAAAATCAATTACTATTTGAAAAAAGATTATATTCAATTATATAAATTACTATTTGAAAAAGAATTTTTATTTCATTTAACACTAATCTAAATTCTTACATGTTATGTTCAAAAAAATTAAAGTTTAAAGAAATGTGCAAATAGTAAGCAACTTGGTTGTTATTATTGTAAGTCTTAGAGTTTCAATGCATTACATTTTAGTTAAAATGAAATAAATTATTCTTAAATGTGTAGTTCTTGTTCTTAATAATAATTTTTTCTTTAAATAAAAAAGTAACCTTATAAATAAAATGTGATCATGTATTTTGTGAAATCGGTCGCCTTGTATTAAAATATTAAAATATAATATTTCAAAAAAAAAAAAAAAAAAAAAAAAAACGAGGAACCTTGATGAAGAAATAAAAAAGGAAGTCACCTATTAAATTCATTCGAATAATGTTTTAAAATTAAGTTTTAATTTTACATATGCATAGAGTTTGGAGATATTTGACATATACTAGAAGTTTAAAATAAGAACCTAATAACTTATTTTTTCACCATTTATCTATTCACTTTACAAGTACACAAGGACACATGTCACTAAACGCAACATAGATATCTGCCATTTATTTAATATTTAACATTATTAAAGTTTCTCTAATATAACTCGAATTTCAGAAGTCACACTCATCATATTTAAAGGACAATAATTCATAATTTATGCACTATTGTAAATATTAACCTTTTGCTATTAATGTAATATATTTGACAAAATAAATAAACAGCTTACTATTAAAAACAAAGGAAAGAACATTTAAAAAAACATTCTAATGAATTATAAGTATTTATGTTTTATTCGTATCCACTGGGAAAGTAATTAAAATATGTACTGCATTTAGATTTCAATTATCACAAATATTCCATAATTCTGTTTGTGACTATTAAGAAATTCGATTTTAAATAAATTTGAGGGCTTACCGAATTTGAGATAATAATATTTCTTAAACAAAATTGACTGCTCCGCAAGATCAAACTCTTAGAAGTAGAACGCGAGCTTGTTTGTCTCAGTCGGTTGAGAATTCTTGTCGTAGTGCTGTATTAAATGAATATCTCTCGATTCTGAATCCTATCAGCGGAGAGTTGAGGAACATAATCTGGTTTCTTCTCTCAAAGTGATACTCGCAATTCCTGATTCTTAATGAAATAAAAAAAACTGTTTCCAGGGACGTTGTAATGAACCACAATAATGCCTATTAGTTGAGCTGTGAGTTTAAAGAGACAGAAAAATTCAAAATCGATGTTTACCCTCTAAAAGTCATAACTTTTGTTTTTTAGGATCATAGATTCTACTCATTGAAATTTTACTCTAGGGAGAGCAATTAATGGTGAGAGTGCAGAGAAGCTTTTAAAAGTTACGGGGAGGAAGAAAAATAAAAGAAATAAGAGGAATGTTAACATAACATCGATGTTAGAGCATGTTTGTTGCATGACAATGCACGTCCTCACACAAACAACGCTACAAATCAATTCAAGGAATCATTCGGTTGGGTCATCCTCAACCGCCCCTTTCATACTCTTGATCTGAAGGCTTCGAAGTTTCATCCCTTCACTTCTCTGATGTCATTTATGCATAAGAAATAATTGTAATTAGACTGTCGATGAATCCCAGAGTGTCGCCAAACATTGGGCTAAAAAGGTGGTGGAAAACGTTTTTGATAAAGGTATAAGAAAGATCATTTCTTGGCTCAAAAAGTGTATGGAGAAGGAAAGCGACTAAGCCGAAAAATAGCGTTTAATGTAAGTATAGGAATTTGTAAGTTTTTAAAAAGCATTATTACCTATTCAATTTTTAAGAGAAATCGGAGAATTCTGACTTCTCCCTGTTGTAGATATCCTCGTAATTTATTTTTTGAAATGGGATAAAACATGAAAGGAAATGAAAATCAAGTTTTCACAATTTATTTATATATCAATGCAAATTAAAAAGAATATGGCAAATGAATTGAATGCTCATTTGATCTATAAAATTGTGTTTTTTATTATTTAATGTTTTAGGTTTTCTTGTGTTGTGTATTTAGCTCCAAATGCCAATGTTTATTTCACAAATATTAAAAGAAAAAAAAATGTTCAGAAAAATAATTATTGTTCTTATAATAGTTGAAATTTGAAACTGAATGACATGCTTATAAAACTCAAACCTATGTCAAATTAAAATTTCATTAATACTTATTTTAAATCTGAAGCGAATTTTAAGAGATCGAATCCTAATCAACAAAAAGAGGTGCAATATATGCGAAGTAATATATATTTCATAATTCTAAAACATTTCTTCTCAAGAGTGTAAGATTTCCCACTGAACTTAGAAAGGGACACTTACGCCAGCAATATTTGTAAATGCAAGCTAGGACAAGAATTTGAAATTGAAAAGGGAACGAAAAGCAATAGAACGCCATTACAAAAGAATAAATTTCTTTCCTTTCATGTACAAAATGGAACGGCAATTTCATTTGGTAGTGGGGAGGAGTAGGTCATGAAAGGTGATTTTGCTTTTGTTAGCTGCATGGGTTTGCATTTAAAAGGGTATTTGTCTACTTTTATTCTATGCTTCTTCTTCTTCTATCAATTGAAAATGTTAAAAGGGCAACTGTAATATTTTGTGGATTATGTGAAATGTTTTCAACTAAAAGTGCATTGTGTTTGCTGAAGTAATTTCTTAACCCATGAGTTTAGACAAGATGTTCAGCATCAAATTTATAACTATTTTTAAAATGAATTAGAAAGAAACAGATTAACATTTTATGCATGCATGCATGTACTTACCATGAGATAACAGCGAGTTGGATTTTATAATACGTAAATATATGGTTTTAAATACTGTTTATATAAAAGATGGAAAATCTTCTTAGGATGAGAAAAGCTACAACAAGTTAACCATTATTTAATAAATCTGCATTATATTTTTATATGACAGCAGTTATTCATGTTCTGTTATATGTTGTTATTACGTCATGCTAATCCATATATTTAAATGCTTTCTACCAATCGGAAAACGCTCTTCTTCTATTTGTAAGACGAAATATCTGAATTTCTATAACAAGATCTTATCATATTGAATTTGTAAGTGTAACTAGATTAGTAGTATCTTTATCATGAAAACTTAAATCCTAATCTGGAAGAAAAAAATACTATTTTAAGGTAAAACTGGGCATTATTTTGAAACTATAACAAACGAATAGTTTCTGTAATTATTCGCTTGATAATTTCTCAGTTTTTAGCGTTCAGTCATAGAGCTGTGCCATTAACCCATTGAGCAGTGAAATCATTCGAAAAATTCTTTTTTTTTTTCCATTTTATAATTTTTTCAAAATTATATGATACATTTATGATTCCATTTTAAAATTCGTATAAAACGTTTACTAGTACTTAAGAAAAAAATGCTTTTTTTTTCTCCCGAAAAAAGAAGCAATATAAACCACAAATCTAAATTTGCTCGAACATGTTTAAGACACACTCGGATGACACATCGCAATCATACCAATGCCTCCTTTTTACGTCCGGAACGTAGAGATAGCAATTTTTCAGAAGTAGAACCATATTCCAAAAGTCTAATCAATAACCTAATCGCATCTATGCAAACCGGGTGAAAGGCAATCTTAACTGCTCTAGGTTACCCCACACTATATTAAATATCTTATATAATTCCCAAACAAAAGCTTTTCTGTCATTTGCTTATATCCAAATTGTTGCCCTGAAACACTTTTTCATGTACTTTCCATCGTTTCTAGGAATTAAAGCTCCCAAACAATTTTTTTGCCCACACCCGCACGCACGCACACACATATATATATATATTTGTGTGTGTGGAATCCTAACTACAGAAAGGGGGCTCAGGATTAATGACAAGTGGCCGACGGTTTCCATTTAGTCTTGGGTTCGAGCCTTGATACCACTAAAGATCCACCGTGCAGTATGTCTGAAGCATATTAAATCTATTGGGGCTCAAAGTCCTCACGTTGGCGGGATGTGGAAGTTAGGAGAGGGGGTGTCAACTCAGTTGTCGAGGTTCGAAATTATAAGGTCAGTCATCCCTCATGTTGCTTCTAGTGCGACGTTAATAAAACAAAAACAAAAACAGAAAAAATAATCAAAATTAAAGTGATTCTCTTTTCTTAATTGATCATTAAGTGGTATCACGAAAAACACTAGGACTAGTACTTAAGCCCAATGGTATTTTGTTAAATTCATATTGTCCGTCGGGAATTAAAAAAGAAGTGAATTTCCGACAGTCCTCATTGACGTCGACATGGAAAAATCCATTCTTCAAATCCAAGGTTGTTTACTCTTTTGCATCTTGTAGTCTATCGAGTACATCATCTGTTAAAGGTAGTGGAAATCTATCCTTGTCGAGCTTGCTGTTTAGTTTGCGGTAGTCGACTCAAAGTCTGTAATCTCCATTTTTCTTCTTCACTAGTACTACTGGACTAGCATATTCGGATGAACTAGATCTGATGATTCCTTGTTCAATCCTCGCTTTAACATGTTTGTGGACCATTTGCTTTTCTACAAACGGTAAACGACAAGCTGTTTTATAGACTGGGATATCGTCTTTTAAAATTATTCTTTTTGAAACATCTGTGGATTCGATCGTCGAATTTGTAAGAGGAAATTATTCGTGTCAAATCATTTTTTATTTGGGAGTCGAGGATGTGGCTAAAATATAACTCATTTTCAAGATGTAATTTCGATATCTGCATCAGCCATGCTTTTTTTCTCATGTTTATGAACTCAACTTCACTTTGGGTGAAATTTAAAGCAACTTGTTTCAGAACCTCGGCGCCTATGATGGCTTCGAAGTTAAGATGCTGAGTCGCCACAACATGCAATGTTAAGGAATAATGGTCTTCATCTATGATGAAGTCATGTTCAAAAGAGCCTTTCTTTAACACTTGTGATTTACCTATTCCACATAGGACATTATATTTCTTAGAAATATTTTGCTGGTTGACAATATTTACATTTACATCTTCATGGATGAGATTAACTGAACTACCAATATCTATAAGAGAGGAAATGGTTTTCTCACAAAATGTAATATCGCTCAGATGTAGCCATTTCTGCGGGACAACAGAATTGGTTTGTATTTCAGAGATTGATAGTCTCGCATGTTCTGGCTCTTTCTTGTCTTCAGGATAATTGTAGCTTAAATGGTTAGGAGAATGACAATTGAAACACTTTCTATACGTTCTTCTTTCAAAATCTTTACTCGGATGAGTCCCAAAGTAATTTTTTTCAGGTGTGAAATTTTCATTTCTCGTGGGGCGATTTTCAAATTTTTTGATAATAACGAACTTATTTGATAATCTGGCTTCTTGTTTTCAAAAAGATGGTGAGATGCATGGTTTGGGCTTCATTGTCCTTCGGACATCCTCAAATTCCTCAAGTCTCTCGGCTAGCTTCACTGGTGAGTTGATATTTGGCCATTCGTCTAAGTGATACTCTTTGAATTTGACGGGTGCTCTTTTTTCATTTGATCTGTTATTATCAGATCTCGCAATTGGGCAAAAGTTTTGATATTAAGTCCCTCAGTCCATTCTTCAGAGAATGTTTGAATTTCTTGGAAGAAATCATACCACTTATTTTCAGCACTTTTCTGGTGAGTGACAAATAACTGCCTAAACTTCTCTAGAGTTATTTGAATCTTTTGAGTAACAATATCTTCAGTTAATCGTAATCTTTTGCCTTTTCTTCAGGCTCTTGAGCAATTAGCTGTATTATATATTGTGGGAATAAACCCAGCAGATATGTTACCCTAAATATTTTTGGTACGGATATCATATTAGCTTAGCGCTCAAATAATATCAAATATAGATTGATATCTTCTTTCATATCAAATTTAGGGCAACTTATTCAATTCATTGCTTGGTTGACGAGTATTTACCGTCAATGTTCTTTGATTCGACTTAATTCTTAACTTCCCTAATTTCATCTCATCTTGTAATCTTTTCTCTGCTACTTCTTCTTTTCTCCTTTTCTCTGCTAATTCTTCTTATCTCCTTTTCTCTACCAGTTCTTCTTTTTTCTTTTCTTCCTTTCCTTCCTCTCTTCAATGATATTATCACACATCAATTTAGTATTTTCCTCGTAGTACCCTGGATTAATGAGAAATACAACTGTTTTCATTAAGTGGATCGTATATTCTTATAATTGACAAGATAGAAATATTTACCTTAAGAAAAAAAGTATTAGCATATATATGTTTTCATAAAGAGAAAAAAATTATGACTTCTTGAGCGAAACAATCAATAATAATTCTTGTTTAATGTTTTAAGGAGAGGAAAAACAGATCAGCATAAAAACGATGAATTGACAACACGCAACTCTGTTTCAGTGGTTGAAGGTCGGAATAAAAGGGATGCTCTTCATTACTGGAGAATGAATGAGAAAAATGCTCAGACAATTTAAATATAATACTTTGAGCCAATATTAACTAAAATGAAATACAGCAATTGAGGATAGGTGACACATAAAAATTATAAAATATAATTATAGACACGTTTTTTTTAAAGAGAAGAACTTTTCACAATAAAGGATAATACTTGCGCGATCACAGCCAAAATTCTGTTGGATCTCTTTGCCTCTCAAAGGCACACTTAAAGGTAATTTATCGCAAAATATAAATCGATCACAACACAATGTACAATCACAAAATCACAACACTACTGAATATTCAAACCAGTACTTCAAAAATCGGGAGGATTTTTTCGCTATGTAGATTGCAGAATTCTTCTTTTCTCCAGGACGGAAATTGATAATGGAATCAGGGTGATTCTTATCAATGGCGATTCAATTTTCTTGTGACCAGGATGGCATAGGATCAGGATGGATCTTCAAGACGATTTTCGGCAGGAACTCTAACGGGACATCAAAACTTTTTTCGGGAATGTGGGATGCATTTATCCAAGTGCAGGGAACACTTCTTCAAAACTTTTCCACGAATGCAGGGTGCATTTATCCAAGTGCAGGGATCACTTAAGAAATAACCAGGAAGATACTGTTTTAGTGAGATGGCAAGAAGTGTTGAATTTTAATTAATTAATTACTTTTCGATCACTGCCGAAGCTACCAAATTTGTACTCTGTTGAAACCTGACTAGAGAAAGGGGGTATATGGCTCGTTTTTTGTTGTCTAGGGGTTGTACTAGATTCAGGGAAGAGGCGGAATCTTAAAAAAAATGACTTTTAATAAAATAATATATTTACAAATTATTAACAAATTTAAAATAATACTATTAGGCATACATATTACGGAGCTATCAGTTAGCACGTCTTAATATGGTGGACACACCCTTACCGCCGTGGAGACTGGTGTGATCCCCTTGGAATGAGGTCACAAAATAGAATTCAAGTTCTCTGGGCCCTCTAGTGTAGGTAGGCGACACAAAATGAATAAATCCTACCTTCCCTTAAAATTGAAGCAAACGAGAAAAAATTGAAAAATGATCTGGTATGCCAAAAGTGATCCGCTAAAACAAAACTCCTTGGGTGGCTAAAAACTAAATATTTCAGAACTTTATGAGTTTACTCATGCACTACGAGAGAGAATCTTACGGTGCGGTGGACGCAACGAAATTGACGTCCACTCGCTTCCATAGATAAAGCAGAAGAGTAATAATAGTTACTTATAAAAATATAAGGATGCCAGAAGCATAGTTTCGCCTTCGTGTTTGCAACGGAAGAGAGCGAAATTTCTCCTGCTAAGAATTTATATGCAAGAATTTGGTATTAGATTTAGGGATCTCTAAATATGTTAGCTGTAGGCAAAAAGTCTACAGAGAAATCTTATGAAAATAAAACCGGGGTTAACCAGTTCTGAGCAAATTTTTTGTGTATGATAACATAAATTAGAAACTAAAAATAAATTGTATCCGAAAATAAGATGAACTCCCGCAGAAACTTCAAAATCTTCTTTTTTAATAGGTTATTGCAATTTATGGAATTTCCGTATTTCTTCTTCTATAATCTAATAGAGTTAATATGTAAGCATTTTTTTGCAATATTCAGGGAATTCTCTTTCTATTCCGTTCCTGCAATTATTTAAAGATATTTCGAATGTTTGTAGTATTTAATTAAACACAGTAGTAATATATATATATATATATATGTTTGTGTGTGTGTGAGTGTGTTTAGAGAGAGAGAGAGAGAGAGAAAGTATTGCAGCATTGTAAAAATTATATAAAAGTTTTTCACAAAAATAAAACGACTTCGAAATTAATCATTTGAATTGATCTAATGTCTATATAAGAGAAGTATTTTACATTAAGCTAAATACTTTAGCATGATGTCAAGCAAATAATTCTTAATAACATATTACTTCACACCACAACAACATTATTGATTGTAATTCTTGAGATAATTATTTCAGTCTGATGTGATGTCAAATGGATCGTTACCTCTTTATTATTAACGAAACTATTGCAGATTAACATCGATTTAATAGATGATTCCATAAGTTGTGTATTTTAATAGAAATTACCTTTCTTAGAATATTTGTTTGCAAGAGTCCCTGTTTAGTGTCTTCTGTCTATTACAGCTCATATGTTCAAAATAATAATTTTTCCCGATAATAGTTCGAAAAAGGACTAGATTAATAAACATGAAAATATTTTTACATATTACACTGATTATATACAGAGTCTAGTCACAATACAGCTGTTGTGTAGCACGTTGGCGATGGTCCAGGGACAATCCTAAAGATAAAATTTGGAGACTGCTGCATAGAAAGAAGGAATAGTGTTTTATAGAGAACATTTCAAACATGTCTGTATGACATTTGTATTTCTTTCGAGAAATACCAGAAAAGAAATGCTACAAAGTTAAATAAAAGGAAAAGAGATGTAATTTTCGAGACGAACGTCTACCATTTTAATGTTTTCGGGAAACGAAATTCAACTTACATAAATACTGATCGAAGTATTTATATTGTCTCGAGATATTTTAATGCAGTTTTCTCATTAAATTCTTTATAAACGAACAAGCTTACAGATATGCAAGAGCACTAGAGGAAAAAAATATTTAATTAACTAACCTAATGAATAAGTTATGCACATTTTTAAAATAAATACGTCATAGATAAGTATGCCCAGGATACATGTAGTATTCTTTATATAAAGTTCAGATATACATATACAAGTATATATACAAGTAAAAACGTCAAGCGAAACGCAGTTACAAATTAAGCAAGGTTTTTATTTACTAGAAGAAACACACAAAAACGGATTAAACTAAATTCTTTAAAACTTATATCTCTATTTGTATCTGTACCGTATGATATAGTGAGATCCAGATCAAAGCTACATAAGCAAAAAAATTTTAAAGTGACAAAATAAGCTAAAAAATAAATTACCTCTTTAAACTATGGTTATCTCGAAAATAAATTGTCATTTGGAAAAATCGAAACATTTAAGCATCCATCGTGTGTTTCATCTACAACAGCTAATGTTTGTTTATCTCATTTTTGATATAGAAGTGTAAGTGTATAAACTCTTTTAAATCATTTGTTTAATCTGCAAATCTTTTGTGTGTGTAACGCCAATTGAAAACTTTAAATAACAATCACATCAGTGAATGCAAATCAAGAAAAATAAAGAACGAAGACATCGAGTTCCAATGCCAACTAATTTTGATTTTTTTTTTCAAAACCAAGCAAAATCTATAAATAAATAAAATTTGATTCCAAGCAAAAATAATTATGCTATACATTATTCATAACTTTTGCTGAATTCGTTTGACTATCGATACCTGCCTACCTATATTTTCTGTTAAAGGAGAAAAAGTACGAATATCGAAAAAGGAAATAACTATACATCTTTGATCCTCCATT
>BMAW01122160.1:46952-74086 GCA_019974015.1 Nephila pilipes | reverse complement strand
GTGTGTGTGTGTGTGTGTTTATATATTTCAGGACATAATAATAACTATCATCAAGTAATGTATATATATACATATATATGTATATATTACTTGATGACAGTTTTTAATGTATTATCTCCTGAAAAGCAAGTATTCAAGGCAATTTAAGAAGTTAATTTATATATTCTAACTAACTAATCAGAGTATAGTTAAAATAATTATTAATAATAATATATGTATTCCTCTTAATTTAAATGTACACAATTTGTCCTGAAATTATTAAAAGCAACATTATAAATATGATCTGAAATAAGTTGAAAATCAAATAATAAATATTCATTTTTGGAAGTACAAGATTTAAATATAAAACAATAATAACTAACTATAATATAAATTAATAATAACAATTATAAACAGTTTTTTAAATAAAGATATTTTTTTTCAGATATATTGATACAAATATCAATTATATGATGTGTTAATGGTGAACAATAAAATCTTATTCTAAATTAAATATCTTTTTTATAATAATAGACCGTTTTAAATTTCAGGGGCCGATACGTAATGAAAGTAAACTAAAAAAACGCAAAATGAGAATAATTTATTTATGTAAAATAATGAATATCATTTTAGTTTCAGTGATTTCCGAAATTATATAAAGATTGCTAAATATGTTATCTTTTTTCCAATAATTTGAAATAAATTATCTTGAAACTTGAATGATGTTATCATTTTTTTCACAAAATTGTTCTTGTAGTTGTACTTAAAATTTTTCTATCAAACAAGCCCTTCAAGAAAAAGGAAATATTGATAAAGGATACTAATATCTACTTTAAAAACTTACAGGCAGTTTAAAGCTACACAAAACATCTTTTCACGTGTAATACTTCCAATAAAAAAGCTTTCCATTAGAAAACGCTCTGTTTAAAATATATGAAAGAATGCAGAAATCAATAACACATATTAGAAACTACATGTTTCTCTGAATAAAGAAACGTCTAGCGGAGAAGATGTTTATGAAACAAAATTTCAGAAAGAAACATAATGTAAAAGGGAAGGAAAACCTTTTGATATGGAAATGCGATTCTATCATAAAAAATATCGAACCCATCAAGAATACGTAAAATATAAGCTCTCTTGCAACTTTCTCTTGGGAATAGTTCAGGAATTTCATAATGCTATTATATGTCACCAAAGACCCATAAAGAATAATTAAACTTCATAAAAACACAATTTACGTTGAACGTATTTTCCATTTACTGAGCAAATAAAATATGCAAGTTCCTTTTCATGTAGAAGTCAATATTCTCACAAAGAGAAATAAATATCATGCCCATAAACATTGTGTATTTATAAAAATTATATTGAAAATTAATTAGTACATAGAGCAATTAATTTTTATCCCAACAAATTCAGAATATTAAGATTTGAAAATATGAATTATATTTTTAATTCAACAAAAATAATTCAGTTAAGAGTTTTAAGAAATTATTTATGTTTTTTTAAGTTCTAATTGAAAATACTAAATATTAATCACATACTTTTTGCTAATGCCCAATTTAATATTGTTCTTAAATTTTAATGAAATGACTTATTCATAAGACATATTAAATTCAATTTCGTATAAAAATAAGTAATTTTTCACATTTTATTTCCTCGCGTTAAAATTATTGGTATTCGTAAATTTTAATGCTGATATAAGCCACTGTAGAACACTTTAAGTGCATTTCGATATTTAAAGTACTTTGATCAGAAAATGTAAGGAAAGTAATTTATTTCTCTTTCAAAAAAGAAATTGATGTAACTGATATCATTTCCTTAAAATTGCATATAAATGTCAATGCAAGTTTCGTTGAAAATAATTCACAAGCGCTTAAAAAGTATTATTTTTTCACTAAATAAACTTAAGAAATAAATTAAAATAATAATGATCAACAAAGATTATTTGTATTTTGTAAATATTGTTAGAGTGATTTCTCTAAAATATTTTTTTAAAATCTACTAATATTATAATATTATGTAGTAATTTCTATACATTTTGAAATTCTTAATCTTAAAATATTGCTACTTATTTTTAATAAAATTGTTCAAATTGATGTGGTCTGTGAGCTCAATTAATTGACTAGATATATATATTGATATACACTTACAATAACATAGACAGATGTAATAAAAAGTTCGATATAACAAATATAAGATTAATAATTTAACCCTTTCAGGAGCAATGGTATATATTTATACCATATATTTAGCAACTTACAAATATCTGTCAAATACTTTTATCCCTCTTCTTTTTTACCTTGAAACGTTTGCTTTTGGTTTTTATTTACTTAAATTAGATAGCACAAGCATGCAGAATGATTATTAAAATTATTGCTTTGAATCTAATGAAAGTTCCTAACAAGTGGTTGCTTTATCTCTTAGAGAAATGTTTCTGAAATGAATTGAAAAATTTAATTTCATCAGCTAACCAATTTACAAGTTTGAAACTTTATATAAATATTGCTAATTTCTCAAAACAAAATATGTAAAGTGTTTGTTTCATACTTCAAACTATGTGGAATAAAAAATATACACCCGTCCACGTACAGGATTAGAGAGCAACAGATGACAGCACTAAAATTTTCGAATCAGACTGATATGTGATGGTTCACATTTTTCAGTGAAAGATAGAGGTCGTGAATATGTTATGATGTTCCATTGAGGAAATAATCAGACTTATTCTCCGAAAAAGAAAAATTTAAAAATGGAAAAAAGTTATGTGCAAAGTTTTGCAAAGAAAAGATTTAGCTACCCAAAATGCTATTTTTTATAATTATTATTAAATTACTCAGTTAAATGAAATAAATAAAAGTAAATATTGAAAGATAGAGAAATGGACAATAGTAAATTTTACGACATTAAAATTAAAGGAAACGATAAATTATTAAATTGAAAATATTTACAATAAATATAATTAAAATTAAAACAAACGATAAATTATTAAATTGACTATATATGAGCCACATGCAATTAAAATCAAAACAAACGAAAAAATATTAAATTTAATATATTTCAGATAAGTGTTGTTAAACATAAAGCAAGCTGTAAATTAAAATTGAAACGTGATCTGGTGCGCAAAAATGATTCACGGAAAACAATAGCACCTTATGTGGCTAATTAAAATTTATTATTGTTGTGCGTGCCTACAAAAAGACAATGAACAAAAGCGCAGAGGAAAAAAGATTTCTCAAAACCAAAACTATTGCAAAAAAAAATCTAACAAAACGAAAACCGAGAGAGAATCTTTGGAGGTATCTAAGATAGAACAAGCTGGAGACAGCAGATTACGGACTCGTTGATAGACATGAGACTTACAAACGGTAATTGATATATAGTGTTAGCATGAGATAAGAATAGACGATCAGCTGACAACAATTGAGGACGGCAGTAGGGGTTGATTGCCTCTAGCGATGGACATTATCAAAGAACTTAAATTAAACTAAGATGCAAATCATTAAAGAAAAGTATTGCAAAAGATACAATACAGAAAATAGTTACCCCTTTGTAAGAAGAGCCAAACCCTTAGCTTTAGGCACCATATTAGAACCTTGAAATAAAGGATGTTTACTTCTAAACTGAAAAGATCTTGCTTTAGCGGAGATTAAAAGGAAATAACACTTCTGTTTTCAATTTCTAAGACACATAAATTAGATTATATCAACTTTATTTAATAACGAAATTTAATCAATTGTTAATTTATCATGATGGTGCCTTTTGGAATATAACTTTCAATTTGCAGATACGGTATGAAAAATAGTTTACATTAAAGCAAAGTGAAAAGAAATATGAATATTTACGTAAAAAAATACATTTTACATACATACACACACACATATATATATGGAGCGAACATGCAAATGATTAAAATTTGTTGTCCAATAAAATGATAGCGGGAGTTATAGCGCATCGGAACTGCGCACATAACAGGTGTATATAAGAAATGAATCTTAATCTATTGTTAAAATTTTATGCATTACGATTTATAATATCTATCAACGACTGAGAAAATGCCTTTCCAAAGGATTCAAGCTCATTACGCTTGTCGATTCTCCAGTCGTCGATTTGAATATGATTAGAAGATGAGTCGAAGCGATTCGATGTTTAGAAGATGCTGGCTAGAATGGGTAGACAATGGCAAATACCAGCCTCATGATTGTAACTGTTAACATAGAGCCACAGCAGATATTGAGGACAGAGTGATTGTCAAATCAGCTGTCACAGTGCTTGATTCATTGTTATCAACCATCAGACGTGCAATCAACCGCACACTAGTGTCCACCATGACAATTCACAGACAGCTGATAGAGCGAAATCTACGCTCGTACCGACCGCTAAGTCAACTGTCAATGGTGCTTGGTTCGATCAGGTTAGAATGTTAATGAATGATGGAATATAGCGTTTAGCGATGTATCCCGCTTCCAACTGTGTCCTGACGATCATCGAAGACGATTCTGGAGACGCCCAACGCAGCGTGCAGAACCTGCTTTCACTGATGCACGCTACACAAGCCCTTAACCAGGAGTTATGATCTGGAATGCCATTTCCCTCGATAGTCGGACCTCTTTGGTCGTCATTAGAGACACACTTACAGCACAGTAATTCCTTGACGCATTCTGAGAGACCTGTTTTGCTATCATTGCTTTTGCAGTACCCTGGTATTATTTATTAGCACTATAATTCCATACCACATACGGCATGGGTTGCTATGAATTATCTTACAGCTTGTTAAATATTTCCTTGGACAGTCAGATCGCTAGATCCATCTTCAATCGAGCATGTCTGGGATATGAGGGGAAGTATACTGCTTCCACCATGGAATATTGATGACCTAGCCCGACCATTGTGGCACATTTGGCTAGAAACACCACAGGAGGCCATTAGGGAATTTTATCACATTCTGTCATGTCATGTGGTAGCTTGCATCCAGGCTAGAGATGGGCAAACACCTTTTTCAGCACATTACTTTGTAACATTGTAACTCTGAAATAAATCATTCAATTTTTTTTTTTTTTTTTTTTTTGAAATTTTAATCATTTTCTATTGTGTGCATAATTTTCTTTTCCGGTCAACTCCTTCTTAGTGTATCAATTTTTTGTTATAGAGTGCATATTATTAATGTTTTTGACAAAAAAGAATGAAAATCCGACATGAAATACAATGTCAACAATATCAAAATTATACAAAGAACAAATACATTATCACATTAATAATATAAACTTAAACATAATCAAATCCATTAATTCATTGTTATTTTTTTTAAATTTAAATTCTTACCTTTCTAATGAATTCATTACGCATGACATTTCAATATCGCACAGTATTATATTGTTTTTAACTACCAAAATTATTGATTGAATGATTGAGTTACAATCCCGAACATTTAATATAAGATATTTATCCAACCAAATATAAAGTACTTAAAAATTTATACCAAGTACACGTTTTTAATATGATAAGCTTTTCAGTAATAAATAATTTTAAGATCTTTGAAGTTCTTAAGAAAAAGTTTCCTAAACATATGTATCTTCATCATGCCTAAATTTAAAATTAAAATAAAAAAATTGAATTATATAAATTTTAATTTATGATAAATAATTTTTGCAGATGAATACTGTCAATAAAAATATGAAAAATTTATATAAAATGTGAGCCAGACAAATACAGCTATATGCATTCATATGTATATATCTAAACATAGGAATATGAACATACCTATTTTGATATTTACACACGTATATAGGCACAAATACAAATTTCGTCAAATAGTATTTATTTATCATTTTCAATAGCATTAATAATAGTGCAAATCATGCTTGAATGTTTATTAATAAAATTAACTGGTTAATTTACTTAAAAGTAATTAGTGATAATATTCCTAAAATTAAATTTTTTTAGTTTATTATAACATTCTAAATTATTATAAAACTTCTAAAAAATATAAATACTATAAATATTTGATACAATTTATATGTGCAATTTAAATGTATCTTTTGTCAAAAATATTGCTTATAATGCTATTAACTACAATTTTCTAATTGTAAGTCTGAATAATATATTCAACTTTTACTTTAATTAATTTGAATTATATTTAAGTAATATAGGATAAGAGGATGAATTAGGTTTATCATCATAAGGCTTATCATTATTTCAAAACAAGTAATCTTCATTATATAACAATATATTTAAATTATATTTATTAATATAACTATTTATGTTTAAGTAGATATCAGCCAAATTTTTACTTGTAAGTCCTCCTTATTTAACACTTTAACTCATTTTTTTACTATTAATATACATATATATATATATATATATATATATATGTATATATACATAGTATATGTATGTATATGTATATGTAACTGCTTCAACACATGTGTAACAACCATATATATGTATAACATATATATATATAACAATATATATATATAGCCATGTATATGTATATATATATATATGCAACCTTATAGCATATATATATATAACATATATGTATATATATATATATATATATATATAGCAACACTATGTATATATATATATATAACTGTATATATGTACTCAAAGTTATTAATTAAAGATAAAACACATAATTACCCTTTGTTGTTGACCGTAGAAGACAATGAATTAATTTTGTAAAATGGATGGTTTATATCGTTTAAAAAAAGCAGTGTTTTTGGGTTGTTGAGATTGGTATGGAGGCTTCCAATACAATTTATAGTTTCTTTTTGTTGGTTATCGGCGAATGAATTTTTTTTAACTCTGGATTTGAGTTCGTAAGATAGAAAGCGCAACAATATATAGTATGTATTTATTTCACGCTTATATGCTACTAAATCTTGCTATTGGTATAAATCATTTCTGATGAAGTCGAAACATATAGAATAAATATTAGAGCAGGGTGAATTTGCAACCTTAATCTAAAATTCCTAAAAAAATAAACAGAAGTATACCAAAGCTTATGATTTTGTGTCAGTTACATTTATTCTTAGCATACGTTTTATCCCTCGAAGCAACATCTTTAAGACAAAACTGTTAGTCCAAAAGACAAATATCTTCAGCATGTATTGACTACCAGCTGTTTCATAGTCCCGATGCATATAAGGACCAAAAAACTACCTTTGAGCAAACCATGAGCTTCTACTTTTGATATTGACTGCAGTTTTCGTCATTGATTCCATGGAGAATCAAGATTTTCTTTTTCTGTGTCAGGGAAGGAGGGAATGGCAAAGCGAAATCTTTAAGAAACTTTTTCAAGGGAAATCAATAAATAACAAAGTAAATGGAAGCATCTGTTCTCTGTCGTTTGCCAATACAGAAATTTTAGTATTATTTTTAATGCATGTTTAATACATTTTACTATTTAAAATTATTAAGAAAGTTATATATTTAAACTAGTTTATTTTAATGAATGTAATATTAATTGATGTAAAAACTGAATAACCCTACTAGTATATTATTTCAAAAGAATGTATTATATCTTTGGAACATAGACATATTATATTTCTAAACACATAATTTTTGAAAATGTAAGCACATATATACATGTACGCAAAAATTAAGGATCTTATTTTTTTATTTAATATAACAATATGTCAAAGCCTTCCAAATCAAGGTAATAATATCATAAGATCCTCAAGGGGTAAGAACATGAATAATGTAAGCAAAACCTATCAAAAAATAAATCAATGGATGAAAAGGAACATTATTGAAAAAGTTGCATTGAACACAATGCGACTAGAGAATATTTTTTCATTGACTGCTATGCAGGAGGTTTCACTTTCGCTGTACATGCTGAGCATCAGGTAGTCAATAAGTTGTTGAGACATTGCTGATCGTTCCTCTTGTACCACCAATTGGAGCTCCTGAATTATTATTGGCGATAAGTTACGTGCCACCGAGCATCTTTCTAGAAATTTCTGTACATGTTCACTGGGATTTAGATTACGAATCCTTGCCAGCCAGTCCATATGTTCAATATCCTCACTGTCCAATAGCTCTTAGACAGTAACTGGGCTTGAGCAGACGCATTGCTGGCCATGGAAATAAACTGTTGACTAATATCGCCTCTAATATGACGCAAATATGGAAGAAGAATCTCCTTATAATCCTCCCTGATGACCGAACATCCTGAGAAGATATGAAGGTCGGAACTGCAACCAAGCGTGAAGCCTCCCCAAACGAAAACAAATTGATCTCTAAATAGGTATTGTTCGATAATGTTGGAGGGGTTATTGCGGGTTCCCCTCTCTCCCCAGATGTTTATACGTCCAGAATCTCTATGCAGACTAAACCTCCTCTCATCCGAAAAACGTACTCGCTTCCATTGATTATCTGTACAATTTACTCAAACCTGGAAAATCTTCTATGATGAACAAGTGTTAAAGTTACACATCGTACAGGTGGTCGAGCAAACAGACTATTACTGTGCAGCCTCCTGGCCACGGAAAAAATTAATATAGCTCGTCCAATTCTTTGTTCCGTTTGTCATCGGATTTCTCCCGCTGTCTAACGCCTGTTAATTCTGACCTATAGTGCAATTTACCACTCGTCTTTACCACTCGTCGACGTGGCTGGGGCCACTGCTGAACCATTGGGCAACTGTTCTGGTAGTTAGAAATTCTTTTTAAAGTCGTCAAACGATGTTGTGAGCAATATTGAACTCCGAAACTATTTGTTACTATATGACTTCCTTCTATCTTTCCAATGATTATTCCTCGGGCAAAATCACTCAGATGTCATTTAATTGATTGATTTTTCAATATTTCACACTAAAGCAGCAACTGGCTATATCATGAACTAAAATACTCCCTACATATAAGTTTATAGGACAGAAATACTATGTTTACACCGCCTGCGCCACGACAAACCCGCACTATTTCTTAGCTGCATATTTGGTGATGTGATACCTTTCCTCACCCTAGTTAATAACTGGATAAGTATTTCAGACCACTCTGCCTCTTAGTTCCTCTGATATGCTACTTTTTTGCCTTGGCTATTATTTTTTGCACAACCGTTTATATTAAATCATATAATACTTTTTTAGATCTATTCTATTCATATTTCAAATAATTTCTCTTAAAGAAATTCTAAATTAATCACTCTTTTAATTGAAAATATTTGCTTGATTTCCGTTACAAATGTTTGACTCATTTTCGTACATTATAAGTGTTAATCATAATGTTTATTTAATATCACTTAAGGCTTAAATAGAATATGAAGCCTATTTATGTTGCGAAATTTAATTATAGAGATTGTTAGTATTCATCTTTAGGGATTTAAATTACTTAAATATTTTTCTTAATTTTTAGTTTTATATTGATTTCTCCCCTGTTTCTTAATATGAGGATTTACGTTATTTATATGAACGATTTTTAATGGTGCATTGTAATTTAACTATAATATTCAAAATTACAATTTGCAGTAGAACTAGATCGCAATCAAGTATAACATAACTAAAGGTATTTTGTGATATCATTAATAATATTTAACTCTATACTCTATAATACCCAATCAAGCATTAGCTAATTTTAGAAAGTAATAAATTTAATCTAAAAAGGGATGACTGTACTGTACAATGAAAACAATAAACTAAATTCTCTCTAAGAAAGACATTTAAGACTTAGAGATTAAAATAAGTACTTATTTTTTTCATTTTGTTAAATACGATTATGTATCATTTTCAATAATTAGCCAGGATTTTAAATTCCGAAAGTTTCTGGCTAAATTAGTTATAATTTTTAAAATATAATAATTGCTATTATCTTATCAGAAGTTTAATTTCATGTTATAATTTTAGCATGTTTATTAATATTTAATATTGTCAATTTTCTTGAATATTACATGAAATGAAAATAGTCATATTTCTAACACAGTTTATACTTTGTAGATATTTGATTATGATGGTGTATGCAGACGCTTTTGTATATTAATATTAAACTAAATCTTAGATTTTATTGTGAAAATCTTTCCTTCTAATGCAAAGATAATTCCACATTTTATTTTCATGCTACCTGAATAGATTCCAAAGATGGTTTCCACATTTATCATTTAATTAAGAGTGAACAAATTCAGTAAATAATCATTGAATTCGACATTTCTTAAATTCTTATTTTTTCATGTCACTATAAAGGAATAATGTACTCAACATATAAGCTTTGATTAATTAATGTCTGTTATATTCTTTGGAATACATTATTGGATAGTCTTAAGATAAAATAAATTTGCTGTTGAGTCATGGCTAAGCTCCAGGATTCTGCTTGACAAATAACATTTTTAATTTAGCATAAATAGTTTTTTACAATACACATGAGGGTTTTTTGACCACTGAGAACAGAAATGTATACAAATAAATATGTAGATAAGTTTTATATAATCTTAATTTAGTAACATGGTATATTTTCATTTCTGACTGTCAAATCGTATTTTTTAAAATATTTCTTATCTACATAATACAATAAATATTATTATACATAGCACATTAAAGAAAGTTATTATATTTGGAATTAATTTTAATTTATTCATATAACTGTACAAATATATGTAGCATATTCATTTATTTTAATTTCTGAAATAACGAATGTATATTGTAAATTTTGCACTATATTTGCTTAATTGATTATAATAAAATAATATTGCCAAACCCTCAGTTCAAAAACATTCACGTGTTTTACGTATTTTTCTTCTAGATTCGTTCGAAATATTTATTTATTTTCAGTTTTAAAATTTTTGCACCTGTATATATAGAGAATCAAAAATAAATTATATGCCTCATATAATAAGTTTAGTACAACTGCATTATCCCTTTTTTTCGTAATTACTAAAATACTATCAATTGTAAAGGATTGGGGGAGGAATTTTATGAAAACTATAAATATTGAATATCATTTGAAGATATACGCTAAAATAATGACATATATTAAAATTAAATGTCAAAAATAAATCTAAGTTTCATTAAAAATTTAATCTTCAAAACAATTTTTAATTTTATTAATTAAATCTCATTCCTAAGCTGCAGAATTCCTTATAATATGTAAAACATGGTTTTCAGTATTTCAACTCCCTGTAATGGAATAAATAATTGATATGCTTAATTGATTTCTGGATATAAAATATATTTGTTTTCTCCTTTACAAGTTCATTGAAAAGACACATAATTAAAGGTAATATTTCAGAAAGAATATTTTTTACTATTATGACAACTAGGTAGCATAAGGCTTATAACTAAGTACCATATTTGAATGATTTTAAAGCATACTAAGCATTTTTAAATAAGTGTAGATAAAAAAAATATCTTTTCTAGATGAATACATTTTCTCAAAAACTGAAAAATCTGAGACAAAATAAAGTTATATTACCTTTGAACATTAATATTACCAATTTTATTCTAATAACCTTGTTGCACATTTTAATGTTTAGCATGTAAAACAATATAAGTATCTTAGATAGCATATGAGTGATAAGATGTAAGAAATAATGGAAGAATATGGAAATATTTAAAAATAACAATAGATGCCATAAATACGGTGTTTTAATAGGTAAGAGAGATATGATAATGACAAAAATGTTTTATATAACTGAAATATACTTATTCCAATTAGTATTTGATTGCTTATCTTCTAAGTTTGCAATTGCTCGTGATTTTTTACATACAATTCCTTTCAAATTTCTTTTTTAAAAAATGTTCTGCAGAAATCTATGGAAGAGTTTGATTCTGTATTTGATAATGCATTATGACAATGGTAACTAAATTCTCTTACATTTAGTCATGCTCACAGTTTTTACAATTTGTTTAATTTAACTTTGTGCCTTTCAACAATTGATTTAGAAAATAATTTTCTTTATAAATGAAGTAATATTTGCAATAGTAAGTAAGTTACGTTTCTTTAAGCAACTATCCTTTAGAAATATTTTTGAAAGAAGTTTTGTGCGTTTGGAAGTATTGCTATAAATATATATTATTTTTAAAACAATCCTAATTACGTCGAATAATTTTTACAACAAAAAGATTTTTAAATAATTTATAAAGAATATGTTATGAATTATATTTAATACTCATACTTTTTCCAATTTATAAGTAGAAGCTTATATATTTTAAACTCTTTGAAAGGTATTATGAAAACAAAAAAAAGGTACAAAATATTTGAGTATTTGTGCACTTCTTTTTAAAGTACTATAACGAACATTTTAAAATACTTGAAATCCTTCAGAATATTTTATATAATTAGTAATTTTTTTTAAAAATGTAAACATTATTCTTGCTATAGATTTTCTTTCAATTTCTTTTTCTTTTGGATCATCTGAATCCCTACAATAAACTAATATTGGACACATATTTGCAGTAAAGTTGAAATTTTGGACAAAAATGCAGTAAACGGATTTCTTTAGAATTTTGATGATCCTCTTCTCGTAAAATATTATTTTTTTAAAGTATATATTCAATGGTAAACTGAATTAATTTTTCATTAATACCAATACATATTATAACTAATGATCTTTCATTTTCGGCGAGAATTCGTAAATGTTTGTTTTGGTTCTGATAACTTGCTTTCAATATTTTCCTTTTATTCATTAGTCTTTTCCAATATATTACCAATGAAAATACAAAGTTTTTAAATCGGAAAGAGTAGGTAATTTCGTCGATTCTCAAGGTTACTAAAAGAGATAAGACTGTTAGAATAATTTTTGAATAATTAGAACTAGTACAAAATAATTCCTATTATTCGAAACATTTTATCTTACAGGGAAACCAAACGAAATAGCAGAGGCAAATTTATTGTTCAACCTAGTTTCAAGATCTAAAAATAGCCTTTTTTGTTGTTTATTTCCTTCGCCGGAAACTGACATTGCCTTCATAAATCACTGATGTACCATTAACTCTCTAATTGGACATATTTCCTTTTCTAACAAACAAACTGAACAATAAGATCATTTAATGAGGAAGGGAAAACCTATTTAAAGTTATTTTTGTTTGTGAAATTGTGAACATTTCAATTTGCAATATTGATTTATTTTTGATTTCAAATTACTTTTTTAAAGAAATGAATTAAAAAGTCATATATATATATATATATATATATATATATATACATACATAGATAGATAGATAGATAGATAGATAGAGAGAGAGAGAGAGAGAGAGATGAGGTCACTAAATAATTTTTAAAAATATTATTTTTTGAAGCTTGAAATATAATGTAATTTCTAAATTTCTTCATTGTAATATTTTGAATACAAATAATTACCGATTCATGTTTTTATATTTAGGTCATTAATGTAGAATTTTTTTTTACTCTGTAGATAATTAATGAGCAAGCATTATTCTAAATTCTAAACTGCTTATAGCACTCATTCTTTCTGTTATTTAGTAAATACATATTTTCTGGAAGCATGTACAGTTTTTATACTTCCTTTCATTGTATAATTAAAAAATAGCCATCATTAATAAAAAAATATATTTTGTGGGATTTTACTTGAATTATAAGGAATTATGGTTTATAATAAAATGTATAATTTGTTTTTATAAAATTCGAACTTTCCATGCACAAATATTATCAAACAATAAAAGTGACTGACAACCCAGAGTTGTTCAACAATTAACATATCAAAAAATTTTGACTTTAAATTCTTAACTTTTCTATACATAGTCACCATCCAAAGTTATACATTTCTAACTGATGTTTTTAACTTTTGGAGGCTGCTATTCTTACCTGAACAGATAGCTTCAAAAATATTTCACCTGTTTAAATATGCGGTTTGTATTGTCGATTCTCCTACTGTAGATTAGATTTTGAGTTTTTTGAATTAGATAAAACTATGTGGGGTGAAATCGTGAGAATAGTGTGGATGTGGCAAAATTTCAAAGCCAGAATTATACAATTTCTCACCCACACCTCAAGATGAATAGGTAAGTTTTGTCGGCCAAATCATAGAAGCCTATGGTGATCAGAACGCTCAATTTTTTTATCAGATAATAATGCAATTTGTTCAGAAATGTACAGTAAAAGGTACCAGTGATATTCTGACCCTGCTACAAGTTTTCTGTTAAACTGAATCCAGAACAGTCTGAATAATCACTCAAAACATCCTTCCTTAGCACAATTTCTTATGACGGACACCTTAGCCTGTTATGGGATGGTTAATGGCCGTGTTACCCATCCTTGCTTATTTTTTTGGATTCTGGCACATAATGATAAATCCAATAATAATTCAAAGTTACTTGTACGCAACGAAATAAATATTCTTCTTGCTCCAAATGATTCAGAGTCTCTCTTGATAAATCCAAGTATATTTGCTACTGAAAAAGAGTCATAATCGTGGAACCCAGGTTAATGACATTTTTGGCATGGGCAGTTATTTGTAAAAGAAGTTTTCACGCACTTCCATAACTAAGATCAGTTTCATTGAACACCATTTAATGATTTATATTCAGTCTAATAAGATAAAGTCATCTGCTATGACAGCATCGTTCGTAAAGGAATGGTCTTTCTCCTTCTGGATTGTCTGTAAGGGATATGTTGTCAGTTTAAAATTTTTCTTTTCCTTGTTACAATGGTGTATAATTTCGGGTGTACCAGTTCTATAAGCGTCCATCACTTCATCATATATTTTCCAGGCACTATAACCTTTCAAATGAAGGATCTTAATCACTTAATTTACAACATTATGTACAAAAGACTTAATTAAAATATTGAATAAATTTTATCCTCTCTTAGCGCTTATTTTAGCGATATTTAAAATTTTCATTATTCCCTCATGTATTCTATCTATAAAAAAACTGCTTGTAGTCGAAACTGTTTTCAATAACGAAATGTATTGCATTTTTCTTAACAAAAAGAAATGATGTTTTAAATTAGCTTTTATCATTTTTTTATTAAATTCCTACTATTAGTTCATATCCTTCCCAGATATATTTATATACCTTGTTCAAATTTTCAATCGTTAATAAAACACTTTCCATTCATCCACTCAAGTTCAAATACATTATTTAAACTTGTAGTAGATGACTTTTGATTTTAATACAATTTTTTTCAAATGCCATTTCATTAATTAAATTTAATTGGTGAAAATGTAATTTAGTCCAACCACTTGGCGCCATTTTAAAAATTACCAAACTTGGCCTTTTTTTTTTTTTTGGCTGAACGTTAAATCCGAGGAATTGGACCAGGTTAGCCATATTTGGCCAAATAACGCTAAATAATTCCTGTCATCAAGGGTGGATGGGCTAAATTGCATTCCAACCATTTAATTTACCGGATGAATTAAGAAACAAGCCAATGCTTTTACAATGTCATTTGTCTTACTATAGCAAAGTTAGTAGAACGTCGGTGTAGAATCTTCATGCCTACGAATCAAATATTGTCGAAGCATAAAATGTTTTTATTTGATTTTCAAATAATTATTTTTAGTTTTATAATGGGGAAACAAAATCTCTTACATAAGATATTTAGCAGATATAAATTTAGAAATAGATACTGTTAGTTATGAAGCATGTAGATCGCTTGAAAATTATTCTTTTTAGCTGCTTAATACTATCGTTCTGTTATATGTATATACATATTTATATTAATTGAAATTGTTCTGTAAAAAGTAACTAAAATAAAAATTTTCTTCGTTGACCTAAGTAGGAATCGACATTAAATTTTCTTAAATTGCTTGTTAGTCTAAAAAAATTCAGTTACTTTCTAACGTAAACATTTTTTTACGACTTAATATACATATTTATAGATTCTAAATGCAATCCTGGACGTTTAAAAGGAAAAATTATGTCTATATGTCTTTTCTTCTTGAACCTTCATATATTCATGCGATAGTAAATATTTTTAAGATATAAAAGCAATTTGGCAAAACCTCTGGTTCACTTTTATGTTCTGAAGGATAGTTATTCAATAACTTATCAATCAAAGAACAATCAATTCAAGACAAGGAAACCGGATTTTATTTATAATCTTATAAGGATCACCACACACCGATTATTTACTATGGAAATTGAATAAATTTGCATTCTTAAGTAAAGGACATCAAATATTACTACTTAATTGATGTTTACTTTCCCTTTCGGCTTTGTTTAGATAAAACTTACAAGCTATTACTGTTACTTTAGATTCTTCCTCTTTTCCATATTCTCTATATTAGTAAACATCACGTTTCCGTATTTACTATAACTCTATTTATAAAGTAAATCTGCTTTGCATTATTTGTAAGTTGAGGTGTTGGATTCAACCACCATCTTAGAACTATCCATAAAATCAGTTGAAAGGGCATAAGCCCTCAATTCACTATTATGTATGCAGAATTAAATTTATATTTATTAATAACAATAATTTCACACTAAAAAGCAAATGCAAATGAGAACTTGTTTTGAAAATTTATCAATTGTATATCTGAAAAATATCAGCCACAGAAACATTTCAACAAATTTTACCTTCAGAAAATGAAAAAAAAAAAGAGTTTACCAGATCTCCATTGTTTATATTAAAGTTATCTCGAAACTAATTTTACATTTTTTTTTTGGAAAATGCAGCTTTTACGTAGTAATATATAATTAATGATTATTCGTATATATAAATATAGATTTTCAATATTTTCAGGAGTTTCCTTTTATAATTTTGAACTGCTTCAATATATTTAAAATATATTACTATTTTTTAATTGATATAACGTGGATCCACACTAATATATTTTTTGCTTCGAAATTTAATTTCATATCAATAGATAATGCATTCCATACATAAAATCTGATGATCCAATTATCGAATAGTTACTTGAATTTTATATCTAAAAATACTTATAATAAAATTAAGGAGATTAAATTAAATGTTGTATGAAATTGAAAGTAACTTGCGTTGGTCACATTTTCTTCAATGAATAATATTTGAAAACCCTAATTTTTTTGACACTTAAGACTTGAAAAGAGAATTTTAATGTATATTATCGAATTTAAATATTTCACTAAATATTGACATTTGAATTCACTCCATTTTCTACCTCCACACAATATCAATGAGAGTACTCTGAGCTATGATAAGCTTCTAACACATAAGTCAAAAGTTAGGATGAAAATTATTTTAACCTAGTACATTTACTAAAGTAGAATTGTCATGGCATACTGAATTTTCAAATGCTTAAATATAAGATTCTAAGACAACTTTAAATGGCAGAAGATTCTAAGATGTAAAAGCATTTTTTGAATGAAAGATTTCATTCAAATATTGATTTGAGACATAAATTCCAATCATGATATATAGACATTAAATCTAAATATATATTATTTTCAAAGTTACATCAAAACTGCTGTTTATTGAAGGCATTTTCTTTTTTATAGTACTCAACTGTAATGATAAAATTAATATAATCTCAGATATAGATTTGTTGGCTATTAATAATTGGAAAATAAAAGATAACAATTTAAAAAAACAACAACTCAGTGAAATAAAAAAGTACTTTAAAGTAATTGAGTTAATAATAAACGTTTATTACTCAAATAAAAAATTCTTCAACACTTATTCAGATTTTGAGATCATCCTATGTAAAGAGATTCTGTACCATTGTGTAATTCTTGCTTTAGTAAGTAGTCGAAATTGCCTTCTTTTCAAGATAAATTGTTTCTATAAAACAAGTTTACAAGTTTTGAAAAACCTATTGTTGCAAATTACCACAGCAATAAAATGCAATTAGCTTTTTTTTATGAATTTAATATTCAGCAAATAACGAGCTATGTTTTTGCGTGCAGCCAAAATTTCTCTCACAAAGCATTTATAAGATTTTTAAAAAGGACGCAAGAAAGCTGATTAACTTTTTAAAATCTGAAACTTAACTTCAATAAACCAAAGTGATTACTTTAGTGGATCGAAGAAAGGCTCCCGTCATTGTGGTGAAGTCATTTAAGCAAGATAAAACCTTTTTCTGAAAATTATCCAAGTTAATTCTGTTAAACATGATTGCTATGTTGTCTTTTGTTGCATAAAATTGGTCTTTAATGATTTGTTGCTTGCTTGTAAAACTAATTTCCTTTCAGCTGTTATTTAGATTGGACCATGTTAAACTGTGATGAAAATAAAGAATATATTTAACGATGTCTTTACCTCCGAAATTTAATACATAAAAAGCGAAACTGAATGGGAAAAAAACTCGCTGATTGCTTATTCTGAATTAATTTATGTTACATCTTAAAATGGTTTTGGAAATTATATATATATATATATAAGCCATAAAAATTTTAAAAAAATGAACAAAAATACTTTTAATTACATTTTAAATGGTTTGATAAATATGTCAATGTTTTTTTTCAAAATTAAAAGTGCATTAAACTCTGCAGAACTACCGTTTTATACTTTATTTCAAATAAGGTATCGAGAAAACTTTAAAGAGTCTGGAATTACATTTAAACTATATAAAAAAAGTTATAAAAGCTATGCATATATTTTTTCTAAATATTTTAAGTTTGTTAAAAGTTTCCATGAACAAATACGAAATATTTGCTTTCTTATTCTAACCTTTTTGAAATTTATCGAAAAAATATTATTAGAAAAAAAATTATTAGTTTTATCAAGAGTGTAAATATTAAATTTTATTATTTTACTGATTTTGAAATGCCTACACATGTTAAATATTTCATAAGAGAGGGGATTCGAAAAGTAAAAATAAAAAGTAAAACATATAATTCATTAAATTACATTTTCGTAAAATACGGATTAAAATAGTGATCACGATGATGACTTTTCATACAAAAACTTCTAACATTTAACGGGAAAACAGTCATATTTTTGGCTGTGTGAATATATTCTATAAAATCAATCCACTTATTTTTATGATGATATGTTTTTTTTTTTTTTTTTTTTTTTTTTTAGCAATAATCAAGCGTTAATTGTTTTTTCCAAAAAATAAGAATCACTATTCCTTGTGAAATTTTTATTTTTAAGTGATATACTGTTTAGTATTCTGAAGTGTTCAATTCAAATATGCAATTTAATTCAGATTCTTATGTAACTGACGATTACATAAGATATTTCACTCCGTAATAATGTAAATGTGAGACATTTATTTAAAATTACAAAAATTAAATTGCATTGATCTTGGAAAGTTAGGATACCATTACAAAAATCATAAGGAACTATATGGTTTTTATATAAAAAATGTCATTAAAAAGGGAATAAAAAATTACTGTTAGAGCCCTGTTAATAAGTACTTAAGGAATTAAATGCTTACATTGCAGCGAAACGAAATTATAATATTCTACTTTTATAATATCTCTGAAATTACTTACGTATGTTGGTCTTGTAAAATCGTTCGTCACGAATTATGAAATCTTACTATATTGCTCCACACTTTTAGCTATCAACTGTCACCATTTTACTCTTCTGTGTTCTCCAGTTAGATATTTAAAATAGTCAGAATTACATATATCAAATAATGGATTTTTCATACAATAACCACTCTAAAACTGTGAAATAAAATAAAATTTAATTTATCCATATATAAATAATATGCATCAGTTTCTCGTAGATAGTCAGATGTGAAACATTTACAAATAAGTTTTGAATTTTGTCAGTTTTAATTTTATTTTAGGATTTCAGTAATCACTTTCACAGTTAGAAATCTGTCGCGACGTATTTGATCTATTTTTATAAATGTTTTCTCTTCTTCTAATTTTCACGTATTGTGCTGTCTTTTTGCATTTCTATTGAATGGTCAATCAATTAACATATTTGAAGGCTGAAATAATAGCGTTAATCTATCTGGAATAACTGCCATATTTGTGTTACACTCTTTCAACAATTTATTCATATTATTTGTTAGATGAGACGTTCACATAGCCCAAACTAAAATACTCTTTAGAATCTTTAATACACCCAGACACTTTTGTTAAACATTTCTTATTCACAATTTTATAATATTTGTATTGAACCATTTTTTCTCGTGAACATGAATATATTCTGGCAAATTACATTTTTGCATTGTCTTTCTAAATAACAAGGAGTTTTAATATTGCACCCCCGATAAATAGGAATTCACTGCTGAGAATTGAGATGTTTCGAGGCATCATAACTTTAAGAAAACATTTTATGTTTCATTCCCATCATATTAATTAATATATTCAGCATATTCATTATTATGATTTATTTTTTTTCCAATTACATATGGAGCTTTCTCCAACATCAAACATTCTTTCTGCAGCAATATTCTCGTTTTATTTCACAAATTAAATGACTGCATTTGAAGCAAGCACCGTATTTCGACTAAAGTGACTGCAATTTACTAAAGTTTTCAACTTTACCTTAAATTTCAAGAATCAAATGACGGGAGAAAGATACATCTGAATCCTAAATTCACGTAGTAATTTCATTCACGTAGTAATTGCCCAACTCTAAACTGTTACCTTACCCTTACTCTAAACTGATTTTATATTTTTTTTCAAAAATCTAAACTAACATTCTTGCGCACATCTACATTGAATATGCAGGTGCAAAATTACTGTTCAATATTATTTACTCCTCCAAGAATTTTAATCAAACATATGTTGTTCCTGTTATAGCTTCTGAATTTAGTATAGCAGTGTTCGAAAGTGTTGGAGAATACTTCGAATGAACAACTTTAAAATATAAGGAAATAATACATATATATTTCTGGTAGATTTGTAAAGTAAAGAGTGAACGTTATCAGGCGAGTATTCCTGAAAGTGTATAAAAAAGTAAGTTTGAAATAAATGGTATGTGTGTATATTCATCGGTCCACATTATACCCAGGAATATACAGTATTTATGCATACTTATTTTTAAATTAGAAAAAACGGGTTGTCTGTGCCCTAAGTGTGGAGGCCAGTGTTCATAACTAAAACTCTTCCAAAGCTTCTGAGGCAGAAAACGAACATTAGGTGTTAAATATCAAAGGAAAAAAAATTATCACGATCCAATGATGTATGGTATTTACTTTTAAGTAGCTTCTGCTTTCCCAAGGTACTATTAATCTTTCTTTTTTGAAAATAATCCTTCACCCTTCAACGTAGCATCATTACTCATGAAATACAACGCAGTAAGGGATTGATTCAATGTTTACATAGAATTCTTTATGTGAAAGTAGGTATAAAAATAAAAATAAATAAATCATATGACCATGATATTTCATGTAAGTTAATTTAGTTATTTCTCAAGAAATGTTCAGTGAGAAATTGTGTTAAATTTTTCACATGTCACGAATAGATCATTTATATGACAATATAAATACATTTTTCGTTAAAAAAATTTTTAATATATTTTTGAATTTTATCCGAACTATTAAAATTAATTTTTACAAGCAACACATTTAATCAGACAGATATATTAAGAATTAGAATTACAAACACTTTAAAACATTTTATATACTGATGAAATTGATAAAAGGCTATATTTTATTTTTATGTTATTAAAGATGTTTTCTTCAACAATAATATTACCAAACACATTTACAAAAATATTATTTCAATTTATTTCCATTATACTAATAAATTAGGTAACAAAATTTTGCTAACATTGAAAGTATTATAATATTACACTTTATAACATGCTAACATTAAAGCGCAATTATGACCGCTGATACCTAGATTGATGAATCCTAACGAAGTGATACAATTATGAAAAATATTAAAAGACAATTTAGTTTCCTACGTTGCAACATTTCAGAATAAACCGATTACAATATTTATCGAATAAATTCAAGAAGAAAAAAAAAATGAAACATAACATACAACATACTTGAACAACTAGAGTGATTAACAAGAGAGATGACAAAAACATCTAAAGCTGATAAAAATGCTTATTCGACAAATTCAGGTGCAACACGATTTCCTGCCTTCAAGAATATAATTCTCAGAAAAAAATAATTTAAAACATTAGTTTATCGGATATTGCCCAAATCCATGCTTTTCAAATCTCGTTATGTAACTCAAAAAATTGGAGTGTTATAAAATTCATATATCCTAAAGTGACAAATAGTATTCGGTCAACTTCAGTGGCCTAAGCAAAATGGAACCTTGTTTGCCCATAAAAGAAGCTGTGTCATTTTTTCGGCCGGTTGTAGTATGGCGAAAGAGTCATCGTTTGGTTGCATTATCATTCAAAGGACAAACATCTATACAGCTGCTCAATTATTCCTCGGAAGTTGTCAGTTTCAAGATGACCATTGATGCACATTAGAGAATAGTTTATTATTTTGTTAAATATAAGCATTCAAAGCTAACAGTGACAATTTTATCTGGACAATCCTTTAATCCATACATTCAACACAATGAACCATTTATTTTACTTCATAAACATCTCTGTGTTGGAATGGCTTATCAACTTCTCATATCTTAATCCTATGGAGGGTGTAACGTCGTGATCCCTGAATGCGTAGAATGAAGTGATAAACAAGGGATCGCACAGCTTAAGAGGCGATAACTTTTTATTTAACAAAGTTAAGACTAACTTATGTTTAATCGTTTCCGCCTGGATTCTTTTTACAACACTGATAACACATCTAATTACATAGCACCGAGGCAAATCGCATATATCTAAACAGCACAAGTCCTAACATATATAGTTGAAAAAAAAACACCAATATCTCAGTATTCGATGTAGTTCGATTAAGTTCTCAATTCGAAGCGAAGGCAATCGCCTCCAACTTAAAGCTGTAACGCTTTCTCGCTCCTTAGCAGGAATCCTCCTCCTCTTTTCTTCTTCACCCTTTTTAAGACCTCGGGTAGGTCTCTCCCCCGCTTTCCTTTTGAGTTATTTTCCTTTTTCAAAGAACAACCCAAGCAAGAGAAACTCCGTTTTGTCCCCTGCAACACTATTCGCTCAGATCGGACAATGTCCGTCTTCCCCCCGTGCAAGTCGGTGTCGGCCGTCACACAGTTAGACCATAAATTCCCAATATATTCATGACATGGATCAACAATACCTCACAAAGAGGATTCAACTTTGCCGCACCTGATTTTGTTCTTTATTGCTTTTAAGCTATATATTTTTAATGAATGGGAAGCTGGGAACAAAACGGGGTTCAAAACAAGTCTATGGAGGGGTTATTTATAGCCTACGCTACAGCTCCCTTCCCCCTTAAAATGTCCATTTCACTGGACTTGTCATATGCACTGCAATGAATGCTCACAGAGAAAATTAGTCCATCGAATGAGGCAAGTCGAGGCAGCAAAGAGTCGAGGGAAAAGTTAAGAGTAGTATTCGAATCTAAAGGGCTAGCCAAAATTTGAGTTTGAGTTTGAGACTTCGATTTTGAAGCAACTATTTTTACGAAAAAAGACCGACATTGAAACAATGCTGGATCATCTTAAAGAATTTTTTGACACTGTCGAGAAGCTGAAAGAAAAGCAGCTGGATGTATCCGATGATCACTTATCCATTTTACTGCTATACAGCATTCCGGGCTATTTTGAAAATATCCGATGGGCTATTGAATCTACAGACAAACTGCCTAATCCCGAAGTTTTCGAAGTAAAATTGCTTTAAGAATTTAAACAAGAGAAGGAAAATTAAATTCTGCTTCACTGTGTGCTTTTTATTCAATAGGAAATTATAACGAGTATTCGAAAATGAACTCTGAAAATTGGAATGCAAATCATCGAATCAGATGTCCTTTAGGTAAATAAAGTGCAATTACTGCTCAAAGTATGGACATGAATTATCGAAATAACGACAGGAAATATTCAACAGGAAACATGCATCTCCAAATCACAACTCGTCCACGTTAGTGAAATCTGATGAATATGCATTGTCGATTATGTGCTATAAAAAAGGACAGAACGGGAGAAATTCATCCTCTAGTGTTTAGATAGCGGAACCTTCCTCTCATAACTACAACAATGAAGAGCTATTCAACGAAACAATTAAGGAAACGAACTGCTACGTGAAACTAGCTGTTGATAAAATTACAGAAGTAATCAGCAAGTATTTAGTTAGCATTACTGTTCAAAATGCTAAACACCCAAGAAAATTTTTTCTGAAGAATGTGTTATGTGTGCCAGAATTAAATTGCATCTTAATATCAACATCTACAACCACAATGAACAATTGATCTGTTATTTTCAAAGAAAAAGAAAAAAATAACAATTTATTACAATGGAACTGTTCTGATGATAGTGATCCACAATGGAGATTTATAGTACGTGAAACCGAAAATTATTTTTTACGATGGCTTGTATATGTCTCTTCATATATATATAATATATATATATATGAAGATAAATTTTACAAATTAAATTACGAATGAATGAATTATAATATGTTCGATACAAAATTACATGAATTAGTTAAAAAATTTATTTTTGTATGTATATTTGTTTCTTTAAGTCAATGCGAACAATGCTTATGACATAAATTTCTATAAAAAAACTTTTGCATCATTCGTAAAAAAGAATGTATCTGTTTTTATTTGTTCTCAAAGCATTGTTTTTAACTTAATTTTTTATTTCTACTATATATTTGAAAGTCTTACGAAATACCAGAAAACATATTCCGAATGCAAAATGTATGGGAACTTTTTATACTTGACGGTTCAGATATTTTCAGAAATGAATCGCATTTCCATATCAAAGGAATTTCATTTCCTTTTCTATTATAGTGTATCTCCAAAAATTTGATCCATAATTTCTATACGGTTAGAGATTCCTTTACATGCATAGAGCTTAAAAGTTCCAAGGAGAATTATTGTATTTTAGGACCTTCCATGCATTTTAAATGCCTGTTTTTCGTTTGGAGAAACACCACGAAATGAAAATGTCCTATTACCAGCATAGAATTATAGTTTAAGACTTATCATGAGTTAAATAATCGTTTTAAGAAAACATGCTAATTTTTTGCATGAATATTCAATGTACTTTCAATTATTCACTAATTATATGCTTTTTTGCAAATTCTTATTGAAAAATATAATGTCAAAGCTAATCATGATATATTTAATATTCTAGACGATTTAAAATTAAAAATGGAGCAAACAATTTATTTTAATGGTGAAATCTTTTCTAAATTTTAAAAATTCATACAAAATTTAATATTTCATTTAATTTCAATACCTTGAATTTGCATAAACGAAATCTCTTGAATTTTAATGTAAGTGAGTAAATTTATTCTTATTATTTTCATACTTATTATTTGTCTTAATTTTTTTCATATTACTGTTTTCTTTGTTTTTTCATATTATGCATGTATTGTCATACCACCTGATATCTCCTTTGATAATGAATTTCTTCTAGTGAGAAGAATATCAGTTTTAATTCTTAAAAATGCTCTTTCAGGAATAATTTACCACTGTACCATAGAAACATGTGTCCTATGAAAAGAATAGGACTATACTAAAGAATATACTAGCTAATAAACGGTCGTTTCGTTGGACAGATGTTTATATATAATATTTTGGAACCTATACGTAAAATATCAAGAAAATGTTCAATTTTTAAAACCTTAACGATAATCTAAATTTAAAATTTAAAAAAAAAAATGATTGCCTGTAATAATGGTTATCCACGAATTTCAAATATGTAAGAAAAATAAAAAAAAATTAGTAAAACGTTATTCCACATATACATAATATGGATAAAATTCCTTCCACTGTATACATGTTACACCTAGTATTGACAAAGATGCGACTTTCTGTCAGAAGATTCATCATGTGCTTAGCTTTCAAATGAAATACCCTCTGAATGGTATTGTGTCTGTCATAAGATTTTTGTCCTTGCCTCAAGACATCTTTGATTTCTGACCATTTAGGATTGAAAGTGATTGCAGCCCTTAAAAAAAAGTCGTACATGTCGGGACGCCCAAAATGTCATACGTATGTCATAGCCTCTTGATTTCGTTCATGCATGTAGCGAGGTCCCCCAGTAAACGAAGATTGTCTTGCTTGTGCGCTACTCCGTAAAAATTCGCCATTTTAGTATTTTTAAAAATCCCGCTATGTTTTGGAACTAAACTACACGTTCACCAACTGCGGCATTCCAAACTGATTTATTTCTATCGATAAATATGTACGTTTCCTATTTTCGATATGGACAAAATTTCGCATGAAGAGCCTCTTCAACCTTATCTTTCGAATCCTCCACCAGTGCTTCACTATAAAATTATTTGGTATTTTTCCATTTCGCATGAGCAAATCTCACCAAGTACCCTTAATTGGTGACAATACACAGTATACATATAAAGAAATATATTCCGTTTGCCTTCGGTCATATTATTTTTGGCGATAAAGGTGCCAAAAATAACATAACCGAGGGTTAAGAGTAGATTAATGGATGAAAATTACATTTTGGATAAGATTTCCGTAAAATCTGTTCTTAGTGAGTGTCTACATCGCAAAATGAGTAACTATGCTAAATTTCAAGCCAATCGGTTGTATAGTCTTAGAGATCTCGTGATGAGTCAGTCAGTGGTATCCCGCTTACATATATATATATATATATATATATATATATATATATATATGCGTATGTGGTGTTACGTTCCTGCAAATCTTTTCTTATTTTTGTTTATATTTTGAATAACATTTGTGTCTTAATAACATATTAGTTTTGTTTTTTATGGATTTATTTGGATTTTTTTGCCTTTTCTTAATTAATATTATAATGATTTTGATTTTAAAATTTATAATTTTCAATTGTACTTTTGGTTTTAAACCGTTTTTTACTAATATATTTTCTTCATGGGGATGATTTAGCTAATACTTCTAGAATAACACAATCTTACATTATACAGACTGGTACAGATATTATTTTCCACTAATTTACTTGTCTTCAAATCTGAAGTTTTTGCAATTTTTTTCAAAAACTATTTTCATTTTAATGCTTTTGTATTGATAAATTTATTTTTAATTTATTATACATTTTTTGGAATTTTATATAATTTTATTCTGATAATTTTGAATATTTTAGTTTCATTCTGTTTTCTGTTCGCAAAGTTTTAGCCGCCTACTTTCAATTTTGTGTATGTCTTCATTCGCGTTGATTCCCTAATGATTTTTTGCATATTATTTAATTTTTAATTATTGAATGAATTTCCCAGTTTGTTTTTGAAATACACTAACGCGCGCACACACACACATATATATTAGATATACATATATATGCATATATATTATATATACATATATATATA
>BMAW01122160.1:0-42060 GCA_019974015.1 Nephila pilipes | reverse complement strand
ATATACATATATATATATATATATATACAAGTTATATATATATATGCTATAAGTTCAATATATAATATACATGGTAATGCATATATATATATACTATATATTATACATATATATATATGCATATATATTATATATACATATATATGCATATATATTAGATATACATATATATGCATATATATATATATATATGTGTGTGTGTGTGTATGTGTGTGTATTACATGGTAGTTGTGAGCTTCTGCGTTATGTAATAACCAGTACATGAAAGCTATTCAATACCGAAACAGCAACGAATATAGAGCAGTCCTTATTACCCAGGAATACATTATGCGAAAAATAGCAATCAAAGGTCATTGTTGCATTTTTTATTTGAGATAAGAAAAAAAAAAGTAAACCCTGAAATTGTCGTAACATCTGACATATTTCCTTTCTTTTTTAACTCTACAGTCATCTTAATTTTTAGTTGAATTATCAATAATTCGAAATCTCCATTTGAAAATGAGTAAAAGTAGTTCAAACTATTTATTAATCAGTAACATAGAATTTATAAGGGCGTTCCCTTTGGGATCTTTTTAAAAATAGGTAATACTAGTTTATAGTCAAATAATAAAGTCTTTGCATTTCAAATGACTCTTTCTCTTTCAAGTGCACCTCTACTGCAGCAGATTCACATCTGATTACTTTATCTAAGAATCTCTTCAATCCGAGTTATTAATGATGATGCTTCAATCCAATTTGCAATTATGTATCGTTCTGCCGTAATTTTCCATCTCCGTTTTACTTCCCTTTGATTATGTTTCACTTAACCATCAATTTATTTAAATTTCAATTTTTAATACTTATTATCTTCATTTAATTGTATCTAATCACATTTCACTTGTCTGGCAAGAATTTGTAAATGTAAGCAATTAAAATTTCCAAAAATCCCAGAAGTTAGTGAAGAGAAATTCGCCATTAACCTAGTGTTCTGCAAGATTTCACAAAATATAAGTTCGATAACTAGAATAGAAGTTACAAGTAATATGCACATGATGGTTGTTTGTTAAGATTTTTTTGGTTGTTAAAAACAGAAAAGATGCACCTTCTCTGGGTATCAAATGGATGAAATTAATCAAAAATTATTTTCATTTCAAATGTACTAACAATTTTGTGTGAAAACCAGGTTCTAGGTCAAAAATTATTTTTAAATTTTAATTTAAAATTAATAAGAATAGAAATATGGAAAAATAGAGTAATAATATCATTAAAAGCATAATTTCAAATAAAAAGTGATTGACACCAGAATTTGAATATTTACATACAGATAATGAGCAGAATCAATTTTATTGGAATTTAAATGTTAGACTTATTTATACTGTCTGTACTTGAAATATTTTTTTAAACATATTATTGTTGAGTTTCTTTGCAGCAATGTGTCTTAAATATTTAACATTTATTCGTGGCTTACAGAATGGTTCCATACCTTGAGATAACAGTCTCTCGAACTGAATAATTTTAAATATATTCAATTACCTTCCAGAGTAATTTTTTAAGCCATTAAAAAATTCCTATAATATTCAATTTATAAATACATGAAATTTACTGTGAATATAACCGTTAATTGCTTGCTTATAGAATAGATATTGCACCATATATCAGGTGTTCAGAGTCAAACACAACACAAGAGTAAGTAACATATAAAATCTAATTATCAATAAAAAAATAATTTATTAAAACAACTTTGCATACCAATTATTTTCTATGCTTGTTCACAGTAATTTCTCTGTCAAACCTCAAACCTTCCACAGTAAAAATGCTAGTCATTTTTTTATAAAGGCTACCATACTTGTACAGAATATAAGACATGATACTGTTTATTATTAGTAGTAGTTTATATTATACTCACAAATATCGCTATGCGATAGTCTGAGGTAGATATATGTACTATCAGAGTTCTGAAACATTGGAATCTGATGATTATTCTTATATATTTATAATCTATATTATTTATTATTTGCATTATTTACATTCACTTATATTTTATTTAAAAACAAATCACCAGAGAAATAACACAAACCAGATATTATTTTATTTCAAAACACAACATATCTTAAAATTAGTTTACTATTGACAGTTAAACATTTTAAAAATATACATTGATTTCACCAAGATACGTATTTAGATTAACTTTAAAACAAAATATTATTTTTTTTAACTTCTCAATTGATTATTTTAATTAAAAGAACAACATGCATTTAATTTGTTTCCAAATTTATATAAATATTAAAAAAATACTTTTAATAAGGTGTCATATGCAAAATATATTTTTGAAGAATTTGTCAAAAATGTGACACTGATGTAAACTTTTCCTTAACATAACACGGATTTTAAAAACAGAAATTCTATCAGTTTTAATAAACATAATATTATCTCACATATCAAACAATATATCACATTATATATTTACACATTTTGTAGTATTTAAGTGTTTTAAGAACTCCACAATATTTTTTTCTACTTAAAATGTGTTAAGAATTTGGAATGTATCACATCACCGTAATACATAATGTTATATGTTTTTGAATCCTTATTATCATTTAACTCAATAAAATATCAATCAAAAATATCATATAAATAATGTATTTTTATATACAACACAGTAAGTTTTCAAAGTAGAAAAAATTTAAATTTTGCAAAATACACAACATTAAGGGAACATACAGTAATATTTATTACTTAAAAATTTCTTCAAATATAAAATTAATTTTTAAATTAGAACTATATAGATCTTTGCACATAAAAATAGTTATGACATATTATGTTCCCTTTAATTTTGAATTTATATACATGTACTTGAATATATATTATATTACTAATTTTACACTTGCTTTGACTAAAATATCAATACAGTACAGCAAATATAAAAACAAAATCTAAAATTCAACTTATTTTAAAAGAACAAAATTTTAATTATTTTGTTTAACTATCCTATATATAATAAGTTATTAAGATAATAATAATCAAAACTTAAAAATGTACATGAATATTATTATTTATCCGTTTATTTAGTAATCATTGATATTATCTTTTTAAAGTGGTTAAAATTAACTATATTATTTACCATAATCACAACTTTACTTTTGTAAAAGCTTGGAATATCTAAGATTAGTCAATTTTTTATGGGTTAAGTTAGTTATATTCCACAAGAACTGAAATGTTCTTTTTTGTTCATGGAAAATTTATAATCATGTTCCTTTTTATAACTAGATTTCGAGTTAAATAAATGTTTGTGCATTCAGTATAGACACATATTTTTTTAAAGAATTCCGGGGACAATATTAATTCCTGCGAGGAAACTTTTTGCAGTCTTATCCCACATCTAATTTATTCGTTGAATAGTGCACATAAACTAGTCTTGTTCTTATTTTTTGGAGAATTTTCGTAGAGCATTTTGATGATGTTCTGTCTTTTGTTTCAAATGAACGTAGATACTTCGGTAGTCGTCGTTGACCCAGACTTTAAATTCTTTTGACTTTCTGAAATGGAAGCCCCAATTGCACGCGGATTAAGCATTGATGAATACAATAAAATAGCAGTTATTGTCAAGATACTTATTTTAGTTGTGAGCATTTTCTTCCTACAATTAACGAGGACAGAGTAACAATTTCATATCGAAGTAGCATTGAAAGTAGATTTCACAGAGTGAAAAAAGTGTGCATTATCTAACAAGAAACAAAGCGAAAAAAGAGCATGGCCAATAAACAGTGTTAACTATTGTATTCGAGAAAAACGGGGAAACTCCTAAATTTTTAACGTCGCAATTAAAGGAGATTCTAGATCCTAGCGTTAAAGGGCGATTTTTCGAAACGAAGGCTTTATATCTAGAGTGACGTGTGTTCGATAAGTGAATGAAAAGTGCAAGTTACATATAATAATCAATACCATAATTTGTGGTCAAACAACACTTATATTTATAATTAACTAAGAAAAAATTGAGTTCATACTTTCCATATTCTCAAATATAATTATGTGTCCATAAAATACTGAAGGAACAATTATTTCTAGAATATCTTCTCGTTATGAATTATGAACGTGTTATGCAGATTGTGCAAAATAAACGCTTTGTTAAAAACATTGAAATAAATTATGATGCAAATACTATTTTCCAGTAAGAATATTTTTTCACAATATCTTCATAAGCTATGCAAAGGAAATAATCCTACAAATCACATAGTATTCGTTGAAGACGTGATATGGCGCTTTGTTACGAGTAATAATGCATTTTATGAGTCATTCTATTCTTAATAGCTTTTTTATTGTGCGAGGAAGAATGCTGACAAAAGACAAACTGGAAGAAGCTGGTTTTTATGGGAAAAACTAAAGCAATTATAAAGCACTGAAGTGTGTAACTATTTGATAGATGATCAAGTGCTTTTATCTTGCAAAAGTAAATCATTTATACAAATCCAGTCACTGTAATCTGTGATTTCTTATTTATTTACATCTATATTGGTCTCACACACAAAAACGTGACAATTAATAGGTTACTCAATAAATATTATAGAATATTCGGTAGAACATTTACTTATTTTATTATTTCTTTTTCCTAATGCAATACACGTTTCTCCATTTTCCTCCTTATATATAATACCAGTGGTTTCATATTTAATTCTTTCAATTTGCTTCACATTGGTATAAAAACAAGTATATATTTTTAAAATAATTAGCAATTAAAATTAATAACAATATTTAAGAATTAATTCGGCGTATTCGTTTCAAAAATACAGTCTTAAAAGTATCAAAATTATCAAAATAGCTTAAACGCTTCAGAGCTTAAGAATTACTACAATATATCTTTAAAAAATTTTTTTTTAAAAAAAGTTAAAAATATTCCTAAGATTTAAGTTATAATATACACTGCTAATGCATCTTTTTCTGCTTCACTTATCAAATTTAAGTTATTTTTAATGCAGTCTCTCCTAACAAGTATTAATTAACAAAAAATGAAACCAGTATTGTATCAGCTATATTTTGGACTCTTATTTTTTCTTTAAATCAGGAGCTAAATATCCCACAATTGACATTGCTTACATCAAGTAAAGTTAAGTGTTTCTGTTTGTTAAGAAGTCAAATACGTACTTGCATAAACAATGAAAGATCTTTTTTATATGAAATATTTGGTCTATTATCTCGAAGCATCACCATATATTGTGTAATGGTGATGACGAAACATATGGCGATATATGTTAGGGTACTCTTCTGTCATACATAAGAAAATAAACTGAATATAATTGTTTTTTAAATTTTCTTAAATTTATTTAAAATGAAATATTGCTGCAAATGTAGAAGACTCTAATCAATTTAACTAATGTCCTTGAGACATATTCCCGGTTTTCAGAAAGCTATATTTTCTGATGATGGATATAATACTATAGTAACCAAGTAGAAATTATTTCAGGCCGCAATGACTGTTACATCTATGGATGTAACTGGTGACTATCATATTTCTGTATTGTTTTCGAAATTCTGTAAGATTTCATTCCGAAGAACCACGGATCCTATAATTATCTTCCTATAATTGTCCAAATTCAGAGCAGTAAAATTAAAGACGTGTAAATATTTCAAATGAGACGTTGGTAAAACATTCTGTGCACGGATCTTAAGTACATCTTGAAATCAGTTGGAAATATTATAAGGGTTAGGAGACAACTGGTCCCTTATAAGAACTGGTTACACACACAATTAGGTCAAGAATGTATTCAAATTTATTGCACGGAGTCAGATGTATTAGCATCATAGTTTAAGCGGGAACTTCAATATGCATTCAGATGTACTAGTATGTCTTTAAAGGGGGTTCCATGACGGTTGCGAGGTATTGAGATGGAGTTCTAAATATTACTAGATGACTTTAAGCGTTTGCTCTTAGCAACGATTTCCTCCTTATGGATGATAATACCCACCGATATCGATTTAAAATTTTTAACGAGTAGCACAAGAGTAAGAATATGTCTTATATTGAGTTGTTGGAATACATTCATCCGAACTGAAATCCGAATCACATTACAAATTTAGTGAGATAGTCTAATCACCTTTATGTTTTATATCCTGTTTCAGAGACTAGAATCTACCGTAGTGAAGCACTGATAGCATCTACGATTACCACTTCATTTATTGAATGAAAAATAACTGTAAACCTGATGTGAAAGTTCAAGGTGGTAACATACCATTTTAATGTAAGTTTTATTTAATATCCTTTTTTTTTTGGTGTAAACACCATATTTTCAATAATCTAAATATATGGCATCATTATATAACTTGAAAATTCATTTATATTTCTTTTTCATTTTCATTAATCATTATTGCTTTCTTTAACGCCAATAAACATTTCCTACCTTCACAAGGAAGTTTTTTGCGATTCAAGGATTTGCTTTTTTGTTTTTGGCAACCGTATGGTTTTTGCCTAAATTTTTGTAACCAGTTCAAATAAAAATTTGATAAATACAGTTTTGGATCGTAATTTGGTAATTCTTCTCACGAGTATCAAATTTAAAGAATTATCCTCCTTTCACTCGTAATTAGATATTTTACTATCTTGTTATTTCTTTAGGGAGTTGAGTATTAGCTTCTGTATCAGGTTTTTCTCCATTTCCTTTGGATCGCCTCAAGATCATTTCCCAAAATTTAAAAAAAAAATGCATCAATATACATTTAAGAATCTTATAGTTTTCGTAGAAGTTCTTGAATATAAAGAACATCAATAATAGATAGCATTAATAAGCCTGATTTTATTTTAATCTGCTGTCATACAGAAAGTTTAAATCTGAACAATGATACCTACTTTCAAAATTGATGCTATTACACTATGTTCTGAATCCTTATTAACTCAGAAGGTCATTTTTTCCATTCAGTGAATTAGGATGTGAACCATCAATAACACAAAACGAAATTTTTTGGCATAAATAAATATATGTTACAGGGCCATCATAAAATAATAGGTATGCATTTTGAAATATAGGAATGTATGTTCAAATTCAATTTTGTCATTATTAATCAATGAAAATCTTTTATACCAAAAAATATATGAAAAACACAGCCATTTTTAGCCACATATGTATAAACAGATATATAATATTACACACACACACACAGACAGACAGACAGACAGACAGACAGACAGACAGACAGACAGACAGACAGACAGACAGACAGACAGACAGATAGATAGATAGATAGATAGATAGATAGATAGATAGATAGATAGATAGATAGATAGATAGATAGATAGATAGATAGATAGATAGATAGATAGATATAAGATCATTTTAAACTGATTAAAATTTAATATTCAGGAAGAATGAGATAAAATAGTTTTAAACTTTGTTAAAATTAAACTTTTTTGAAATATATAATTAATGGAATAGTAATAAAATAGTTAAAGAAAAAAATCGAGATTATTCTGATTTGTTTCAATTAAATACTTCATTATTCAACTAATTAGCGTAAAAATGAAATGAGTTGCCGTTTTCAGCTTTTATTTAGGGAAAACACAAGTAATGCTCAGATAAAAATATGAACATATTTAGCAGTTGCATTATTTTTCTTAAGGTTTCGTCCCATTGAATTTATACCGAACTGGTAAGTGAGCGTTATTAACATATATTCTGAGAAAATAAAGTATTCAATCGCTTGGAACAAAATTATGTTCTTTGGAAAAGATTTGACTCAGCAAACGTGTTATTCAAATCCACTAGAGAACAATAAATTAGTGCATTTAACAACCTGATTCAACGAACATACACTATTTCTATCTTTTCATGAACCAAGTCACGTATCAACGATTTCTCAGTCTCCTAAAATGGTTTTCGTCTTTCCTGGAGCTAACATTTTAAATACAAGCTTAGTAAACAGAAAGTTATTACTTATAATGCATAACCTCTATCCTCATCATATTAGAAAATATAATTGATGGTGGGTTTTCCTTCATTTTTTTACTTTTTACTCTTTTTCTACAACTTTCGTTTTAATTTGAAGAACTTTTAGAATTAAAAGATAAGTTATTCTTAGAATTTTTCAATATGTTACATAAAAGATTCTGTAGGGATTATAACGTTTGGCTATTCACGATTTCATCCAGAAGAAAACTTAAAACGTTTTAATAATTTAAATTGCATAAAATTACAGTTCCTTCATAATCAAAATAAAATGTATTAGATAAACTAAATAAAGAGGCGAAGAGCAATTATTAGACGTTATGATTTGTAAAAATAAATTAGAACTGAAAGAAAAAGTATAATGATACGTCGATGAATACCTCTAAGTTTTCACAAAGCATCATAGTTAATCTTTTGGATTGAAATTAATCTTTGCTAAAGTGCAAAGATAAAGAATGGCTGTTTGCGAAAAATAATTGAATCAGAAATAGGTATTTAGTAATTTAATATTTTAGTGTTAGATTATAATCTAGGATTGACGAGTAAAGTGGGACTCGAGGGACCGTAACCTTATGTATTCTTTAGTGGTCAATAAAGTACTTTACTAAATATTTGGTATTACGTATTTTCAATTGGAGTCTAGTAATCATTTATCACTTAATTAGAAAGAAATAAGGTGGTAGAATTAAGTTAAACAAGGGATTTATATTTATTTATTTATTATTGTGACATGTGTAGAGTTGAATAGAATAGGTATAATTCTCTATTGCGCTAATATGACATATATCATTGTTCAGTTATTAATTAATTATTATGTTATATGTCGTCTTACAGCATTCAAGAATTTTACCAATTTTAATATTTTAGATATCTACAGTTTTTGCAAAATATAGTAAAAAATAGTCTAAATTAATAATGCCCAAAATTAGATTGGAAATAAATATTTAGTTTCTAAGATAATAGAGAAACAAAGATTCTATAAAGGGCCTATGCATGAAATAACTTTGTATACATAATACAGAATGTTTTCACTAATTTGTTATACCACTTGGTAATGAATTCGGTAACTAAATATTAAAATATATCTTTTCTCCGTACTTTAAATTTTACTTTGGATATTCCCTGAAAGATTGGAGTATGCTAATTTGATTGTACTTCATTATTTAATAACGCTACACTTAAAAGCAATACCACATGAAATCTCGCTACACACTACTAGCCTTTGTGACATCATAACAAAAACGCCCATAATGGTTTAGGGACCATGTTCTACAGGAAGATTGAATTATAATGCTTTTATACAGAATGAATGCAGATATTGAAGCTGTTTTTAAGTTTCCGATACATGTCATTTAATTAAAGATAGGATAGGCATTTTCTAAGCCACTGTATCTGAGAAACTTACAAGGAGAATTAAGCGAAGCTTGAAATATGAGATGATATGGAGGAGAAAGAAAACGTCATGCATAATGAGTTCATTGTATATCGGAAGTAAAAATTAAATTAATAAAGTGCGTTAATTAATCCTAAAACAACATGTAGAATTTTGTGCATTAATATTATTGATATTAAGTTAATGCCATAATATTTTAGAAACTTATTAAGTGGGTGCCAGTGTTTGAACATTTTCAAAAATTATTTTTAAAACTATTTTCTAAAACTAAAGCACCCAATAACATGTCATAATATAGATATTGTAATAAGGTATATGTCTTTTTTTCTTCTCGAAATGGAGCATATCCTACATAACCTAACAGATATTCTATTCAAATGCCAGAATCATGTAACATGTAATATAAATAATAGGTTTAAGTTTAATCGCTTTCTTTCTTTCTTTTTTTTTTTTTCAACTTATGAGTAATTTTTACTGACCATGGTTCTTTAAGTAACGGACTTTAAAGAATTATCTCTCATAAATATAATATTTAAAAATATTATAAATGACACTTTTGAACATTTCATTAAATAATAAATATAATGAATATTAATGAATAAAACATTAAATTTAAATATCTAAATAACTACACGCAAATTTAAACTGAGTGAACATTTAATTTTTATATTTAACTTAAACTCTTTTAGCTTGTGATACACTTTAAATCATGCATTTGTTCATCATATATAAAAATCTTCATAGGACTTATCCACTTTTCACTTTTGAACCATTTTACCGTAAGAAATACCTGATAAACTTCTCAAGAAAAATAACTAGATAAGTCACATGTTCCCTCATTATTCAAAATGCTTCACGGTACTTAAAAACCTTTTGTATGTGGTATTAAACTAAATTTTGTCAGAAGATATCTCTTGTAACTCAAACGACGCAGGAAGAACTCAGCTTATCAGCGTGCATTGGGAAATAGGTTTACAATGAGAGTAGGGATCGGCTACAACCATTTGGATCGAAATAATTCAAACGAACTGCACCCACTACAGAACTCTATTCGAATATGAACTGGACTCTATTCCTAACCATCAAATAATTAGTGGAAATTTTCTGCCTACTACACACAAATATGCATATAAATTCTTCCACATACAAGAAAAGTTACAATGTCAGTAATAACTAATTCAAGAAATAGATAGTTGCATTTATACGTTCAAAAATCTTCCCAGAAACATTAAAACGACACAACTTATCAGCAAAATATAAAGATTGAAATCACTGCATATTGTATTCTTGATAGCTCAACATTTTAAGTGAAGCTCATTTTATCATCGTATGTGAAATATCTAGTCGTCATGATGATTTTCTCGTTGATAGACATGGACTGAAAGTAAATGTTTGTCGCATTCGTGGAACATTTTCTACACATATGTTTAACCAGAATATTTATATAAAAATATTCTAATTTCTCGAGGAGTGAGATGTTAGTACAAAGTTGTGTTTCAAGATGAAGTGGTACTTTTATTATATAGGAAATAGGATTTCCTTTACAGATCTTGCTTAAGAGTCTTGTGCAACATAGTTAGATTTCTAGCATAAACTATTACTTCTGATTTAAAAAAAATTATAATAAATTTCAAATGAAAATTATATAACAACAAAAATCACTGTCAAGCAGCTCCATATATGAATAAATATTAAAAATAATTTTTTATTTCCACAAATAAAACTTTATCATCCTGTGAAATATTTTGGTTCCAAATACATTGTCTTCATCTATTTAGTTTATTTTATATTGTATTTTAAAATGTTTTAGGGTCTTTTGGTTCATCATATACTTATCAATTTGATAGTTGAAAGAATCAGATGAATAATCTAAGTTATATTTAAATACCCTGTTAGTCCAGTCTTACAAATCAGATATAATTTTCATAAATATACTTTTTGATTTTATTTTTGTTCTTTTACTTTCATAAATAATAGCTATATATCCACGTTACAGAACTGATAATTTTTTTCCCACTTTATAATTATCTGGCTGCAAGATTTAGGGTATTGTTTATCCTCTAATTTTTATTAAATGTTCCATTAAAAGAAGTTACGAATCTTTATATATTTTCTTTTTAGTAGGTGATGCGCCAAGACCAGGTTAATTTATTTTTGATGAAAACTCCTATGAATGTGCATCAATTAGAAAGCCAACAAATGTCAAAGTTCAGCTCAGTATTTAAAGAATTATTTATAAATTAAAGAAGGTAAAAATGTAAAACTAAATGCTTCTTATCTACAAGTGATATTGCAAACTGTTATAGCACTAAATACAGTAATCAAATTCAAGTTATAAAGGTCTGTTTTTGTCTCAAATTAGTCTAAAGAATATGCAAGGTTCAATATTACGTATAATGTTTTTAGAAATAAGAAGGGCTAAAATTAGAAAAAAATTTATAAAAAGGCTTAGTAATAACTTTTTTTAAAATCCAGACTCCGAGTTATTTTATTTGATAATTCAGATACTCGGAGTTTTTAAACTTTTAAAACACCTGAACGTAATTCTAAAAATTTTACTTTTTCATATTGCAAGAACTAGAAAAATCATTATTTAAAGTTTTATTATTTATCATGATTTCTTCCTCAAGTGTATTCTGTGAAATTATTTGGAGCTTATAGTTGATAAATAAGTTCTTAAAGGTTTCCCCACTAAAGTAATTTTAAAGATACATACATTATCGTTAGTTTCAGCTTAATGAAATTGTACCTCGCTTTCCATTTCCTGTCTTTGTAATTTAAATTTATATGCGATAAATGAATCTATTATTTTTGTGACATTAATTATTTTTAATACTGACGAATTCAAAGAGAAAATAAAAGTTTTTCTTTTCTTTTATTTTCAAAAAATTAGATTGGGATTCAGATACTCAACAATGAATAAGATAAATGAATTAAATAAAGAGGATTTCATCAATTTATTAAAGTAATTTATGTCTTGCAGAAATGAGATAGAAATAAGCTTTTAATGCCTTCTATATCTGCTGACGTATGATTATTCTGTAATTTGATTCAGTGGACCATTATTAATTCAGTTGACAAGGAATGACATAACAATTAAAGTACATTCAAGATTATCTCAGAATTTAATAAACATCACAGCTGGATTTAGACTCTTATGACTAAATGATAAATATCTAACAACATATTTTCATATATTGTTTCAAACAGAAAATATTAAAAGCAAATTATTAGTTAGAAAACATTTTTTTAAGAAAATCAATGAATCTACTTCTGAGTAGAAAGGTAATTCATTTACGATATTCTGAAAAGGATTTTTAGTTTTCAGAATAAACTACGATGTAAATGAAATTGTCTTAATTTTGATTTCTTTAAACTTACACCATAAATATTTAATACTATAAAATTTACTGTGTCATATTAGAAATATTATCTATATTTATATAGATTTCTTTTTTTAGCATACATACAAAGTGATTACCCGCTTTGAATTTAATAACAATATATTGGATCGGGTTAAAGGTCCCAATTAATTATTAGTGGTGATACATCGATTTTATTTATAAAAAACATTTAGTGAGTAATTCTAAATAAAGAAAAAAAAATATAATTACCAAATATATAAAAAATATCATTATAAGAATTTTATTGGCTTTGGTTTTAAAAAAAACATAAAACTTAAAGTAAGACCTTCGAGATTAAATTTAACACAAATAATGATATATTTTAAAATAAATTTTCTTCTTTTAATAATATCAAATAATAACTACCTACAGTAAATAAAATGATAGAAAGTACTTAACATTTGATTTATTTTTTTTTATTAATACAGTCTTAACATACCATGAGCATTATGAACTACAATATTTTGACAAAAGAAGTATTTGTACATAATTCTATCTCATAAGATGATGATACTATGTACCATCGCTCTATTAAAATATTTCCCAATTCTGTTTTTGTTTAGTTTTTATTAACGTCGCACTAGAAGCACTCCCTTCTCTTAACTTCCACACCACGCCAAAGGAAAGACTTTGGACCCTGACAGATTTAACGTACATCATCTCTGGCTACACGGAGGGTCTTTAGATGTCAAGGATCGAACCCGCGACTGAACAAAAACCGCCGGCCATGAATCCAAAACCATGACCTGTCACGGCTACCGTAGGCTACCACCTCCACTCCCAATTCCAACAGTGACGAAGAGAAATATAATTGCCCCCTCATTTATTATTCAAAATATTTCAAAAATTATTAAACAATTTTAACATGTTTTGAGTAAAGGTGCAAAATTGACTATTACATATTCTTCTCATGTTCAGTATACTAAATTATGATACTCTTTGATTTATGTATAAAAGCTGGATAGAATAGGGCTGGATAGAATTTCTTATTTTGCCTCACCCGAAGGTTCATACATCCTATAGCGAGTCACAATCATAATTGCGATGTGGCAGAAGTGTTTACACTGTTATAGTAATCAATAATGCTTATATGATGCTTACTGTATCGCTGAAAGCATTTTTGGCATCCATGCAAAAGAATGAGGGGTTGCTTTTCACAAAACAGCAAAATGTAATATTTGGTTGTACCAACTAACTGATCTTTCCCATATGGAATCTCCACTTTTCTTTGCATATGCTGTAGCTTATTATTATTTAAACTGTAGATTTATATTTCGTCAATTAGCTTATGGTATTGCTAATTGATTCTCCTATTACAACATACTTACCAGTTATAAGTTTCCACATTTTGAAATAAAATACTTTTCTTTTTAAACCAAACTTTAACTTTAGGAACAAATAATATTGTGACACCCATATTTTTGAGTTGTTCAGATATTGGATATCTAATTAGTTAAGCACAAATAATTCCAGCTTTTATGCATATTGCTGAGATATGACATTTTAAAATAAATATTAGTCAACAGATTTGTAATCTGCAACTGTAAGACTTATGATGAATTATTGATTTAACCCTTTCTCGTACATAAAGCAAAACGTTCTTGTTATTTTACTTATCACCAATACTTTTATAGGAATTCCAAAATTAAAGACATTTCAAAATTTTTTATGTAAAATATTTCATAATAAAGTATTATACCCACGTTTACCACTTTAATTAGTACGATTATCCTATTTTAATGTTATATAATAGCTCAGATAGTCATATTATATGTTTAATTCAATTCCAATATCATTTTTAACCAACCAAAGGGCTATTGTTTCAAATGAGGAGTTCAGGTGTAGCATATCAATATTCAATTTTGTATCGATTGCTTAAATTTTGAATACATGTAGCTAATTATATCCAATGTAATAATTTATTGTTTTCTTTCATTTTAACATCGGAAAAGTTAACTATTGTTCATTTCTCCATATTCCATAGTTTACTTTAATTTTTATATTTAATTGAATAATTCAATAATAATCATGAAAAAAATGGCACCTTGGGTGGCAAAATTTGTTCTTTGTAAGACTTTGCATATAATTTCTTGAAATATTAAATTTTCTATTTGGGTTGAAATTTTTGTTTATTTATTTTTTATTTTCTCAATATCTTCAGAGAAGCTTTATAAAATTCTAATTTTATATTGTGAAATTACGGGTTACATTGAGTTTAAAATTTATTTTTGCTCTTTTCTTTTCCCTTTTTTTTGTAAAAAATATATATATAAAAGGGAATTTGCATATAAAATTGTTTGGAAGGAAGCTTGTGCACTCAGTGAGCTAAAATACAAATTTGTGCTATTCAATTTTAGAAACTCAGATTACAATCGAATTTCTTCTACAATTTTCATATTATTATTTTTTAATTGTTATAATTTCTTTTCACTACTGGATAGCCAAAAATATTGATATGAAACACATTATGTTTCATTTTTATCAAAACATCTTACTCTTGCATTATTTTTTTTTTTAAAGTTCGATAAATTTAGAGCAAGTAATTTTTTGGAAAAAAGTAGGGGATTGAAACATTGTTTTGAATTTTACAATGAATATTTAAAGCTAGTTCTAACATATAAGTTTTATAGATGATAAATTTAAAATAAGAGATCACTCTTTTGATTCTGAAATTTTATGACAGAATTTATGCTTTTAGTTTTTGAATTATTGCATTTTCTTTCTAGAACATTCATATACCTGCATCAAACTATAGAAATTATATTTGAAATTAATTACATCTCAACGATAACATAGGGATTAACAGAAACACTTACAACATTAACTGAAAATTTCTACGTGTATTATATAAACCATATCATTAACTTATAATTATTTTTAAAGTCTGTTTACATCACAAACATTTTTGAGCTTAAGTTTTAAATTTAGAGATTTGGAGAATTAATTAAGTTCACAAATTGACTGCAAAACAATAAATAAATATGTTTCATGTATCCTTAATGCATATAATGCTACAATTCTACTGCTTGAATCAAGAATTTTACATTTTGTAAAAACCTGATGCTATATATTAATAATAATTTCATGAATTATTTGTATTGCACCTTATATTACTACTGTACAAAAATTAAAAGAATAAATAATAAACTTAATAAATACGTTCTTTTTTCACTTTCACCAAAACAGTTGATTAACATTCTGATCACTGGTTGCAAAGTTGAATCATTAAATGCCATGTAGTGTCTTTCAGTGGACATATTATTGAAACGCACGTGTTTATTTGCAATCTATTAAATAAATCTCAAAACTTAGGTTATAAATTTATTTAACAATAAATAAGAGATTTGCATCCATTGGCAAAAAAGTAGAATAATTCGATATAAAAACCAACGTTTTTAAAAATAACGTTTTTATATGGTAGCAAAGTATATTAAAGAAAATTATTGAAATATTAGTTAAAACTGTTAGTTATTTTAACTTTAAAATTCTCAAAAGATACATTTGTGAGCATAAGAAATTCATATAATATAAATCACAACTTATGCATTTGAAGTTTGTAAATGTCATTTATTAAAAATAGATGGAGCCAGAATTCAGAAAAGGTTGCACTGTGGCGACAAAATTTTGCATTTTGCCAAATTGGCTACCCTGTTCAGTTTCACTGTTTAACGCTCAGCAAAAAAAATCATAGAGTTTGGGTACCAATTTTTGAAATCACCATAGATGTTTGGGCTAACTCATTATTAAAAATATGAGTTAAAACTTGTCCCAAACGTCTAAATATTGCATTGTTAGGCGAGTACGAACGATTCCCAAAATTTCAAAGCTCTAGCTTGATGGGAAGTTGGTTAAATTAACGATCGAAAATTTGATGACACACACACACACACACACCAAGTGAAATTCAGAAAAACGTTTTAACAATCCATGATTACAATAATCAAATGATTACGCTGAATTCAGCAATTTCTTCTAATTCTGAATCCTGAGATGAATTTACAAACATTTCTTTTTGAATTACATTTGCAACAATGTTGTATTTTAATTAAAACGTTTTTCTGAATTTCACTTGGTGTGTGTGTGTGTGTGTGTGTGTGTCATCAAATTTTCGATCGTTAATTTAACCAACTTCCCATCAAGCTAGAGCTTTGAAATTTTGGGAATCGTTCGTACTCGCCTAACAATGCAATATTTAGACGTTTGCGATAAGTTTTAACTAATATTTTCTTTAATAATGCAGTTTAATCCAATCACTTGGCGCAATTTCCAAAATTGGCACCAAACTTGGCGATTTTTTTGGGGCTGAACGTTAAGTCCGTAAAACGGACCAGGGAAGCCACATTTGGCAAAATACCGCCAAATAATTCTTGTCGTCAAGGGTGATTGGGTTACACTGCATTCCAACCATTTAATTTACCGGATGAATTAATTAAATTTAGTGAGTTTTAACGCTTTTATGTATTTCACTTGGTGTGTGTCTGTCTCTGCGTGTATCAGTGTGTCATCAAATTTCTATCATTAATTTAACCAACTTCCCATCAAACTAGAGCTCTGAAATTTTGGGAACCGTTCTTACTTGTCTAACAATGCAATATTTAGATATTTGCGACCAGTTTTATCTAATATTTCAATAATTTTCTTAAATAAACTTTGTCACCATATAAAAACGTTGTTTTTAAAAACGTTGGTTTTTATCTCGAATTATTATTGTTGCAATGATACAGACGTGAGTTTTGTAAATAACTATATTGTACATAACTTATTACTTTGCAGTTTTTTTTATCTTGTCTTCTTGGATACACAACTCACTCACTTGGGAGAAGATTCTAATTCATCACACACACTCTCTCTTGTTTATACGGTATTATGCATTTTCCAAGATCAAGTTAAAGTTTTATGTGATGGATTTCAGTAGATGCTCAGTTTGTCAAGTTGCTATTAATGGTATAACTAATATATTTCCTAAATCCTGAAGATATAGTTTCCAACGAAAAGAATTATATATTTCATAATTTTCAAATTATCTGAAAAACACAATAAAGGCTTATACTGCTGTTGTATCATTTATATGTTAAAATAAGACTTAGGTTCATCGCTTATATTGAAGCTAATATGGAAAGTGCCCCCCCCCCACCTCCCATTCGATCCAAGCTATCTACATCACCCTTGCAATGAATATAGTCAAGTATAATTAGGGATTGAAGTAATGTTCATATCCTGTTAAATTCAAATCATAATACTCACTTGATAGCATGACAACTTCTCTGATATGGATAGGTACATTAGTCATCAAAGCCTCTTTTGAAAATACAGCATCACTAGAATGCTCACACGTTTTCTGTTTGGAGATATTCAGTAGCAACTTTTCTTTGACTCAATTCAGTGACTCTTTTTTAGATTTTGTTCAGAAATTCTTTTCCAGCAGCTGAGTTGTAAGAAGTGTATCTGAAGTAATTCCATAACCTGAAGATAGTCAATCCACCATCTCTCTGTTCATGTATTGAAGTGATGTATCGGTTTCAATGCAGACTTATAACAATAACGGCGAGGTAAAATCATAAAGTGATTCCAAATAAATATGTAATTTTTAATGCATATTTCTGGAGGAAATGATAACTTAAAAATTCGTTATAAAATAATATAAAACTAAAATATAAAAATACTGAAGGGATTACAATTTTTTTTAAAAATTGTAGTTCGTCAGAACCTGGCGTTATGGTCATTTTGTGACCTCTCTTGATCATTTAAAGATTAAAAACCTTTATCTGCAGATTTCAAATGCTTTAAATATTTCTGTTTCTACAATCCTGTTCCTTCTGTATATTACTGTTCATCTAGTACTCCCTATTTTAGGTACATTAATATATTATTTATTGTTATATTTTTTTCTCATTTTATAAAAGACTATATTTTGCATTTTGTGTTCATATATTTATAGTATCTTTTTTCGATTTTATGAAGGATTTCATATTCTTACCCAGGTAGTAAGCTTGGAGGGTTGGTTAATTGATTGGTTGCTCTTTTTAACGTCGCACTAGAAGCAGCACGAGGGTTATTGGAGATGAACCTAGTAATTATGAATGTATGACCCCCATTCATGTATCGAGTATGACACCTTCCTATCCTACCACATCACGCCAACGGTGGACTTGGTACCTTGACTGATTTAACGTGCAGCAGCAGCGGCTACATGACAGGTCTCCAGTGTTATCAATGCCCCCACGACTTTAAGACACCAAGCACTCTGACTCTTTTGATACAGCGGCCACATGCTTGGATGGACAGTTGAAAGGCCTTCGCTATAAAAATATTAAGAATGAAGCTGCAATCTTATAGTTCAATATTGGATTTAATTTAGACTTTCAATTTAAACATTGGAATAATTTTTAATAGAATAATGAATATACGTCATTTTTTAAATTTATGATGGTCAGTGTACCTCATTTATACTAATTTAGGTATTACATATACATTCGAATTCTATGATTGTAATATAGATATTTTCACATTTTAAAATTTGTTTCTATTATTTTCCAAACTTTGATTTATTTTTTTGTATTTGATTGAAAGCTTTTAAGTTCAATTGTTCTGATAGAATATTTGTTCTCTCTAATAGAAGGGATTAGTTCCTTTCACGTTTATTTGACATAGTTGAAAAATACTATTTTGTTAGAGTTTGTCTACTTCGGTGCAATTGCTTTTCAAAACATTTCTAAGTTAAAACATCAGACATTCGCAAAACTTCTTTTGACCCACATATAGCTTATTTTTCAACCCTCAATTTAATTTTTTAACGTCTTTCTAGACAAATAAAACTTGGTAACACAAATTCAGTAAATGTTAGAAGAGTGAATGTATATAGTCAAGTTATCTGAAAGTGGCAAAATTTGAATTGAAGACTACATTAATAGGAAGAGTGCTCATGCGACGTGAGCGAGGGTTTCTTTCGTTTCCACATGATTTGTTGTAGGTAGAATTCGATACTGTCTAAATAAATTGCTAAAGCATTATTAAATCTAATCGTATTCCGGTATATATATATATTGTTTGATTTTTTACTGAAGTACTGAGACCTTGTTATGAGTAACTTGAGACTGGATGAAATTATAAAATCTATTCTTTTAAAAACTTTGATAATTTTAATTACACTTTCTGAACTCGAACTTAAGTTGAAATATAGATTATGATTACAGTAACATTTAAGCTTTCGATTAAGACTGTTATATGATTACGTTTCACACAGAGATCTTATAATTTTTTAAAATATTGCTAATTTATTCTTTCGATTGCTCTTTTTCTGTTTTCTTATTTCAGGTAGAGTATATATAATATAAAGAATATATATTCCTCTCTAATATCTCTATACACCCACAGACCAGATATATATAGAGATAGAGCAATTTCTTTTATTCAACATTTTTTCCTAATTTATGGATCTTCTGTATTGAACTGTAGTATCTTTCTGTGAGGAGTGTAGCGTCTGTAAATTTTTTTAACCAGCTAATCTGTCATAAGCCAGATTAAAATTTTATGCAAGTTTTCTTTCTTTTTTTTTTGGTTCTTAATCCCTTTCATTATTTATTTTTCATGCTTTGTTTAGCACTTATTCCAGACATGAATTTTATTCTTACCCTGTTTTTATTTATTTATTGTTCTTTCAAGTATTTCACATATTTCTTATTTGTTTTGTACTGCATTTATTTTCTTTTTCTTTTTTATATATATATATAATTAAGATTTTTAAATTTAATTATTTTACCATTTTTATATCATATTTTATTTTACTACCCGTAATGATGCAAACAATTTGACTTTAAAGAATACTTTAAGAATTTTACATTGCCCTTTCTAGAACGCAAATATAACTATATTTTACATTCATTTTTACAACATGCATTAGATTTGAAGGGCAATATAATTGAAATAGTTGTTTCTTAAAATTGATATCTACGCACCCATGAAACTACTGCCTATATTATTGACAACTGCACTTTTATTCACTTATATCAATATTCATTAATCGGAATCGAATAATTTTATGAATAGCTAAAGGAACTTGATCTGGTTTAAAAAAATATTTTTATTTTCCAGGAAAAAAGTTATGCTAACGCTTCGTGTTTAGCAGAGACACTTTCGTATTCACAAATATATCGCATACGACACACGAACAACTCTAATATTGAATCATGACACCTTGACCGCCCAGGGGTAAGTTCGTGACAATTTCATGGCAGGGCTCCCAAGAGCCATGTTTTCTACAGGAGTTATCCACACTGAGTAATGGTTTATCAGGATTATATCCGATTCATTTACACCTTTCATTGGCCTTCTCGATCACCATATGTTTCACCAATCGAGCCTGTTAGGGTTTATTTAAGACTTAAAGTAGGACAGCCTATCAGTTTGTTCGAATTAAAGACGTGTTTACAGCAACTATGAAAAGAGATGTCGCTGGACATCATACGGAACTTGTATGCCTCAATGTCCGAACGTATCACATTTTGCATTCATGCTGGAGGTGACCCAACAGGGTAATGATACCTCCATGCAATTGTAGTTTTTCTTACAATAAATGATCATTTTTTGCTTTGATTCAGTAAACACTTACTTACATCAACATTTACTTACAGATGTAAGATTTCGTTTTAGTCTGATAATTTTTCTTTGATGCTCAAAATTTTATGTCACGGAGTACATATTAATAAAAATTATCATTTAGTATTTCTACATAAAAATAATTTTCGGAGATGAGATTGTATAGATGTACGCAAGAAAGGCCAAATATGGAAAGCCGATTTGCGTCACATTTGGGTGCATTTATTACTGTTGAAAAAGTTGGTAAGATTCAAATATAATGCCGAAGAGTGTGAATTAATCAAATGTTTTTAAAAGCATGCAATATATTTTCATTGATCTCCGAAATCTGATAAGCTGCGTTTTCTCAGTTTTTCATTTATTTTTCATGGCACTCATAAAGTTAAAGTGTTAAGATATTTCTTTGTAAGTAAAATAAAGTCTTAATGTTTGTTCAAATTTTCTTGTATAAATTATTAGATAATTCTGCACATGTAATAAGGATTTAGATAAATAATTGTTTTAAAGAATCCACAAAATTAAACATAGCTGTTTTGTACTGTTCTTTATGTCTGTGATAGAAAAGATAAGGAAGTCCTTAAATAATATGACCTCAAAGAACCCATTTATAAATATATGAGAGACATTTCAAAGAAAATAAAAAAAATGCTTCAACGATTAAACTTTGTACTCATGGTAGACATTTTTAAATTTGTAAATATAAAAATTACATTTTAAACAATTGTTTATTTGAAAATGAATTTTACTCATAAGTGCATATTAGACTTGTCTTTAAACATTCTGAACTTCAATGTTTTCTTAAAAAAATATCTATTTTTAAAAAAACTTCTTAAAGGTCACCACATGTTTAAAACATGTGGTTGAATAATAATCGTTTTATTTAGTATATTTGGAATTCTTTATTATTTAGAATTATTATTATTATTTAAAATTTCTGTTAATACTTATTTTTAAATATTAAATTCTGCAAATGCTTCTTTTAAATGTGCAGCTCTATTGTTATGCAAAATCATGCATTTTCAAATGTTACAAAAATTTGAACATGTTCCTTTAGAATGGTATGCACGAGTCTATTTTGTGCGAGCTTGTATTTCATAAATTATGTATTCTGCGCTGAAAATATTTCTATATCCTCATAAAATTTTGTTTTTGAAATCATTCATACAATTTTCATTTCTTTAATGGAATGAAACATTGTCACGTTCAAATTCAAAAAATTTAGTGAAGCTGCAGAATATAAATCAACTATTTCTGATTTTTGTTATGGAGTTCCAAGCATTTTCTATACAAAAAAACTTTTTGTTATTTATATATCTTTAATATTTTTTTTTCAAAATAATGTAATAAAAAGCTCGCCCTTTCATAATAGAATCTATTTCGAAGACCCATTATGTTTCTTCACTACTGCAGAACAATTTTCAAAAAAAGTATCAATATAGAATACTCTAGTGGATAATCTTAATGAAATCAAATAGAGAAATTTCATTAAATGAAGAAAAGGGGAACATGTATTTTCCCAGTTAAAATATTTTTAAGTTTATTTTAAGTTATTTCAAAACACTGTACTTGTAGATTCTAATTAAGTAAACAAACACCTGAAAACTAAGTGAACTCTGGCAGTCATTAAATATATTGAAGTGTAACTATAAATTTAAAACACTAATCTTATGCGTTTTGAGTAAAACTAATGCATAAAACGTTTAAATATATATATAAAATTTTCATGTTTATCAAGAAAAATAATAAAGGTATCAAGTTAAATCTAATAATATTAGATCATAATTCATTAGGTTGAAATGAACTTGGAAAATTAAATGAAAAATGGACAGAAATTTAATTTGCCTAATTACGTAAATTTATACAGATTTCATTAGGATTCCCATACGAGTAAATGTGTTAAAATAATTGATTTATTATTAATGTCAAACATGCAATATTTAATTAACTGTTACAATTTATGAGTTGTTAGCTTATCAATTAAGGTAACTGAGGAGCTGGAGTTTTCATATATATTTTCTGTGCTAAATTATGACATTGCTTTTCTAATAAAACATGACTAATCTACAACAAAATATATATGCAGTTGTTAAAAATGAGAAAATTAATAACACCAAATGTATTTTGATTTGCAAAGAAATTGAATTTTAAATGAACAATTACATATATGAAAGGAAATTATTTATTCTGTAATATAAAAATACAATTTTAATATTTTTCAGGAATTTAATTTGAAGAAAGTTTTCCTTTTAAGAGAGAGAGGGAGTTGATTTTCTTCTCTGTTAAAGTGATTACAATATTATATATATATATATAAAATAGCTCTCTAGTATTATAATTAATTTTCGATTAACAAAATTAAATATTAGTAGTATCTTAAAATTAATTTTGAAATTGTTTTGTCGTATTAATTTAAGATTATAAGAAGCATTCGTATTAATTCTCTTCCAAAATACATAACTTTCAAATTAAATTTTTATAGATTTGTAATGATGCATCTGTTTCTTTAAGTGAATATTTAATTTATTATCACTGTGTAATAATTGTAAATTTGAGTTTAAAATATATCTCTTAAATCTGAAAAATTCTTTGATAATTCAAAAATACTAATAAATTCAAGATTTCGAAGAAAATACAGAAAGAGAAATAAATTGTCAAAAGAAATATCAATGATTAAAATTATCATACGAGTCATAAACTTATAATTATTTTTATGCAATTTAATCTATAACATAAAATTAATTTGATGTTTCTATATTCAGTATATTATTCGTACTGTATTTTGTATAACATATATAATGTCAAACCGAACATTTTCTTGAAACTGTAGAAGTATAATGTGTTTCAAAATGACCTTATCAAAAATATTTTATGCACTCTGAAATATTGAAATTAGTGCACCAAGAATGGAGTTTTGGATTGAAATAAAATATAATACATATTAGGAAACTGAGAAGAGATTCTCTTGATCCTAAAGTCAAGATATTGAAACAAATTTAGTGCATGCAATTAGACAAATATAGTGTGTATATTTTCACATATACAGTGATAATGGAATTGCACGTCAGACCGTTATACTTCTGCAATACATACCACATCAAATTACAGCTTTGAGAAGATTAGACGTTGGATATCATGAGGCAAATTAATACAAAAATTCTAAATTTCTACCTCCAGGTTATTTACCGAGTGATACAGTTTCATTAAACGTCTTAGCTGGTCCCACAAATAATCTATTGAGGACAAGTAGGATAACCATTTTGCTGTGTAAGTGTCTCAATATGATGTAGGAAGTCTGGAACCTATCAGAGTTGTGTGCAAAAGTTCTGAAAAATGACCCTTGGAAAGCCATTTAAGAAAGATCCCCCGAAGATTGTCATCAACGTAACGCAAGTCCATTAAGGCTCCCCGTACCACAAATAGAGTGGATATCATAGATTTTGAATGCAGACCATTAAACCTGCTATGCCGACAGTTTGCCGCTCGACTGCGTGGGTAGAATTGTAACGTTCACCAGGACGCCCACCTCTACAACCATTCGCCTTTATCATTTGTCCTCAAACCGAATTTTGAGTCGTCACATTTAACAATCTATGGAATTCCCCTTTGCCCTATTTGGGCACAACAGTAGATAGAGCAGTAGTAGATAGAGCAGCCGATGCTTCGTTGTTAAAAGCAGTACACGAAAAGGAAACTTGGATAGAGGATTCGCTCTCTCAAGGCTCCTGTAAATCACTAGTAACTGTAGTATCCATGGGATTTTTAGCACGATCCTTATATCTTCTCACCTCGTCATCTACCTGGTTGTTCCAGATACAACTCTTCAAACATGGTTCCCAAACTCGCAACTTTTTCTGTAGGCACACTTCGAACGATCGAAATGGTTAGCAACATGACAAGTCAATAAGTCTAATTTTTTCATGTCTGTGATTAGGAGCCACTCAAATTCATTTAACTGTATGAAATTTGTTCTCAATCATCTACCTGGAATTTTTAAAGTCCTTTAGAACTAGAACGTGATCGTTGCGTTTATGAATCTTCCCTTTTGCCTAGTTTTATGCAGGGCCTACATTCTGGTTGCTGCATGGATTTAGGATGTATAACACATCAATCAATAACTCCCGAGACTAACCCAGAGATGGCGCTCGTAGTAAACCAGTAACCAGATCTTTCTAGAGTACTAATCTTTGCTTGAAACGTGTCAAAATTTTAAGTCGTTCGGACCAGAAACAGCTGAGTTATCGAGGTTGGAGTAAAGTCGTTTTGTAGTTTGTTTAAAAAATGGAAAAAACCGAGTTTCGTGTTCTGATAAAACATTGTTTTTTAATGGGTAAAAACACCGTGCAAGCGAAACAATGGATTGAAAAATGTTACCCGGACTCTTGTCCATCAAAAGCAACGATTTGTCGGTGGTTTGCCGAGTTTAAACGTGGTCGTACTGACACAAATGACGCGGAACGCTCGGGTAGACCTGTGGAAGCCGTTACACCGGAAAATGTGAGTGAAGTGAAAAAAATTATAATGAAAGATCGTAAAGTGAAGCTCCGTGAGATTGCTGAGATGACACAGGTATCATATGGAAGTGTATTTACTGAAAACGGTTTTTTGAAGTGAAGTGAAAAAGGTTTTTTCCAAGTGGGTGGCGCGATTGCTTTCGATAGAACAAAAACCGCAACGAGTCGATGATTCATAAAGCTGTTTATCGCTATTTACTCGCAACAAAAAAGATTTCTTGCGGGAAAAAAAAAAAAAAGATTTGGAAAAGCGTTAGAACGATTGTATCATCCTAAAAGGTGATTAACAAAAGGTGTTATGTTGATGAATAAAAAAAAAATTGCAAAAAAAATGTTGTTTTCAATGTTAGACTCAGGAGTTATTGATTGATGTGTTAGTCCTGCGTAGTGGAACAAAAATTTGATCATTATCATGTAGTATATCGTGCAACTTCCCTGCACATTTTCGAGACAGTACCTCTATTTCTACTTGGAGTATTAATGCAAAACATAGTTGCATACATAATTCCTGAATGTGAATATTTCAATTTCATAGTAAGATAATATATATGTTTTGAATTTTTTGTGAGTTCTTAAATTGTTAGAAATTTTTTCCCTTAATAAATCTAGTTACGTATTTCGCATATTTAAAACCAATTATTAACATTTTTTTAAGACCTACGATTTAAAATAAAGTACATTCTATTTCTTTCATTTCCATACTTCCAGGATGAACATTATTTCAATGATCTTCTGACATTTCTATAAAAACAGAAATATATATGTATGATAATCAATTATAAGGGGGAGTTCAATTTTCATTGAAGAAAGAAAATAATTATTTTAATAAAAATGTTTAGACTTTCAATGAAATGCTTTATTTTTTTTCTCTCCAAGTGTTCTAAGTGTGTTCTTTAAATAATGAAAGGCTTTTCTTTCTCTGAGAGTGTTACTCATACGTTAATTATCATGTAAAGTGACACTAAGTACTATAATATTGGTTTTTTTTTACTTTGTAGAAATTATCATCAAAAGAAAAATTAATTAATGCACTATAAGCTTTACCTTTACATGCATTTGAAATTGTGAAAATGAATAAATATGTGAAAAATTAATGCATTATTTATACTACTGGCAAATTGCAACACCATAAATCAAAGACAAATGCAAAAGAGATATCGTACATAATCAGTATGACATGAAGACAAAAAGTTTAAATTTTCAAACAGGTTGTGGATTTACAGTGGAAAGAAATTTTTAGAAACTCATGCCACCCCTTACAACTAAAATGACCCTTACTTGGTTAGGCATGGGGTCACACTGGGCTTAGGTACAGAAACGGGCAACTCATTCCATGCTGCTTCGTGTCTATGCTACACTTCGTGAATCGCATCAGCTGGAGAGAGATGGCGGGACAGTCTCTTAGAAACATATGACCAAGAAACTCTGATCTTTCAAAGCGCTTTTCGAATGCGAAATGTTTACCTGTTTATTCTTATGTAGTGCTTCCGATGTCGTTTCTCCATCCAGCTTTGACAAAATGTGCTGAAATACTAATCATTTGCATATCTTAACTTCTTTTTTTCTTTCTTGTGATTTTGACGTTCGCCATATTATTCCTTTCTAGTGTTACAATTTTAACGGTCAGCAGTGCAAAAAGGTAGATGTATAAATTTGTGAATCATACACAAAAAATACATAATCATTCATAAACTCTTCTCTTACATGACAATAGTAAAATATTATGTTTTTCTTAATTGCTATATATTCGTACCTTCATTGGAAAAAAAATTTACTATTTATAATGTATCGGAAAATAACTCAAGTCGTTGCGTTTCACATTAATCTTCCAATATAGGTCTACTATAAATAATTATAAGAATATTAGTGTTTTTATTTTACTTGACAATTATTTCAATCTTTATTTACAATTATTAATTAGATGCTCATTTTTATGAGTACTAACTAAAGAAAAAATTAAGTGGTTCTTTTTATACATTTGCAGATACTTTAATGTTGTTCAATTCACATTTTCCCAACGTATTTCTTGATTATCTAAGGAATTCTGGTATTTGGGAGAAAATGCAAACTTCTAATAATTTCCTTTCTTGTAAAGTCTTATTTTCAACTCAAATTGAAGATAGATATGTTCATTTTGTAATTACATGAGGATAAATATGTTTCCTTTAATATGCGAAAATGTTAGCCGTAACTTGACCTTTCTATATTGTATGGAATTTAATATCAAAAATATGGAGATTCAATTAAATTTCAAAGCCTTAGTAATGGTGTAAGTTGATATAACATTGAATACATATAATGTAAAAGAAAAATTAAAATTCAGTTACTCTTATGTACCTTTTGTACCAATTAATCGATATTACACCTAATTAAAGTATTTAATATATTTAATAATTATTCCTTAAGCAAAGCTGTAGTATCTAAATTCATATAAAAAGATTTTAATTATAACGTTTTCGATAAAATAATTAAAACACACGTATAAGTGTTTGCCACTATACAGTGCACATTATTTTTATTTTAACAAAATTATACAGTATTATCTATTCCAAATAATCTAACGTTATTATATATTTTCAAAAATATTTTCAATAACGTAAATTGTTATTATTTGGCTATCTATGGTAAACCTTTTCACAAAATAATGACCAAACCATAAAGAATAACTAATTAATCTAATTACTACATAAGTGTATTGCATAGTAAGATGCTTAATAAATAACAGTACTTAAATAAAGTGTCTAGAAACAGGTAAATGAGCGAGAACATTGTTTAAGTTATAGGGCCACGCAGAGACTGCATTTAAAACGCTTTTATAGCCGATGAGAGCACTTTTTACCTTTTCATGAACTCCATCTTCCAAGTCACGTACTAACTGTTCTGCAGTCATGAAATGGTTTTCTCATTCCTTCTGACTCACGTACTAAAAGAAAGCTGCATAAACAGGAAGTTATGATCCGTAATGCATTACCAGTCCTCAACATCCCGAAAAAGAAAATGGCGCAGACCTTTTCCATTTACTCATTTCGTGTTTTTATACTTATGTGTGGCCAGTTTTTGTATATTGTGGTTAAAAAATAAAGAACATGTTTTCTCTTTTCTCTAGGTACAATTTTCTTTACAAAACTAATGTCACATGGAAAGAATAACGTGGTTTTTATGTTTCGTTCTTTTTAGATGTAATGTAAAGAGAAGAAAAAAGATTCCGCATTTTTTGAGACATTCTAAAGAAACACAAACAATTCTAACTCAGAAAAATTTTACAGACTATTTCAAATCCTTACTGAAAAATACTACTAAATGTTTAATATTTCAATCCCATGAATTACTTTCATATTGTTCTAAGTACATTCAAGGAGCTTTATAAAAACGAGGAGGTAAACATAATTATTTTGTGCAAGATTCTGAGGAACTATATTGCTGAGTTCCTCAAGAAATTTGAATTATATGCATTTTTTTTCTATAAGAAACAAAATTGTATTGTTTTATTAATATAACTTTACATTCAATTGAGTTACAAAGTCATCATGATAATTTTGTTGTCCATTTTTCAAATTATGTTGAAAGTAATTTATTTTTGGAGTATTATTGTGTGTTTTCTCCTATCATTATTGATGCCAAATTTTAACAAGATAATTTCTATTCTCACCCAATATAAAATGCAAAACCCGATTCATGAACTATCAAATATCATGTTTCGTATTTATGTAAAATTATTTATCGCTTCATTCAATTGTACTTGTATAATTTGATTCCCAAAGTAAGTATTCAAATCAAACTTCATTTATAATTGCTGAAAATATAACTACGACGAACGTGAATAAATAAAGTTATACACTTTATTGTTTCTTGAATTTATCCCAAAAACTGAAGAGAAAAGTCTCAAAAAATGAAGACATGAACCTTGAAAAGTATAACAAAATAATTAGTAATAAAGCAGTTATGCTAAATTTCTTAATATAACAATTCTTATCTTTTGTTTCATGAGAGAGAGAGAGAGAGAGAAAGTACATAACTTTTTCTTGCCTCTAGGAATTGATTTATAATAAATGTCGTTTGAAGAATAGTTACTTTATCTCTATTGAAGGAAGTAAAAAAAATGTTTTAGTAAAAATAAAACGAAGCAATTACCTTTATTGTAAATACTGTGGACCAAACTAAATTGAAAACCTTTATCTTAAAGTTATTTCAAAAAGCATTTAGTAATGTGTATTGATCCATGTTTTCAATTTCAGTTATATTAAATTTTAAGCTAAAAAGCCCAATTATTTAGAAAGCATTTTGTTATTTTGTATTTCTTTCTCTCGCAATGATGCTTAACCTAAACTTTATTTGAGGCTATGTTCACTATTAATATTTTTCTTATGTTACCAATTCTTGTATTACATATTCCAAGTGACACAAAGATAATACTCATACACTTTGTACTGTTACATTATATAACTTAAGTTTCATCTTCAATTAATGACCATATATATTAAAATTGTTTTCATTTTATGAATAAATATCTTGATTTAAAAATTCCTGTTATATACATTTATCTCATGTTTCATTTTTAGAAAATATCGCTACTAAGAATGAATGTTTTTATTCAAATTTTATCATTTTCATTATTTTAAGAGACATAAACATTTAGCATTATTTTGTCCTTTACATTAATGTAAAAGTAAAGAAATCTGTAAATTTATTTTTTTTCCAAAGGATTAAATAAATAGAAAAATTCATTTTAAATTCCAATTGAGAATATTCTCTTATTGGGTTTCTGATGCATTCTTTTTTTGAAAAATAAATTATTACTATTAAATATAAGACTCTCATTCAATTCAGAATATAATTAAAATAAGTTTTCTTATTATTTTATTACAAAGTTATATCAAAGGTTACTTCATAATTTTGATGAATCGAATGTGTGTTCACACTTGTATTACTATATACTATTAAAAAGAAATGGAACTCTCTCAATAGCTTTTGTAATTCTTGTAACAAACAGCGAAAATTATTATCGCAATTACAAGCTTTAAATGAATCTAAGATATTTCTATACATATGATAATTAATCAAATTAAACTGCGTTGTTATTTTTTTTCCATTTCGGGATCCAGCTTTTTTACAGAAATAAACACTGATTAATACAGGAAGTTTGCTTTAGAATTTTTACTGGAAAGATTTCGATTACTAGTTCCAGAAATATTCGAAAAATAACTAATAGGTTGCTACGTATTAGTAACTACTATCTAAAGATTCAGAATCATTTTCTAAATTTTCAGGCTCCTTGATAGTGGTCATAGTTGCCGTGGTTTTCTTCCAGTAGTGGGTTCAAGCCTCGATGTCCCTAAAGAACCGCCATATCACCGGATATGATGCACGTTAAATCTGTCTAGGTCCAACGTTCTTCCATTGGCATGGTGTTGAAGTTTGGAGAGGGAGGTTCAAGCTCAGGTGTCATCCTTGTTACTTAACCCAAGTTCAATATTACGAGGTCCGTCAAAAACAGCACTCATATTCCGTTGCTTCTAGTGTAACGTAATTAAAGTTAATCAATCGATCTATTGTCTGTGTTATTAGCAGACTCCATAATTAATTATTCTAAGTAAATATACGATACTTTAAAATTCACGAATTCCAAGCACTATATTTTATCTTCAATATTTCTTGAAGAACCAGAGGGAATTTCCTGACTTCTTGTATTATGGGATTCTGTGATAAGTGGAATCTAGAAATGAAAATATTTGTTATGTTACAGTTCAGAATGTTTCATACATATGCATAATAATTTAAATTTCTTAGCAATTAAGTAAATTCTTATACATTCTTTATTAAATAAAGAAAATTAGTTTTTTGTGAGTGGCGAAAAAACTTTTGATAAAAGTTGAATAACAAATCTTAATCAATAAATTTTTGAGACACTTATTTAATATCAATGAAACTGATTTTCAAAAACGCGTTCTCAATCCCTTTCAAACAGAATTACAACAAATTTGAATTTAATCTAATTTCAAGTAAGAAAATTGTTGATTGCACATCGAATTAATGTGATTGCGATTGTTTTTTTAACATCAAACTGAGAAGAAACACGAGGGATATTGGATATAGTTTTTTTTATCTCGGTCAAGTGACGAGGACAGGACATTAACTGGCACCTCTCTCTCTAAATTTTTCATGCCACACTAAGGGACTGGAGACCTCGACAGATATAACATGCATCAAGCTGATTACACGGTTGGTCCAAAGGGGCATCAGAACTCAAACCCAACCCTCGAGAAAAACTGATGGTTGTGAGTCTGAGACCGGGACCACTAGGCTACCACTTCCGCAAAACTATAAGTAACACGAGACTTGTGGTGAGGAGACTTGTAATTTTGAAACTTGGTTAATTAATAAGTCGCACTTGAGCTGGTATTCATGCCATGGGAAGACTATTATTCTTGACTGATTTACAGTTCATTGGCGTGCTGCATTGAGAGTTTTTTGAGTCTTCATAACTATAACACATGTCTCGACGCAAAAACTGACGACTGCGATTTCGCGACCATGACCATTTGGCTACTATAGCCACTTTAAGATGAGAAACTAATTCATGAAAAAAAACATTAATGATGGTGAGAAAATAATGTTTTAGAAGTTACTCAACTATATTTGTTAATTAATTATGCTATGATATTAAAACTATTTTCTTTTGGACCATTATAAGAAATGCTCTATATCGGACAACTATAAGAAACGAGGAAATTATTATAAGTGTAATTTATTTTACAAGTAAATTCTATTCTAGAAAATGTACTCTTATATTTCAATAATACATAATTGTATTAGTTAGAGTCGGAAAAATCGAAAATAACTTCGAAATTTATATTGAGATTTCGATTCTGAGAAATATTGATCGGAATAAACAATATATATGTATTGTTGCTTTCTTGGTTGGGAAAGCTACTTTGCGTTACATTCATATCAGAATACTAGTATTTCACGAATAGATTTATTCGGGAATCAAATTGGAAGCATATACATTTCTTTGAATTACAGAATATTGATAGTGTTTCGTGCGAATTTCTTATGCAAATATGATTACGAAATCTAAGTGGCACTTATATTTGAGATATTTGCTTTACAAATTTGTTGTGTCGTAAACATGTCGAGTCTTGCGGAACGTAAGAACATTATATCCAGTTAGCATGTCAAGAATTCAAGAACAATTCTTTTTTTCAGACTTTTTCAAATAATACTTGACATTTATCTAAGATAGCTTAAGCAATACTTTCAACAACTGCTCCTCCAATACACCTATTTAGTATAAGGTAATAGCTACGGTTTGGAGATCTGATAATTAGGTATTTTAGTCTTAAAAGTAAAGTTTTATGTAAAGTCAAATCTTGAATGTTTTGCTTACCAATAATAAGAATCAAGGAAATTGTTACGGGTTTCCAATTTTTTTACGACTTATTTTTTATCCATTTACATAAATTAAGCTTTTATAGTATCTAGTTAAATTCAGGTAATACTATATTCGTATGAAAAATAATGCATTCAAGCAATACTATATTCGTATGAAAAAGAAAATATTCATGTAATACTATATTCGTATTAAAAATACTATATTCAGGTAATACTATATTCATATGAAAATAAAAATTACTTATTTCTAATTTGGATTTCTAAATTGGATTCAAGTTAGTTTTTTCAGTGCATATATTTTTCTGTAATTATGGTGAGAAATTAGTCATATTTTTTCGAGTTGTGAAAAACAGATTACTCATAACAGATCAATTGAAAAGTCCCCGGCCTACCACAGTAAAATACATTTTTTTTTGGCAAAATTAGTTTTTTTATTCAACATAATTCCCTTCAAGGGTGATACACTGATTATAGCGACCCTCCAACTTTTCGAAACCATTTTTGTTGTACGATTTGTCCTTTGCTTCAACATAGGTCTCAGTTTGGCGATCACCTCTTCAATCGACGAAAGTTTCTTCCCAGCGAGCCTTATTTTGAGATTTGAGAACAGGAAATAGTCGCTGGGAGAGAGATCTGGAGAATACGGTGGAGGAGGAAGCAATTCAAAGCCCAATTCATGGATTTTTGCCATCGTTTTCACTGACTTGTGACACGGTGCATCGTCTTGGTGAAGCAACACTTTCTTTTTCTTCAAATGCGGCCGTTTTTCGTCGATTTCGTCCTTCAAACGGTCCAATAACGCTATGTAATAGTCGCTGTTGATGGTTCTTCCTTTTTTAAGGTAGTCAATGAAATTTATTCCATGCGCATCCCAAAATACAGATGTCATAACCTTGCCAGCCGACTGTTGCGTTTTCCCACGCTTTGGAGCGGGTTCATCGTGTGCAGTCCACTCGGATGACTGTCGATTGGACTTCGGAGTGAAATGATGGAGCCATGTTTCAACCATTGTCACATATCGACCCAAAAACTCGGGTTTATTACGCTTGATCATCTTCAAACACTGCTCCGAATCATCAACTCGTCGTTGTTTTTGGTCAAAAGTGAGCTCGCGCGGCAACCACTTTGCACAGAGCTTTCTCATACCCAAATATTCGTGAATGATATGAGGTACATTTTCAGTTGATATCTTTAGAGTGTCTGCTATTTCATTCAATTTCAATTTACGGTCATTCAAAATCATTTTGTGGATTTTTTTAATGTTTTCGTCGATAACAACCTCTTTTGGGCGTCCACTGCGTTCACCGTCTTCGGCGCTCATTTCACCACGTCTAAACTTAGCATACCAATCCTTGATGGTTGATTTTCTTGGGGCAGTGTCCGGAAAATCGGCATCAAGCCAAGTTTTTGCGTCAACTGTATTTTTTCCCTTCAAAAGCAATATTTTATCAACACGCGAAATTCCTTTTTATCCATTTTTTTCACAATAACAAAAGTTGCTTCACTCAAAATACTATACTTCACAAACTATTGATCCGACAGCTGTCAAATTTATACACGCATCTTTTCAGGGTTAGGACTAACTAAAAACATATGGATTTAATTCTAGTAGTGCCATATATGTGTCAGGCCGGGGACTTTTCAATTGACTTGTTATGTATACTTGTTTGACACTTGATATAGTTATATTAATGAAGAATATATTAATTAAAATGAATTTAAATTTCAAATTACTTATAGTTTACAAGCTTTTAGGAACCAAGTTACTATACAGTATATCATTTCTTTTTTGTGACTGTGATAGAATTTAAGAAAGAGTTGAGCGAATGTGTGAGCAGTTGAACTTTTTTTGATAAAAATTTGTTCAAACAATATCACAAAGAAAGGAATTGTTGTCGAAGAAAAGCTACTTTATTGATTCAGTGTTTGCATTTCGAGGTTAAATGATTACATTTTATAACAATGTCATTTATTTTGATGCCAAATTATGTGATCTTTTTTTTTTATTAACGTCGCATTGATAATGAATTGGAGGACCACTGGAGATGGTCCCATAATTTGCAACCTTAGTCAAGTGACGAGGTCAACACTAGAGCAGTTACCCCCATCTCCAATCTTCTAACCATTGGAAGACTTGGGACGTCGATAAGATTTAATGTATATCAACTCCACCATATTACGGGTCATTCGTTGCATCAGGGATTGAACTAAAGATTACAAATTTGTGAAACTTACCGAGTTTCAGAATTGCAAGATCCGTTGCCAACAGCCTTCGTCTTGCTTCAGAAGTTAATAATATATCAGTACAATATATTAGTAAATCAATGTATCAGTCAGTATCATATCAATAAATAAATCAAGTACGCAGTTGGAGTGAAATTTTATAAATGTTTGCCTTAAGATAGACAAGAAAGTATAATGAAGTTTAAGATCAAATTCAAATTGTGCTATTATATTTTGTATATATTCTCCCGTCGCTACACGGAATTAATATCAAATATAAATTTCCCACTTAAATTTAAAATATTTTGATAACATTTTAAGCTAAGTAAAGCTAGCTTAACATTATCTATTTTATATTTAGCATTTTTTAACATTTCACATTTTTTTAATATATGACTTGAGGCCTAAAATATCAACGTGGTATAAAAGATAATAACTTATCTTTCGAAGTGATCACATATGTATGATCGTAAAATCAGGAAACCATCAAAATATGATTATGAGGTAGTTGAAGACGCATTAGAAAGATGGATACTTTAAAACATATTATGAAGCCAAAATTATATTTCAGGAAAAAGTGTGAGAGTAATTTATCACTTCCAACTCCTGCTCGATTTTAAATCAATAGGTAAAATAAAATTTAAAGAAAGTGATGTTAAACAAAAAAATACCTACAATTTTTCCAGATTATCTTATATTTGCAGAAATTCCGACTTTTTGAGAGTTATACTGGAAATCTATTTTACAAAATATTCATTACGACGAAATGTCCACACCCCTCTTACATTTATTCTAGTAATTATTTTTCTCACGAATACACATGTATAATGTACTTACATTTAATTTTAAATGGCTTTAATTGTTTTTTTATCTCTTTTATGATGATTTTCACACATAATTATATTCTTGTATATATATTTTTACTATATTTGGTGTTTTTTTCATTCTTTCATAATTTAATAATTATTCACTGTCCTCCATTATTTTGACATATTTCAAAGATTTGTTTTTCATGAATAAACATACCGAGGAAGTAAAAAGAAATTATATGTCTAATTTCCGATCTCATAAAGAATTGTTTTAAACACTTTTCTTAAACACTTCGCGAAAAAAATCTCATAATGTGCTTATTAAATATTTACTTAATCATCCGTGCATAGGGAGAATAAAGGTATCTTAATTAATGCTGAAAAGATCAGAAACATAGAAACACACATTTACATAGTAAATAAAAAAAATCAAGAAATTTATTAAATAAAGGAGGCTGCATAAATTTACAATTAAAAAAGTTTGAATATTTCTCTAAATATATTGCGTGTTTAAAAGGAGAAATCACCGCTGAATAGTTCATTTAATTTACATGTTAAATAATATTTATAAAAAACTCTTGATTTGTTTCACAGCCAAGTACATATCTTAATTTTTAAAAAAAATAATATTAAAAGTGAAGTAAATTGCATTGGTTTATATACTATAGGTAATGCGTTCTCTTCAATGGTGAAAGTGTTTTGGAGAAAGTGACTCTTAAAATACATTACAACTACAAAGGAAGAAAGATACCGTCACATAATATGATATTAACATGATTTTTAGATTTATTTATCTAAAAAATAAAACTGATGTTTGAAAGAGAAAAAATTCGACTGAAATATATTTTTCATATCATATGAGTTGAAAGGAATGCATATTTTTTTTTTCTGAAGAAACTAATTTAAATGATCATCATATAGTTTTTCTATGTAAACGTAAACGATATTATATTTCCTTTTCTGTCCCCAATATAAAATGTGAAGAAATTCAATTTCGTTGATTCAAAATGAAATATTTGTTGAAATTACACTTAGATAGAATAATATGGTTATAAGTGTAAACTAATTATTCTTGTAATTCATGTAACATATTTAAAATTAGTGGATTAAACCCTGAATAATTATATGCTTGTAAGGCATTAGAACTAAATTAATTTAAATTTAACCCAAAAGGAAATATTTTTATACTTATTTATTCAATCATACATGGGATACCTTTACCGGTGCTCTCAGATATTTATAGGATATTTGAAATTAATTTATTATATGATATTTTTTTGAAGTATTATTTATGCATTTTACATAATTGTTTTTTCTATTTTTTTGTGATCGCACAATATCTTGATGTACTATTTCAGGGATATTCAAATACTGTACTTAAGACACTCTACCTGTCGTAAAAAATGTTGCTTTCGAAATTTGACATTTTATATTTATAAATTAATCACATTTCAAGCCGAATGTATATAACACTTAAGTTCATAATATTATGAAGCTGCCTTCAGAATGAAAATATTTATTCTTTAAATAACTTTTATCTATCCATAAATTGTTTTTTTACGTTGTTCGTAGAAGTAACATGATAGTTATTCATTACGGGCCTCTGTATTTTGTAATTTGATCAAGTAACGAGAGAGAAACTTTAGATTGCACTCTTCTCCTTATACTAACACTATCTTAAATTTGACTATCCAAACTATCTAACACTATCTAAAGACTTTGAACATTCATAAATTTAACGAATACCAGATTCGATACGTAGCAGATAACTCTTACTAGATGTATTCAAACTATCTCTTTCAAAATGGCATAAATAAAACATTATAATGAATCTAAAATAATTACATTTCAAGGTAAGTAAAATCATAGCTAAAATTTTTATGAAATGTGTTATTTTCGATAAGTTATATTAAATATAAATATTAAAATATATTTACTGGTATCACACGGTTTTTATCGAAAATAAAAAGAGAGAAATCTAATAGCAATTTGCAGTTGTAAATTATCCTGTAAAATATTTAATAATGCAGAAAAATAGTAGCAAAATTAAGGAGGAAAAATACTATTTAAAACATGTTTTATTAAATTTAAAATCATATTTTTTTCTTTTGGACACCAAATAAAACTGTTTCAAAATAAGAATCATTAAAATATTCGTATGGAATTTCAATAAATTCCATCTGTTTGGTTCATCTCCAAATTTATGAAAGAATAATTTAAAATATTTAAAAAGATAAAAATCCAGAAAGAAATGTAAAAATGAAAGAAAAAATAAATGAAAATATAGAACCCAGCAAGTCAAAAAGCAATTTCGGGCTGAGGACCTAATAAACTAGATTAATGGTACCAACCTTCCCCCTTTGCGACTCGGTAGGCTAAATTGGGAAATCCAAAGTACAAAAGAATACAGTGATAAAAAGATGCAAAACAATTTCAGCGATAAAATCTACAAGAATAAAATTTATAATTCTAAATATTATCAACAAATCAAAATATGAAAATTACTTACAAAATTCAAAGCAATGGAGATTCAAATATGTGAGTAGTAAGGCTGATTATTCTTTAAACTTCAAGATGAATATCAGTTACTCAAAATGAAAAAAAAAAAAAAAAAGTCATCACCATATAAATCGAAAAAAGATTTAAATCATTGTTTGATTGGTAACGATGTGCAAAAGGATGCATATTATTTGTTGGTAATAAGCTGTTTGGTAAAGTAGTATAATGATCCAGAGAGTAAGTAAAAATTGTTAGCTGTGTAAAAGTAAATAAGTAAATTAATAAATTCTTCATGGCTAGATCACTAACTAGCCACTTTATGGACCAAGTGTTGAGTGGTGGATTTGAAAATGGATTACGATTGATCAATTTGAGCTTAATATATATATATATATATATATATATATATATATATATATATATATAGCTTTAAAGTGCATAAAATGAAATGAAAGTTGGATGTAAAAACTGCAAACAGCGACAAAGATAAAACATCCATCAGCTGAATATAAAAGTATTTGATTTTGAAGAAATCCTAGGTTTCTTTTCTGGGATTGAGAAAAATGTCGGATGACAGAGATTAATGTTCAGATTCCGTATCTCGTGAAAGTGAGTGGTTGGTGACAATTTCCAATGGTCTTACAAAGATATCGACGAGTAAGTGGTTTTAAGTGAATTTGTACAACCGCAATATGCTATAAATATTTTCATTTTCTTCTATTTATTTCTTGTTCGACTTCAACTGAGTTGCAACAAATGTATCCATTTTCGGTCAATATTTATGTTATAGAGGTTATGAAACATGTTGAATCTGTAGACATTCAAAATTTCACATTAGAGTGGCGTTCGAAAACTCGTATGCAAGTTCAATTATTTACCTCTTCACTTGACCATTATTCAAAATTACAAGACTCGTTGTCGTTAGCGTTTATGTTGCTTCTGCGACGCTAATAAATCATCGATGCTTTGAGTATTACAGAAATTTCTTTCCATTATGTCCACAGCGTATCTTTAATTAGTTATTTTCATATATTTACTTCCACTTAATCATTACCTGTAAAATCATTCTAAATTTAAATCACAAAAGCAATTAAATTCTAATCAATCTAAATTTAAATCATTTCAGCGGATGTAGATTGTTCGTAGAATTAACGACTTTTTCTTCATGTTTATATTTGACATTACCTGAAAGATAATAAAAATATTCACAAACATTCAAAATAAATTAATTTGAAATTAATAAGCTGTACAACGTCACTATTAACAATTCGCAACTTAAAGAAAAATTATTTATTCAGAAAAGAAATTAACCCTTTTGGGATTGTTGTCATACGTTTAAAGTTTACCAGCATAAAACAACTGCATTATCCGACTGGTGAACAGGTGTAAAAGAGCATTTCTCGTTCAACCACGACTGACGTAACTGCATAATGTACGGAGTAAGAGGCAGGAGGGAATAATTGTTAAAATTATGTCCCATATACGTAGGAGTGATATGCAGCCTTTTGAAAGCTATTATTTGGGGCACAAGATTATGATGTATGAGCACTCGTAAGTTCACAGGACTTTCAATAAAAGATTTGACTTTTTACTCAAAATGAGACAAAGAAGACTTCCAATCATTGGATTTTGATTACATAAACATAGTATATAATGCATGTTCTGGATGGGCAGGACTCTTGATAAACTTTGAATGAGCACATGATATTCGTCAATTAATGATTTTGCTACAGCTTTGAATATTTGGGATTGCAGACCAGCATATATAATAAAATATTAAATTCAGTTCATTTATCTGAACAGTAATTAATATTTTAGCTTTAAGTAATTAAAAATAATTATTTTTGATAAGCTAATTCTATACCTTACATAAACATCATGTTTATTTATAATTTATGAATATCAAGTGACACGATTAAAATTTGAATCTCAAAAGTTAATTACTACTAATATCTGTATCAAGTATGCTTAAAAGTTTTAAAGAAGTTTATGATTTTAACTATGTAATAAAAGCATTTTAGAGTTAAATCATTCAAGTAATTAATATTACTACTTCTGTTCTTTCTTATGATTTGTATTATTTCATATTCAACATTTATCCAATAATTTTTACTTCATAAACATAATTTTTTTAATAAGTTAGCGTATTTGGAACAATAAAACAATCATCTCTCTGTTATATAATTTTTCCGTTTCTGATTTTTACGCCTACAATAATATGTTCTAAGTTTTACGACACAAATGGATGTAATTATATTTTACATTGGAAGTTTGCTGTTTTGAAAAAAAAAAAAGAAAATTAAACGTAATTTAACTATAGTTGTGATGTTAAATAATACCAAAATATCCATAAATATTATTTAAATAATTAAATTAAATAACCAAGATACATTTTTTATTCATCTATGTATATATATATAAATATTAATGTGTGCATGCGTACAGCCAGTAATAATAGCGTAATAATATAAATAATATGTATGTGTATGTGTGCATGTGTGCGTGGCCGTGTGCATGTATGTTGTAACAATATGTGTGTGACAATAGCATATGTAATAATAACGCTATGAGGACCAAAGATCTTCAATCTTGTTATTTAATTTAATTGTTGTATTTATCAGTTGTTACTGACGATGACTATTTATCACTGACTATGATTGAAATTGCGTTTGATATAACTTTCCGAAATCCAATTTTGTAAAACATATACAAATGAAACAGAACATATTGACCAACGAAAATCGAAACGGAAAATTATATTGTGACCGTTCCAAACTACGCTTAACTTATTAAAATTATGTTGTAATGAAGTATTGGATAAGCCCAGATATAATATTAGTCTCAGAAAGAACATGTCAATATTGCTTGAATGATTTAACAAATCTTTTGATACATGGTTAAAGATAAAACTTTAAACTTGGCCGCGATACCAGTGTTAGTAATCAGTAACTTTTGATTCATTTTAATCATGATCATAGATATTCATGAGATTATGAAATGGTATGTTTATGTGAATATAGAGATGGCAACAAAAATAATTGTTTTTAATTAGCAAAGCTAGAATGATGATTGCTGTTCGAGATAAATGACGTTAATATTTTTGTGCTGATCCCCAAGTGAAGCTGTAAAATCGACCATTGAACGTGTAATATTAACCGTCCAAGCCCCATCGAAGTCTGCCATCGAAGGCGTGCGTCGCTATATGTTTGTAATCAGCGATGATTAGTGGCCTAACTATGCTCGTTGAGTGAAATCGGAAATCTGTTAATGATGATTTTACGGTGTAATACGTAATCTTTTATCAGCTTTCATGGCTAAACTTCT
>BMAW01122150.1:57699-129261 GCA_019974015.1 Nephila pilipes | reverse complement strand
TCTAGTTTTGATATTTCTTGTAAGATATTATTTTCAAACTCTCATGGTCAGTGAGATTATCTGAACATTGAACTATTTCCACTGGTGATATTTTTTTAAAGTTATAAAAAAAATTTGTGTAATCGATTTTCGTAAGAATTGAAAAAATAGTATAGAGAAAGTGTAAGCCATAAGCAGAAAATTCATATCGATATTGGAATTTGTATTATTGCTCAATTTATATTAGTACTGTAATTCGGTAATCTAACTGTCAGAGTCGTGGACTCGAAGCCCATGGTTTTCGTCTAGTCCTGGGCTCATGCATTGATGCTACTAAAGACCTACTGTTAGCTGAGGCTGACATACGTTAAATCTCCGTGTGATCAAAGTATTCCCTTTGGCGTGGTGTGGAAATTTAGAAGGGAAATTGCTACCTCCGTTGTCGGCCTCGACACTTGACCAAGGCTGAAAATTACTAGGTCCGTCCCCAATAGTTCTCGAGATGCTTCTCAGTGCTGCGTTAATAAAATAATCACAATTACAATCACAATCTACTCATGCATTGTTTCATCCATTAGGAAAGATTTTCAGTCCAAACAATATCAAATTAGTCCCCAAAGTGTTAGTTGAAGGGGAAAACGCAGTAGAGGCCATGCCATTAAATGAATAGTTAGCTTTTTAATTTACCTTTAACTTTTGATGGATAATCGCCTTCTTAAGTTAATGTTTGCTTACTAACAATATTTGACTCGCGAGGAAATTCTTGTGATCTCTTGAAGTAAATTTTGATGAATTAAGTAAATATTTCATTAAAGTTCCTTCTTTACCTCATCGTGGCAAGAATCTTAAACACTAAGGAGTACTCGGATAAAACTGCTTTCTTAGCTCCTTTCTGTAATCATTCTTGGTAATTTGGTTTTAATCTTTTAAATCCAGAATAAAGGAGATTTAGATAGAATAACATTAATTCACCAGAGCCAACTCTGAGACAGAGATAATTGCATTGGCGGGTTTCCCTCCTTGTTTGGTCAGAGGCTTTTGTTAAAGAAAGGTGAATCCCCACAGATTTGGAAGAAGCATTTTGTGTCTCAATACCTATAATAGGTTTAAAAGAGAAAAATCAGTAATATTCTTTTTTATTTTCTGTATTTAACAGATAATTTGTAGAAAGGCTTAGTTTGTTTGATCGATTCGGGGATCTCGAATGTTAAGAACGGATGGTAAAATAATTTTGAATAATTATATTTATAAAAATAAAGTGAGAACAAATTATTTTAGAATTTATATTCAGTTTCTTTCAGTTGTTTAATATACGAGATTTCTTGTTTTGAGATTTTAATTTTTGTGAGACATATAGTCTGTGTGGACATATAGTTGTTATATTGTACAAACAATCGAAAATAAGAATATTAATAATAGCCACAAATAAATAAAAGTTTTTGAAATATATATTAACAAACCAGACAGATGATGCGAAAATATTCAATTACTAGAGACTGAATAATGAAATCAATAATTGCGAGAGCTTTATTTTTGTATGTTTATTTACTGAAACTTTCGGTATTACGAATAGTTTTAATTCCAAAAAGTGTAAGAGAAAATCATATATCAATAAAAAATGAATTTTTGTCAGAAATGAATATTTTCCTTAATTAATTTTTCAAAGTTTTATTTTAAAAATAAATTGTATAATATTGATGAATATTTTAATCATGGAAATAGGTTAACAAAAGCATTACAGCTTAATTATAATAACTTTTTACAATAGGCTTCATTTTTTATATATTTATTGATCAAATTGTTGCAGTTTCATGTATTCCGTATTAAATTTCAAATAAAGGAAATTATTTTTCTGAACATTAAGAAACTTAGGAGATTATAATCTTCTGTCAGGTACGAACAACATTCATCCGTGGTCCTTAGTGATCTTTTTTCTTTCCGATGGGATTTATTTTCTTTCAGAAACACAATTGATGCACCCCCAGAACACACTAGCGGTCTTTTTCTGTTGTCAAATCTTCTTTTCGACCTATTTAAAACTTTCCCCTCATTTATCTATCGCTCAAATCATAGTCATATCGTGTTTGGAACAGCATAGCCCTATATATCTCTTGTGCCATTAAACCTTATCATCAATGAACATTCAATAACTCACATGAACATTACATTTTTATGAATAATTATCTGAAAGAGATGTTCCTTAATTTCGAAACATATACTCTATTAAGTTTCTAATTTTTTTTGTTAAATTCTAACAAATGATATAAATTCATGAAGAGTAACTTTTGGGAATAATTCATTAGCTTAAAAATATTAAAAAAACTGTTCCCCATTCTAATAAAAAAATTAAAACAATTGATAGTGTTTAGAACTTTTAAAACCTTAAATATTTGAGAGGCGTTAACTTGTTTCGTTATATTTGGGGATTCATTAGTTCCGATATTTTAAAACAAAATAGCAAATAGAATTTCTAAGTTATTCAGTATCTTAGCCTTTAAAAGGTATCATATTAAAATCACATGAATGATATCATGGGTGTAATTTTTCTGCAGTAAATTTATTTATTTTATAAATTTGATGAAAATATGTAAGTGAGAGATTAAATATGTTATAAAAATTACCTATTTCATGAAAATTATAAAATTTAATTTTACTGTAATAGCAAATAATATTCTGGTGCTTTTTACAAATGAAGTTGGTACATATTGTACATTTCAAGATATATTTACTTTTCTCCTTGTACAGGTATACGTCACTTGAACGAGGTTCAAAATTACGAAGCCTGTCGCTAACAGCTCTCGTTGCTTCTAGTGTGACGTTGTAAAACTAATCGAATCCATGTACATGTATAACATATTCCTTGCTTTGATGTGGATATTGTTTTTTACTCGACCTTTTCGTCAAATTTTTCTTATATTACATTCCACAGATTTTGTGGCAAATTCGGAATTTTTAATTATTTATTAAGAAATACTCCAGTGAGAAAAATCATAATTATAAAAGGTAATATTTCCTAGTACTATTTCCGATACCATTTGCAGCCTTGAAAAATACAAGAATGATTTCCCCGTTTAAACCAACTGCATTCAGTAGTCCATTAAATACTGATTAAAGCCATCTTCGAATCTTTCGATTATTGAAATAAGCTTTTAAGTCCACATCATAGTCTCCAACTTCATCTTCTTCATTATCGCTTATATTGTTCTCATAATCACTAAAAACAACCTGTTCCTTGCATAATATTTTCCACTTAATCTTTATCGGGAACGACATGTAATAAAATTATCTTCACGGCAATAAAATATATTGAATAAAAACACTTCTAAAATAAATATTTCCTCACCTCTTAGCTTATAATTGTATTACTAGAAACAAAAATTATGTAACTACGATACTAAACAGCAATTTAAATTTTCACGAAGTTAATGTAAAAAAATAACTGACAGTTATTGTATCGTGGTTGAAACATCAACCCAGGTCAGTTTCCTTAGTTGTGCCGGTAGCGAAGTACGTAACAAAAGTAAACTTTTTATGATAACGGCATTCCTGCTGATGCCATAAATGATTACAGGAAAATTCAATTTTACCAGTAGTCCGAATTTTTAATGATGTTAGAAAAACAATTTATATGGGAGGATTTTTCAACCATGATATCTTTTCAGGGTTAACTCTTTAATATCTTAATTTATTCGATAATGGTAGAATTTCTTATTTATTTCTCCTCACATCTTGGATTCGAGATAAAAGTCTGATAAAGCTACGATCTTGTGTAACCCTCGCACTGTGAAATGTATATACTCTAAATTATGAATGTACACGTCAACAACTTAAATTTGTAGGGCATAAACACTGGTTTCGAAACAAAAAATGAAAATAAAAACATTGTACTTATATAGTATTTAACTCAATGTGACCAACAAGTTAATAAATAATGATCTTAATATTGTAAGCGTTTCACATAGCTATCAAAATACATTTTTGTTAAAAAAAACCATTTCCAGAATTTATTTTGCTTAGATGTAGTTGATAATAAAGATACGGTTGAGTATTTTTCTTATATTAAAACACGTTCCATAAATGGTAATTAAAATCTTTTTGTTACGAGACATGAACAGCAACTTTTCGAGCAAACGAAAGTGACAAAGATTGGAACAAGTCAGGCAAATATTTTCTTACCATCAAGATTTTATGAAAGTAAAGGAAAGCTTCAGTTTTAGCTCATCTATTTAAAATTTTGATTTTCTTTTTCATACTTCTCTTAACTCATAACGTGCAATTAGACAGCAAGTTTAAAGTAAGTACTGGTTTTGATCATCCTATAAAGCTCGTAAGAAGTCGTTCTCTTTGTTTGATGAAGGCTCTGAACGATCCATTTGATGGTGAACGTCAAAAAGTAATAAGGCAGAAGGGCTCAAATCGTATTCTTTAAAGTGGTGGAGACTTCATCAAGAATGTGTCGTAATCAATTTATTGAACCTTTTCTTCAAGTTAGTGTCTTTTTTAATGAGACAGCAAATCCTTATCCAGAAATGTAATCACTATTTGAGAAATTTACTACTTGTTAACTTTTGTTTTTAATTCAATGCATACATTTTTCGGGATTAATACATAATTATTAGAATTGCATATACGAGAATGATTCAAAAGGCATGTGTTAGGAAAGGGAAATAGGGTATTGAAAATGAAATAGGAATGAGTTAATTTGGCAGCAAATGGCTCGAATTGAAAAGTAATCTATGAATTAGAGTCACATTTGTCTTATTGCCATTCAACAAATGACGGATCATAATAATAACACTAAAGTACTTTTACAATACCATCTGTCTTCAAAAACACACAGATATCTGTCTTCAAACAACTGGTACTTTTTGTACCAATCTCCCATTTATAAGAAATTAATTCGTTCTTAGGCAACATGGAAATAGAAATATGAGAGAAAAATTAGTACAAAATGATCAATATACGAACAAATTGAGTAAATATTTTTTTACAATCTATTTGATGAGAATGTAGGAAGGGAATAGATTTAGCTCGCCTACTTTTAGCAGTTTCGAACATTATATTCACGTTCCGTTTCAACTTTTAATTAATCCGCAAATTTCAAATCTTGTTCTAGTTTAGATCGCTTAAAAGTGATGCGTAAAGCTCTGACCGATTAAGCCAGTAGTGACCGTGCAATAGAAGTTCTAAGAAAGATTAGAAAGATTTCGATAAATCAAAGGAGGCTTATAGTGCTTAAGGTATCAAAATTCGTGGTTCGTCAAATTTTTGTCGATATTAATGATAGAGGGAAGAATTTTCTAAAGATCTAATTTTGATTCTATAAATGTGTTTCTTATCATATTTTCTATTTACTTATGTACAATGAAAGGAACAAACATCAAACAGGCAGATATTTATAATTAATCAACACGGATATTAATTGCTGAAAATAGAATTTTGAGAAAAGACACAATACAGTTGTTTTTCAGGATATTAAATTATTTTATTGAATGTGGAGCACTTTTCAATTAATAATTTATGTTTTTAAGGCAATACAGAAATAATTTTTTTAAAATAATACTTATTTAAAAAATAATAATAAGGAAAAATGCATTTTTTTAGGTATCAAAAAGCTGATTCTTTTTAACTTTAAATAATTGTAACTGGCCAATATTACATTTCAATATTATGTCTAATTGAATACTGTAGAAATTATTTATCCAAATGATAAATATTTTAATTTAACAAAGTATCACTGTAAAGTCATTGAAATCTTAATATTTTAGAAATGAGTAAAAAATTAAATTTTTGTTTACCATTTAAGTTTAGATATTTAAATTGTTGTTTAGCAGTTTAAATGTAAATCATTATGCGTTCAGATTAAGTTTTTGCTTAGAAATTTAAGACACTTTTATAATTCATTAAACTTCTACTGTAAGGCGTTAGTTTTAAAATGGACACGATTAATTTGTGATTTAATTTTTCAATCTTATGATAATGATGAGTTTAGAAATAATTATTACAATAATTATATTTTCATTAGATTTCAATTATCTCCTTGATAAATACGAGTAATGTTAGATATTCATAAAAAAATTGAAGATGATCCGTATGTTATAAGATCAAAATGCTAAAAATCTAGTATTTTTGAAAGATAAAAATTAATACGATGATGAAATATGGTGATTCATTTTATCACATTATTTTTATTAAATTCTTCGTAACAATGGAGTATTATATAAATGATACGTAATGGTGTGCTTAAATGAATTTGAAAGATCTGAGTAACATTATTAATCGTAAATTTTTTTATAGAACTTGCTTTTAACAAAATAAGTGTAGTTTCAGCAAATTGATACATTAGATTATAAATAAAGGTTTACTGAAAAGAGTATCTGAAATCTTATGGAAATTGCTTGATTCTTCAACATTTGTTGGAGGAAATAAATGTCTTTGAATAATTTAGCAGGTAAGAGGAAAAAAAAAGTAGTATTCTGAGGAAATATTCTTTTTTCATAACAATTGGTAAAATAATGGTATTAAAAGAAAGCTGGGATTTTCTACTGATGCATCATTACCATTACAATAAATTTTAGATATATAATGACATCAATAGTATTGAAAATATTTTCAGTGATACAAATTCTTTTGTTTTGCCATAGAAAAAATAATAAATTAATTTCAATTCATAAGAAGTTTTAATAGAGGATGAAATTGTAATCACATTAAACTAAACATATTATACAAAATAGTTAAAATTATTTCCCAACTTGAAAATTACGTTAAAACTTTAAGAAAATACTAAGAAATATATTTTATTTCAATACATTTATTATGATACACACAATGCATTTTTATGAAATTAATTTCATATAACTCCTGATATATTTATTAAATATTTATAATTATTTTCTATCATAGGGAATCCAAGAAAAATAAAATAATGACAATTGTAATTTTTCTTAATTCTGCAAAATAATATAGATCTTACGTTTTTTATAGCTTGTCTATAATTTTTCAAGTATCACCAATTTTTCTTGTAGGTTGCGAGAAATAAACAACAGTAAATTTCCTTCTATCGTATTTTCCAGGAAACTCCTTTTCACAATAAGATTTTTCAAATATCATTCTGAAATATGATATGTCAGTATATATTCTTTTGAGGCTCATAATTTTACAGATATCATAAAAGAATGATGTTCTCTTTACAATCCAAACAATTCTACAATTCATTGTTCACACTGATTCAAAGTACTGAAATAATAATTCTACGAATGAAGTGGAATTTTTTTTTATTTTATATCTTAGAAACATAACAGCATAATAAATAGATCAAATAGTTTTACAAAAGTTCAAAATTTCAAATGTAAGTTATAAAATGTTTTTACTTTATGAATTCACCATCTTTTGGGGTACATGTATCCAAATAGTTCAAACATTTATTTTAATGTATGTTTAAAGATAAATTTAATTTTAGTTTTTGGAAGAATAAAGAATACAAAATGATATAACAAACGTTAGTCAAAATGAAAAATGAGTGGGAAAGCAAAAACACAATATTTAGTTTTCACTGAAAGTAGTGAATATGTTGAAAATTACATCATTAAATACAACGAGATTGAAGAATGCTTAAAATTAAATATTTTTTAACCGGAGCATAAAATTTTCGATTTAATTTAGAATTAATTTCTGATTATAATTCATGTCCCATACATCCATACATCTCATACGTGACATTCTTTGCAATCTTCAATTTAAACTGAAATCAAATACTCTCAGAAACTGGTAAAGAAATGATTTATAATCAATATTTTTCGTAATTGGTGACTTTTATTTGAAAGTTCTTTGCACAGCTTCTTTAAGATGAAGATCCTGAACTTAAATATTTACAAAATCCACACATTTTACTGAAATTGGAGTAATAAATTAATGAGTGGAATAACTATACTTATTAATATTTCTTCGAACTTTATTTAGAGAACCAGGGATCGCAAAAAAATAGTATAAAACCGTATTTAAGACTCCTAGAGTCAAATCTTTTACAATTATTAGCAGTGAGTTTGGTTTTCTGTGAGATTAAAATGATATTTTACTCCTAATATAGAACAGTAAAAATAATAATATTTGGTCAAAAAAAGTTTTTTTTTTTTCGTTTTAGTTGGATATGAACATGATTTTTGAGACAAATTTGCATTTTGGTACCCTATTTAAAAAAAAATGTTACACTTAATGAACCCAAAGGTTTTTGGCTTCAATAAAGGATGTATTTAGTAAACCAAACACAATTTTTTCCACCTAAATTTTCAGAAATATTTTTATATGAAAAAATACTAAAATTTCTGACATTACGTAGTTCTACAACTTTTTTCAAAGAAAATGTACAGTGATATAGTTATTATGGTAGGTTCACATTTTCTTGTCTATTATTTTATATATAAGGTACAAAATATTTTGTATATTTAAAGAATAATTCTTAAATAATGGTACCTAAATCCAAATGTGTCTCTAAAATCATACCCATATTCAGCTAAAAAGTAAAAAACAATTGACTAAAAAATTATTTTTATATTCTTTTGAAATGATTTAAGTATCATTATTTGACAGGTAAAATATTTAAGCTGTACTAATATTTTTGAAAAATATATGTCAAAAACAAGGAGACTTAAATTCGGTATTTTGCTGTAGTCCTCATGTCTTAATAGCTATTAAAGGGGGGGGAAATTATTGCCTTTAGCAATTTTTTTCGTTAGGTTTGATATCCTATCATTTCTTACTAAACACTTTTGAAAACTTTTCACTTAACAAACTTTTGTTAGAAACCAACTTCGCGAGTTAAAATCTTATCCTTCTAAAATAGCTAAGTAATCTGTCAATAAAATGGTCAGACAAACAATTGCTTATAACAGTTTAAAATTGTTTTTATTGTCTGTGATTAATAAAATATATATGTTTGCATTAGGAATGAGGAGCGATAACTCGCTAGTATCCTCAATCAAAAATTAAGTGAGAATTCTGTTTATTTCACTATTAATAAAATTTAATCCGAGTAAGTAATAATTCTTATTTCCTGGATCTGAATCAAATATTCACTTTCCGATTATCACTTAACTTTCTGATACCAATGCCGTATGCACTCCAACCTCGCTGATGTTCTAATTCGTTTCAGCATTTAAAGAGGTCCAATTTTTCTGTATCCTCCTCCTCGCCAATTTATTACACTTCTGTTCACATATATTGTACATTAATCACCTTTTATTCACAAGACGAGGACTCTATAAAGTATCATAAATTTGTTTCTTAGTAGTTATGAAAAAACTATTTCGGATCAAAAAAGAAATTCCCAGATTGCTTTTGAAGTTTTTTTTAGAAATATACCAATGGAATGTACTAGTAATAGTAATTCTAATGAAAGAAAATAATTTTTATCCATTTTACATTCGTTTCAATGTTATAAACAGGTGATGTCATTACAGTTTTTGAAGTGTAACCTTCGGAGCAAAAGTTGTTCTGAAAAATATTTTGCGGTACAAAAGTATATATACAATGTACGAAAGAGATATTAAAATTATATAAAGGCAGATTTAATAACATATATTAAAGAACTGCTAATTTTCTTATTTTTGTGATAGAGTTCATTTCGTATAAATTCAATTACATTTCAAAATACAGTGTGTAGTGGATGATGATGCCACTAGAGGACGCTCCAGGAGAAAGAAAAAGAAGGCTATTTGTAGAGAGTAAGAGAGGATACCTAGGTTTCCTGTTGAAATCAGGAAGATAATGATTAAATAAATTAATTTTAGGAAAAGTGTGTCTTTCAATGGTGATCTGTAGTGAGAGAAGGAGAAGAAACCTCTGGACTTACTCAAAACAGCCAAACAGTTTGATGACTTATTTCACAGTATCTCTTTTAAATTTATAGAATAGCTAAAATTGATTTCTCTTTATTTCTTTAGAAATTTGGCAAATGAAAGTTGAGTTTCTATTTTAATAAAATATTCTTTGTGGAATTTTGATAACAAAAATACTTTTAAGCACGGATGATGCAATAATATAAATTGGATCACTTATTTTCATTTTTAATAGTTATTTATAGGGTAATTTTCTCTGAAATTTAAAATAAAAGAAACAAATAGTAGAAAAAGAGTAAATAACTGAATAATGATATAGGAGGTATTTTTTCTTATATTTTTTCATTTGTTTAATCTTTGTTATACAAGCATGAAAAGAATATGTGATGTAACATGTTCTTTTAACCAAAGTTATTTTAAAAAAACTTTTAAAAATTAAAGTATGAAAGTATGAAATTTCTTAAAATACTTCTGTAAATCCCGTCGACTATGAAATTTGGCGAAGAACATTTGGTGAAATTTCCCATCAGCTATAAAAGCTGAAGCTATTCAAGTCAAAATTACAACAACCATTTTTGAGGCCAAAATCCTTTAATACTCCATCTGGATTTCTTTCTAACATTATCCTGGTGGGGAGAAAATGGATAACCGGAAAATCTTTTAACCGGATTTTTTAATTGTTCCCTTCTTAATTTAACCAAATAGTTTAACACTGTTTATTTACAACAAAACTGAAATTATTTTTTATCGTTCAAAAGCTGTTCTTTAAAGGGTTTCAGAATTCTTAACTATTATCCATGTATATGAAAGAAATCATTTTTCAAGCCAATTTAGCTTATCAATGAAACAAAGCAGAAACGTAGCAATATTACCATATAATATCCATGTAGATTTACATTACTTCTCTCATTTTCATGTAATTGTACAGAAATTTTATAAAAGTATTGAATAAATGTAACTTAGACACTCTCTTTCAAAATTACGAATATTAATATTTTACTGTGCACAGGATTCTGAAGTACAACATTCATCAAAATTTACAAAAATAAAATTATTTATTAGAAAAAGGTTCAATTGTGAAGTTAAAGATACTTTTATAAAGATTTCCGTAGAAAAAAAAGTTTTAATGCAAATATTTAAAAAATTGTGAAATTTTAAGAAAAATATAATTTTAATTCAGGTAAAAAAAAATTATTATTAATTTTCCTAAATATTAATGTATTTGCTATAAATAAACTTCTTTTGAACATATGCATGATATTTCAAACTAATATGTTTAATAGCTTATTGAAATCTTGTGCACAAGTAAAACATGTTTCGGAAAGAAAATGAAGCTAAAGTTTGAAAATAATAATTAAAAAATTAAACTATAGGTTCAGCTTTTTCCCCTATAACTCTGGAAATTATGGTAATACAGTTAAATTTTTTTTGAAGGGGGGGGGGGGATGTTCAGAAAATAAGGTGCTTTAACGTATAATGTTTTTCAAGAAATCGAAAATTTTGAAATTTAAATTCCTATTCAAGAGCGAACTGTAACACGTTCACATATGAATGATGAAGCGTTAATTATATTTTTAGTTTTTATTTAAAATTAAATCAATGCTATTGCATTCAAATTTATAAGCCATATCATCCTACTATCAATTTTGTAAAACGTTAAATTTTGCTATTTTGACCTTAAATGTCATGGCTATCTGGTTCACAGAGTAGTGTTATTTCTTTTCTTTGTCTTTCATTTACAAATTTGAAAGTTTCAGTTAATTGGCACATTGCGTAAATTAAAAGTTAATACTTGATGCAAATACAATAATATTCATTACATATAACTATTAAATATAACATATAACATCCTAAGCAATGATACAAAATGTAACTTATCAAAACTTGGATACCATGATTAGTTTAATAATAAATCATCTACTTTTCTACCTAATTAAATTCTTATCATCTGAGAAAGTTTAAATAATGTGTTAGAGATTGAGTGAATAAAAATATTTCCAGTATATGAGTTCTTCTAAATATAAGAAGAAATATAATTTATAAATTTTCAAACCCGATCAAGACTTATTTGCATAAATACTTTATTTTATAAACGCTACTTATTCCTATCGCTGCAAATAAGATTTTCTCAATTGGCTTTTACTTGCGTACTTTATGATACTGAAGCTATCTGAAGCTCTACATGTATGAATATCATATACACTTGCAGAAACATCTTATCATTATAAATAACGATATGAAAATTTATGATTTCAAACAATTTCTTCTGATCAATGTTTAAGAATGAATTATTATTTCGTATTATAAAGCATGTAGACTTAAATTAAACTGTTCTTTATGCTTTCAATTTATTTCCCTTTCAACGAAAACTATACATGCTTTGAGATCAGATTTTGTTTTTGCATATTTAAGCAGAATACCAAGAAAGATTCAAAATATTTATTACAATCTATTTCGAAGACATAATAACACTTATACAGGGAAATACTATGTAAGAAATAAATATGCATTGAACGCTGTAAAAATAAGTGTTATTCAATGTTCGAGAATAAATATTATTATTCGGATTTGAATCCAATATAAAATACATCCATGATTTCTTAAGTGCCTTGTTTTATTTTAAGAACTCGAACAATATAATGTAGTTCCTTATAATTCAATATGTAATGTAATGTTCGTTTGTTTGTTTCTTCAGAAGAATTTTCAAAATTCATAGCTTTAAAGGAATTTTTGTATTTGAAATTCTAATAGTTTTGCCTTAATGTACTTAAAATAGCAAATGGAAAATATTTCGAATTTTCTAACAAGAGGACTACTTTTCACATTAACTATGTACATTGCCTATAAGAAATAATGTAACATTATATGCTAAATACTAGTATTAAAGAATAAATTATAAATGAATGTATTCTAATAAAAGTAGATAGTAAGTTCCATGGTTTAATTTGTTAATTTTAATAAATTTTTGTTTGACGAAAACTTTCTAAAATAATTTAATAGATGGGTTTTGTCGTGTACACATACACACGTGTGTGTGTGTACACTTAACTCTTTTTTTACATGGTAGATACGTTCCTCAGAAAACCGTGCAAAAACAATTCGTGTAAAAAAATACATGAGAAGTGTGATAAATTTGGGAATATGTTCCACAATTTTAAAAAATCGTGTAAGATGAAAAAACTCAATAGTATGCAAGATAAAATAATTTCACTTTTACCACTCAAGCCCAGAAAAAGTCAAATTCAAAACTTTTATTGGAATCATTTCATTGTGAGTAATATGCAAGTGGTGTTCAAATCTAAAGGTACGAAACGATACTGTAGGTATAAATGAAAACTTTATTCAACGCATACACCATAGACCTGAGCACATCGATTCTATGAATTAACGAGCCGAAGAATTCCTTGTTCCCAGAATTCCTGTGGTGGAGGTTAATTTCAGTCACTTACTCGTGGTGTCCCCTGTTCTCGCTAAATGACTGACTTCTTGTCGCCTTGAAAGCAGCCCTTTATGTATTCTGGACAAGTGCAACATGATTGGAAGTTTTAATGATAAAAAGAGTCTGTTTCCAGACTAGGACAAACGCTGATTTTTTCGTGGCATTTTGGAATGTTGGAGGTTTTAAAAACGACAAGTTCTCTGAAATGAAAGTTTTTGTTTTTAAACATAGCATACACGTTAAGGGCATTGCTGAGTGTAGTGATTCAACAAGTAAACTTGATTTTTGCGAAATCTCAGGATATCAGATTTTTTTCTTTGGAAAGATCAAGACAAATTGCTTCTGGAATTCTGATTTATGTGAAACGTTCCCTTACTACAAACGTATTGTCACGTAGATCAATAACATCTAATGATAAACTGGAAGCCTTGGAGATTTTCCTTTGGCATGGTGCTTCTAGTTATGATGTAACCTTCCTATATAATCATCCCTTAAATAATCCAAAAACTGTAGATCTTTTATATGATTGGAACAAGAAGTCTATCATAATGGGTGATTTTAATACCCCTTCTCGTAGATGGCGTTATGCTCATAACACTTTTGTGGGAGACACTATCGATGACTTATTTGACTCTAATTCAATTGTTTTTATTGAAAACACGTCGAATAGTCGAACTTTCTTATCATACGGAGGACAAACATCTCATCCAGATTTGCTGCTCTCCCACCCCGCGTTAGAAAAAGATATTAAACATGAACTAAAGAATGCTCCAGGTGGAGCGGGCCACCAAATTTTGCTCAAAACTATCTGAAGAACTCATTTAATGCATCGTTCGCCTCGATACATGAGTTGGAATCTAAAAAAAAACAGATTGGATCATTTTTTCAAAATTGACTGATTTATATTCGAAAGACCTTTCTTTTATATCGATAAATCTGTAGATAATATCACAAGAACATTACTTAGATGTGCTTCTACTGTATCCCAAGAGGATGTGTTGATATTCTCCTTTTTGTAACTCTAATCTACAAGTATTAAAGGAGAAAAGAGACGACGCCATTAGAAAAGCGAGAAAAACTGGCAAGACGGAAAACTATTATTCTCAGGAAATGTCAAGCTGTCCTGAAGAAAGCCGTAATTGAGTCCAAGCGGACCACTTTCCGATCATTCTTGGAAAATTTGGATTTCAGGAGTTGGTATTAGGGCTCATTTGTTTTTGTCCGGATTAAACAATCAAAGAGAAACTAGAAATGAACCTATAAAAATTGGAGCAAAATCAATAGCTACTGCTGTAGAAAAAGCTGCAGTTTTTTGTAAACATTATGCAAACATTTCAAATTTCCGTCCTAGTCATAAAATTAAAAATAGTGAACTCGCTCCACCATCACTCCCTGAGACCTCTGAGTTTTATTCCCTTTTTAATAATGACTTCACCGAGACAGAACTGAATGTTGGTTTCAATGACCTTGTTAAGGTAAAGAGCCCAGGTCCTGACGGCATATTGCTTGAATTTCCTTTTCATCTTGGGCCTTTGGCAAAAAAATACCTTACTGAGACTTATAAACTTTACCTGACTTACCGAGTTCCAGAAGGAAAGCAGAGGGGATTCCGATTTTAATTCTAAAAAAAGACCCTTAATATTTAAATAGCTGTCGACCTATATCATTGATAAGTGCTATGTGTAAATTAACCAAATATTGATTTCAAATCACCTTAATTTTATGCTGGAGAAGAAGAAAATTCCGTCCGAGTATCAGACTGGGTTTAGAAAACATAGGAATACCTCTGAACAGATTGTTCTTCTATTACAGGAAAAAAAAGGTGGTTTTCTTCGTAAATAAATACGCTAATAAAAATCTTGGAGTTGGAGTTCTTTCAACGGAATTTACATTGTCTTCTGCCATTAGGGAATACTTTGACAATTTCGATGGTGAAATAGCCACCTTCTCTTTGCTTTGGATAAAATAAAGCAGAGTGAAAAGAAAAATATTGTCTTTTTCGCTGATTCAAGGCGGCAATTGCTCTCTTAAAAACTTTCCATCACTGCAATTGTGAGATTTCTAGGAATGGCATGGAAAAATAAACAAACTATTGAATATTAAGAACCGTATTGTCCTGCAATGGATTGTAAGCTATTACGGGCTGTATGGAAATGAGCTGGCAGATATGTTTGCCCAAGATGGATCTCAAATGATGCAACCAAATCCTCATCTGCCTAGCGACTTATAAAAAGATATATATCCTCTACTCTCAAATCTACCCGTCTCAGCATATACAGCGAAAAAGGCTGAGAGAAAAAATGGAAATCCGTATTGAATAAGTCATCAAGAAATTCTTGTTTCTTATCTGGAGCAGTTTTAGAGGTCAGCTTTAGACTTGCTGCGGGCCATGACTATCTACAGAGCTACCTGAATAGAATTGGACTCATGAACATAGATATTTGTCTTCTTTGCGACCATGGTATCATCATGATTGGAGAAAACTCAGCTTATGTCCTGCCGTCCTCACTGTTTTTAACTCTTCTAACTCATCCTCTTTATGTGTTACTGACAACGTTTTTGCTAACAGTTTGTATCATTCTTCACTGTATCAGGCTGCTCGTCGAATCGTGACTGAAAATTCAGAGACGGGCATAGACGGGATTAAAAATAAATTCCTGTGGCCGTGACGAGACCCAGTCCTTTACAGCTTCCTTGATTTCATCGTACGAGTTGAAGCGCTTCCCTTTCAGATGTTCCTGCCTGTTGCAGATGTTCAAATGTGTTCCCTGGTATTGTCTCGGATTATTAACCAAACTCTCACGGCCTGCACGAAAACGGACACTCTCTTTTCTCTCTGACATGTTGGACACACAATCTTCCCCGTATACGCCACGTCAATTGGACTGCGTTCTTTATAAGAGCCTCTGTTCTCTCCAGCGCATGTGGGCGCCCGCGCATGCTCCGATCCATGCTGGAGACTCCATTCGCATCTCTAGATGTCTTGCTACTTTCTCTCATATGGGTATAGGCAAATATGTAAACGGTTACGTTGTCACGACGCTTCGTACCTTTTTATTTGAACACCCCTTGTATTTTGTGTAATTCATCTTATAGGAAAATTTATATTGTCAGTAATAAAATGTAATTTATATTGTCAGTTCTCGCTTTTTTAGTAATAGTACAGATTGTGATTTAATTTTTAAATTACATTCAATAGAAATTAAAAAAGAAAACGAAATATTCACATCACTTTATTTTAGATAAATATAATGCTAAAACTATTCATAATGTTTGTGTAATTACTTCCATGTCTTACTTCGAGGAATTGTAGTAATACTTTTATTTTTGAAATTTCTGACTTCAGAAATAAAATGGATTCAAAATATAAGCTTAGAAATAACATTGGTTCTGCTTCTGGAATTTCCTTTTTAAATTTTAAATTAATCCACGATTACTTCTCATATTTGATACATTTTCCCCAAATGACTTAAAAATTATCGACGATCATGCTTAATATATATTTTATTTCAAATGCTTAAAGAATCGTTATTCATTTAGATGTAAAAGGGAAAATGTTTAGGATGCTTAATATTATTATTTTAATCTTAGAATTTATATCAAGCATCTATTTTGCTTATGATACAATAACACGTGTTCATAATAAAAATTAAAAAAAATATCAGTTGGAAAATATTGAATATTTCTACCCAATGACTTTTGTGTTAGCATTCCCTTACTTGAAGTTAAGAAAGTGGTTAGGATTAAGATACACATATTTTACTCATTCCCCCTCCCGATTTTTTCATAAAAGAATGCTTTCACACATGTTATTTTAATATGTTTCAACAATTCAATAAACAAGTTCAATTCTTTGGAAATATTTTAATGACTATCAAGGTGGAAGTAATTTCTTAAGGTATCCGCCTACCTTTAAAACGCGATGTTTAGTCAAAAAGTCGATTTTTTACTTACGGCTTAATATTACAGCCGGATTTCGTAGCTTTCTAGAACAGTTTCAATTTTGTTTCTATCTTACATAGAACTTGAGTTACTTGCATTTTAATAGTAGTCTGTGTCAAATTTTAGAACTACAAGAAGCATTCTGCTTCCGGAAATGGAACTTTAATGTTTGTTTTTCATGGAAATTTAACATAATATTGCCATCAAAATATCTTCCAATATGCAAGATGAATTTCCTAAGACCCAAAATGCAAATGAATATTTTTATGGTGTAATATGATAAAAAGATAAAAAAGGAAGTTTTTGTTTGTTTGAAAACTATGAAATTGGGTGCATATGATGCAATTATACAATTTAGCGAAGGACATCAAGACTGCTTAAAAGTCTTAAATAAGCTGAACATTGAAAAACTGGGGTACTTCACTGTAAAGGGATACAAAAAGTTGGATTACAATCGAATCAGGGAACTGAAGCGTTATACAACACCTGTTAAATGGAAGCTTAAGAAAGTTTGAAAGACCATCAGGAAGAAAACGATAACTTATTTAAGTCATACAGATAGTGAACTTTACAAATCAGGAACCTTTTAATGATAAATGTTCTTTTAATTAGGTAAGTTTCTGGGTTGAAATGTATTTTCAGTTTTTTCTCAAAATCAAGATTTTCATACTTTGCTTCAGCGCAAAACATCGAATTGAAAAAATTTATTTATATAATGTTTTGAAACTAAGAAATACTCTATGAAAGTGGATTCAGGACTTGAACCTCTCATATTGTTATAATGCAATTACTTTGCATTTTATTGATGATAAAATTCATAACTTTTCACAAATTTGTACGGTTTTTTCTGTATGTTAAAGTACGATTGTCTATAAATATTTAATTTCCAGGATTATAATTGTGATAGAGGCACAAAACCTAAATTAGATTTAACTCATCATAATAAAATTTACAGAATTTAAATATCTTTATTTAAATGTCAGTTTTGGTGTTTTGCACAAGTGCCATTTTACTGCTATTTTTATGTATTTTTTGAGCTGAAATATTAAAACAATTATTAATTTATGCAAATTTTATATTGTATTTTAAGTTTTTAGCCATATCTTTTAGTATAATGCATATAAAAATTTATTTTTTCAATTATATAAAAATTTATTTTTTCAATTATATAAAAATTTATTTTTTCAATTATTTGAAAGAATCATCTTTGGAGGTAGGCGTATACCTTAAAAAATAAAAATATTCTTTCAAGATACGCATCACTTATAAAAGATTTGGACCTATTATTTCATTCAAATAATTTATTTCATTTAGATAATTTGGTCTTAAAATGATTTTTTTAATATAGAACTTTTAGACTCTAAAAGGCTAAAATTCGTAAAAAGATTATGTCAAAAATTGATCAGCTATGATTGCGTTTATAAGGTGTAGTAGTTATCAGGAGGTCAATGCGTTGATTTTAAATTCGTGAGTATTTAAAGTATCACGAAATTCCCACGAAGAAGCTGCCTTTCTGATCGATACAGAATTAAATTATAGATTTTTCACTGATCAGAATTTAGCCTCAATTTATTTTCTTTGTTTACTGCAAGAATTGAAAAAGTACCGTGTCATCATCCGATATATTCATAGATGATATCAATATTTGGCAAAAAGAAAATTCTAAGCAAATTATAGATTAATTTATACGAAACCTAAAAGCTATGTTAATATTAGGCGCTATATGTAAATTGAGATTTAATGCAGCGAAATCAATTTCTAATTTATTTACTGTCAATTGGAACATCTACATATACTGTGTAAATATATGCTTTGATGGTCAGCTACTCAAATACAAGAAACTTTCCATTTATCCAGGTTATAGTTTAGCACAATACGAATTGTAGTAAAGGGAATTATGGATTACCTGGTGAAATACTGAGAAAAGCTTCAGATTTTAAATTTATGTCTGGTGGCACACATGCTATTTCATTAAAAATGACTTATTTAATCGTTTTCGTTCTTTTATAGAATTTGCTTCTGAAATTTTTTTGAATTGCGTTGGAACAAACTTATAGAAACTAAAATGTAAAGTAAGAGCTATTTCTATAATCAGATGCAGTTGTAATTATGACTTTATCCTTTATGAGGCAGACACCCAGCCTCTATCAATAAAGATAAATGACAGTATTTGAACGATAGGATATACTCGTGTTCTTCTATTATTTACCTAGGGGATTCTTTATAATTCTATATTACCAAAAATAAAACCTCAACACAACCAAATGAAATGCGATTACGCTAATTAGTTTGAGTAAAGAAGTTTTATAAATAGATAGCGAAAATGGATGTAGTATTTATGCAGAATTTAAAAGAAAGGTAGAATGAATTGAATTTTATATGCAAAATTTACTTGTGCGTGTAGAAAACTTGATTGAAGTTCCAAGACAACAGATACAAGCCTTTGCTTGTTTGAAGGTGATCATACTTGGTTTAATATTTAATCTTGTTCCTGAAATATCCGAAAGAGCTTCATAATTCATATTTTAGAAACTATTATTAGTAAACACATCGAAGAACCGTGAATTGGTAGAGAGCATTTCTCTCAAATAGCATAAATAAATTGCTTTAGTTTAGTAAATATTGTTGGTAAACACATTGATGGACTATGAAGTGGTAGAGAGTATTTTCCTTAAATATCATAAATAAATAAGTGCTTTGAAGATTAACTTGGCTATTTTATTCCAGATATATATCTATGCTTAAACCTTAGGCTGTTATTTAAACTGTGGGGGGGAGAGTTTAGTAATTGAGAATCGCCTTAGTATATATATGTAAAGTACATTAATAATCTAAGAAATTTCCATCATCAAAATAGAATAGATAAATTTATTTCGAATTGCCTTGATAAAAATAATTTAAAACTGAAACCCTCCTCAGAAACATACAAATTCAATTGTTATGTATTTTTGGTACTGAAACATGTTCCCTAAAATGATTGTTTTGATATTGTTTAATCATTTCACTCGGGTGTCCACTTTAGAAGATTCTTCATTCAAAAGAAATACGCAATTAAAATCATTCTGCTTTGAAACAATCTCAAAATGGACAACATTCTAGATTCCCTTCAGATCTATACAGAGGGGAAAAAATGAAACGAAGGTAGGGATGCGCACTAGCATCTCCATTTAGGTAATTAATAATAGAGGCAAACTCTAAATTTCAGATCATTGTTCTATTTTCAAAAAAGTACTTATTGCTGTAGACAAACTTTATAATGTGTTATAATTTTATGAAATGGTAATATCTGGATATTTGCAGAGCGCAAAAGCTCAATTCAATAATTTAAATTTTAGTTCTTTTCATCATGGTAATTCAATATAGACGGAATATAACAACTCTTTTTTTTTTTGCAATTTTAAGTTCCTATCTACCAGTCATTTTGATTCCGCGAACGTAATGTTAATCCTATGGAATTTCTACTTTCTTCCTCAAATATAGGATATTTTATCTATTTGAATTCAATAAATTGCACCTGAAAGAACAAAAATATAATCAAGATTTCTCCGAAATTACATATCTGCTCCAATGCTTAAAAATATCTTTATGTGTACATAATGATTTGTTAGTGTGCTCCTCCACTTTCTAAAAAATATTTTTAAATACTTCCAAACATCAGGAAAAAATGTAATTTAGAAGAGACCTTCATTAGTTGCTTGCACTTTTAGATGCATTTCATTATATTCAAATAGATAAAAAAAAAAACTCTAGAAGTGAAGAAGAAAGAATTTCCTCAGGATTGGTAGTACATTCACGAAATCAAAATGGCTTTTATTTATAAATACGCTGGTATATCTCTTTGTGTATTGAAGTACAAAAATAAAGGCTGGCAAAAAAGAGCAATGAGCTTATCACATCAAGACACCATGAGTGAACCACGCTTGATATTAAACAAGTATATAAATGAAAGAAAATTATGTAGTTTGATTAATTCTGAACCAGAGAATTCATAGTATTCTTCTTTCCAAACTGAATGTTTTAGAAGCTTAGATTATTTCCATAGAAACAATCTTTGGACACATTAATAAGCAGGTACACTAACAAAATAACTTCTGTAAAAAGAATAAAAAAATTACTCTCATACCTAACATATGAAAGGGTATTGTAAAATTTAATTATCACTAAGAAGTAACCAGAATATTTGGTTAACGTTTATTCTGCATATAATTCGTTATTAATTCTTATGAATATAATGTTGTAAATTACAACTGACAATGTTGATTTATACGGTTTCAGAAATCCATAGATTAAAGTAAACCGCAGAATGGAAACGTTAGAGTTCAATCTGTTGAGTTCTATAATGAGGGCCTTCGAAAAACCAAGAATCGCTGGGAGAAAAATATAACTCCGGATGTGAATATGCAATGATGTTTTAAGAGTATGAAATAAAAATTAAGTTTCTATTTCGATTATTTTTATTAATAGTTTAAGCTTTGCAACAACCCGAGATAACAGTTAACACTTAATTTTATATTATATACTATTATGCGGGAGTTCCTTAATCTACAGTTTCTTGAAGCTGAACAAATCAACATTAACAGCTGTAATTTACAATATTATGTACATAAGGATTTATTAATATGCAGAATAAATTTTTCCAGCAATATAGGTTATATCTAAATAATAATTAGAACTTTAAAATACTCCTTCCTCTATCCATGTTGCTCCTATATCCTAGGGTTCATGGTTGCGGATTCGCGTCGGCAGTTTTCGTCAAGCCATGGGCTCGATTCTCGAAGCCACTAAGGAACCGCTATGTAACTAGGGCTGAGGCACGTTAAGTCTATCGAGGGGTTCAAAGTCCTCCAGTTGATATGGTGTTGAAGTTAGTTGAGAGAGGTGCCTGTTCAGGTGACGTCTTCGTCACTTGACCGAGGCTCAAAATTACGAGGTTCCTCACCAATAACTCTCATATTGCTTATAGTACGACTTTAATAACACGAACAACCAATATCGCCTATATATGGCATATTGGTCCTTTATTTTAATTGTAGAAGCGTTTCGCAAAAGGTTATCTGCGAAGATCAAAATATCTAATTTTTTCACGTTTTGTGGAGCATAATTTTGTGAACATAACAGGTCAATTGAAAAGTCACCGGCCTACCATAGTAAAACACTTTTTTTTGTCAAAATTAGTTTTTTCTTATTCAACATAATTCCCTTCAAGGGTGATACACTGATTATAGTGACCCTCCAACTTTTCAATACCATTTTTGTAGTATGATTTGTCCTTTGCTTCAAAATATGCCTCAGTTTCGGCGATCACCTCTTCATTGAACGAAAATTTCTTCCCAGCGAGCATTCCTTTGAGATCTGAGAACAGGAAATAGTCGCTGGGGGCCAAATCTGGAGAATACGGTGGATGAGGAAGAAATTCGAAGCCCAATTCATGGATTTTTGCCATCGTTTTCACTGACTTGTGACACGGTCTTGGTGAAGCAGCGCTTTCTTTTTCTTCAAATGAGGCCGTTTTTCGGCGATTTCGTCCTTCAAACGGTCCAATAACGCTATGTAATAGTCGCTGTTGATGGTCCTTCCTTTTTCAAGGTAGTCAATGAAAATTATTCCATGCGCATCCCAAAATACAGACGCCATAACCTTGTCAGCCGACTGTTGCGTTTTCACACGCTTTGGAGCGGGTTCATCGTGTGCAATCCACTCGGAAGACTGTCGATTGGACTTCGGAGTGAAATGGGGAAGCCATGTTTCATCCATTGTCATATATCGACGCAAAAACTCGGGTTTATTACGCTTGATCATCTTCAAACACTGCTCCGAATCATCAACTCGTCGTTGTTTTTGGTCAAAAGTGACCACTTTGCACAGAGCTTTCTCATACCCAAATATTCGTGAATGATATGATGTACAAGTTCAGTTGATATCTTTAGAGTGTCTGCTATTTCATTCCATTTCAATTTACGGTCATTCAAAATCATTTTGTGGATCCTTTTAATGTTTTCGTCGGTAACAACCTCTTTTGGGCGTCCACTGCATTCACCGTCTTCGGGGCTCATTTCACCCAGTCTAAACTTAGCATACCAATCCTTGACGGTTGATTTTCTTGGGGTAGTGTCCGGAAACTCGGCTTCAAGCCAAATTTTTTTGTTTACAGTTGAAGCAAAAAAACTGTATTTTTCACTTTAAAAAGCAATATTTTATCAACACGCGAAATTCCTTTTCATCCATTTTTTTCACAATAACAAAAATTGCTTCACTCAAAATGCTATAATTCACAAACTAATGATCCGACAGTTGTCAAATTTATACACGCATCTTTTGAGGGTTAAGGCTAACTAAAAAACATGGATTTAATTCTAGCAGCTCCATCTATGTATCAGGCCGGGGACTTTTCAATTGACCTGTTAGTTTAATTTATCACGTGACTAAGTATAGAAATATATATTATAATAACAACTATAATGATACGTATTCAGAAAAACGGATAAGTATGTTTTTGTATGATTTGCATCAAAGATTTAAAAATATATATATATAAACTTGTAAGCTACGTTAATATTGAAAATTACCTGTTAGTAATTTTACAATTTACATTACTTATTGTAAAAAAGTGAATAAAAAATAACTTTTAAGTAATATATATATTTTTTCTTTAAAAGGAATAAAAATAAACTGTGTACTAAAATGAATTATTTAAACAAAATGAAACTTGTCTCCCTTCTTGTGTGTTAATTTCTTTGAATAAAAATAGTCTTTGAATATTTTAATAACTTTTATACAGGTTGTATGACATTATTATAAAAAAGAGACCATTTAATTTATTCCATTACACTATAAATGTCCTTTTAAAAATACATTTCGTACACTTCTTTAAAAAAAAAAAACCTTGACCTACATATTGATTAAACCTACTTTAAGTGTGCAGTTCAAACTGCTCATTCCAAACTGTTACATTAATAAAGAAAATTAGTCACTAGTGAGAAGTTTTAAGAATATTTCCTTAAGAAATAAAATTGGACATATATTATTTTACTTTTTCTCATTTTTAACATATTAAAATTTTAAAAGTCGTATTTCGCAAAAGAATGCTGAAAAATTATCAATAAAACATACAATGATACAAAAGCACTGTAATAACTTTCCCTACACTTACATTTTTAGAGAAATATTTTCAAGAGTATAGAAATAATGTTTATTTTAAAATATTTCTAAACATTCTTGTTTTAGATTTTAAAGAATAAAATTGCATGATGTTTTTTCAATACAAACCAAAATTCAACGAAATTAATCTAGTGGTTTTATAAAAATAATTGTTCCAAAACAAAATTATCTCTATCTGCATCTATTCATCAAAGTAAACGATTATTTCTACTTATCTTAGCAAACGACTAATTCTAATCATTACAGCAAACGATTACTTCTAATCATCATGGCAAACACACAACGAATACACAGACACGCACATTTCTAGTCAGCTAAACAATTCCCTTCTTTAATAAGTTCCATCTTGTGTGGAAGCATTTCCAGATTTCTCAAAGCAAATCTGAAACTTCCTCTCGTTCTTAATGTCTAATTCAATCATTTCTGCTTCACATTCTAGAAGGACACAGAAGGGAATTTCTCTCCAATTATACCTCAATCATCGTATTTTCAAGAAAGAGAGTCTAAGAAATTGGATCAAGACGTGATTCTAGAGATGCTTACAGAGTTGCTAATGCCCTCGGGTAAGAAGAGGGAGTCATAATCTCGATTACTTCCACAATCAAAGACTTAAAGAGATTTTATGATTTCTTTAAGTAAAAATTCAAAGGAAGGAAAAGAAAGTAAGAAAATTCTTAAAGCATAGTAATTACGAAGAATTACATTTTAATATGGCTTAATTTGGGAAGTATGAATTGATAATCGACAAATATTGTTGAAGGCTTGATTTTCTTTTATAACCTGTAATAAATTATTTATTTCTTATGTAATTGCATGTTTTATTATAGTCCATTAGTAATATTATATCAACTTAACTATTATTAATAATGTTAGTAACGTTATCATTAATTATGTTTAAATAAGTACGATTGCATTGCGTTTTGTTTCACTGTTAATGATATTCACTGTTAGATAATTTTCTGTTGTTTTTAGTTCTGTTTATAAGATTTTTTCATTTCTCGTACTTATATGGATGTGTCTAATTTAATAATGAATAAAATCTGATCTTTTATTGATCAGAACTTAAATTTCTTACACTTGTGACATTATAAAGTTATGATTTCTTCAAGAAAATGGAGCCGTTATCTGGCATCCCAAATAGTACTGAGGATGACGTCACTATAACATTGTTTATGCAACCAGTTAAACGTGGTTTCACAAAAAACGTTGCATTCTAGGAAGCAACTTCACTGGTTTGAATAGACAACGTTTTGTTGATGTTTTCCACCGTAATATTACGGTGATATTTTACGGTGAGAAAATTTTGATCTGCGTTACATTTATATAACTTTTATGGAACTTTAATACGGATAAAAATAATTTGAAAAATTGAATTTAAAATTCGAACTGATAGTTTGTTAACAAAATAGTAACTCTTTATTCTAAAAGTACGCGACGTTATCATTTTCGGGGGAAAAGGCATTAACTGTTTGGCAAATTGATTTTAATTAACTCCACACTGAAATCTTTATTATGGACTATTTGGTGATAAATCTCACTGTTTTGAGTAACCGTCAAATAATAAGAAAAACACTTAAGTAATAAAGACTTATAAAGGACCTTAATAATCTAAGAAAATTCTTATGTTAATGATATAAAATATATATTGATAATGATAATGTTACAAGCATGAAATTTATTAAAATAAAAACTTCTTTAATATATTGAAAAAGCAATGACGTGTATCTACTAAGCTATTTACATGTTCATTTCCCTATAATCTAAAATAGACCTCAGGGGCTTACCTTCGTTAAATAGATACTGAAGTCTCGAGGCCGAGATATTCTTTCTGATAGGGCTTACAGACCTTGGTAAACATGGGTAACGCCGTGATTTCTGAATACCTCCTTAGTGATATTTCTCGATTTCTAACCCTTCATCCTTATAACCATATTTTACTTTCCCCCCATTTCTAATGCACAAGTTTGGCTTAGTTTTTCCAGACTTGGCTTTTGTGTCGTAAACCTTGACATTTATTGACGCTCAATAGACACATAAGAAAATGAATGGTACAAACATAATACACGTTTAATAAACAAAAAACATCATTAATAATTTAAAATATATATGGATAATGATAACATATATTTATATTATTATGTCTACGTATTGAGCTCATTTTAATATTAATCTTCAGTATCAGACGCAAAGAACTTTTTTCACTTGTATAGTGGCTTAAGAACTGACTTTAAAATATTCATAGTTCTGAATCAAATAGCTTGGTTATCATCATTAAATCACTTTCTATTTATTTGACTGTTTTGATTAGTGACTCTTACATATTTAAATTAGGGGGCGAATGGAGATATACCGGGGAGGGGGTGTTACAAATTATGTGACGCAACTCAATAAACCTTTCGTTATGGTAATTATTTTATGAATCTTGCAATTTTTTTAAATCAGTGTTTCTCAACCACTGGTTTGTGAACCCCCAGGGGCACGCGAGCAAAGGGTTTCGTGAAAATAGGGTTGTAATAGCGGAATTAAATACTGCTAATGCAAAAAGAAGAAAGAAAACCCGAAGTTATAAACGTTCATACATATATCTACGGCACTTTTAATAATTCGAAAATTATGAAATAAAAAAATAAAATAGATAAAATTGTTCTTTAATAAGTCATATATTCAGAAACATGTTATCATACCATCAGCACTAAAGTGGCGTAAACTGCTGAAAAAGACTATGAAACTGAGGTTTCCTATAAGAGATTTTTGACGACTTTGATAATCTGTCTATCAAGTAACGCCTGTTCCTGATTGGATTGCAAAGTAAAAAAAAAGATTAAATTCCTGAGGTAGATATTTTCCTCAACTGGATAAGTGTGTTAACCGACGTTCGAACAGATGATTGCAAACTTAGCGAGATTTAATTCGCGATTATTAGTATTCAACGGTGCCTTTGTTCAGTAAAGTTATTGTGCAAATAACTTTTAATAATTTTTATGCCGTAATTTTATGACCTATCGATTGTTAAAAACAGGTAAAGTCTGAAAAAAAGCAGTGCAATATGTTATTTGTTCCTTCTTCAAATTCAGCATCTGATTTCGAAACGCTGCAGGCAGATAATATTGAAAGCTGTTGTGAGCTACCATATCACGTGACTAAAAACAAAGAAAAATTTGTGAAAATGATAATAAGAAAAGGAAAAACCTAAAATGTAGCGGCAATGTTCGCAAATGTGTTTTAATTCACTGGGGAGGCGTCAGAACCTAATCAACTTTGTAAAATCTGCAAAAACGCTCTTGCCAACAGCAGTTTAAAACCATCACTTCATTTTAGACATCTTGAAACAAAATATGACACACTCAAATATAAAGATGTCAAGTATTTTAGAGAAAAAATAGCAAATAATAGGTGTAGTGCCTCTTTTCCCATTCAGATTCAAACAAAACTAGTAAAAGAATTATTGAGGCATAATTTTGAGTAAGTTCTTGAATTGCAAGATCTGGACAAGCGCATACAATGGCAGGAAATTCTAATAGACCATGTGCAAAAGATATCGCAAAGTGTATGCTTGGAGAAAAGGCAGCAAAGAAATTTATCATGGTTCTTTTAGCAAACAGAACAGTGTCGTATAGAATTAACTGTTTGTCACGATTTGGAGAGTTAAGGATAAAAATATTAAATTATTTTGCGATCTTGTTGACGAGTCAACCGTGCTGATCTATTGCTTGTGCACATTACATACATTTTTTAAATATTCCATTCTAGAAGTTGTACTATTTGCAAAACACTTGAAAACCTATATAACAGGAGAAATAATTTTCGATATGGTCTGTGGTTATTTTGAAAAAAAAATGGAATAAGCTGATCTAATTGTGTGATCAGTTCCGGTCTTGTGATGCGTGTAAAGACGATTACTGGGAAAACTGAATGTGTGGAGGAATAGTATTCCTATTCACCTCTTATGCCATAACTCAATCAAATATACTAACACCAAAAAGTCAGTAACTTATACAAGAAGACGTTAGACAAATCTCACGCACAATATTTATTCAATTGACTTACTCTATAACGATAAATGGATTCCTGCTCTCCAAGGTAATAGCCTAGATATATTCACCCGTCTCACTAATACCGAATTAAGAGTGTCTTACCAAAACACCAAGCTGGAGGTTGACTTGCTTTCTTAACTCCACCATGGTTACTATCGGTTGAAGTAGTTCTTGATCTCGTCTACCACATGTAAGACATATACTCAACGCTAGAACCACTGGACCTCAACAGTGTGAATTTCTCTTAGCTTATATACTTTCCTATCTAAACCACTTCACTTAATTTCTAAATGTCGTTAATTTAACAAATCACGTTTCATTTTAGTTGGGAAGAAATTGTTATTTATAGCAATCAATCTTAGTTAAAGTCCCCAAGGTTAGTGAAGAGAAAATTTCGAATAGCCCGACGTCACAAATGGACTCATTATTGCATTCATATATAAGCGATAGCATATAAATGTATTCCTGCAGAGGTTTCTTCTACTTTAAATGATGCTGTAAGAAATCATAAATTTTATATAATCGCGTGCTACAAACTACCATCTATTTTATGCATTCTGTGAAAACTTTGTAAGTCTTTACTGTTTCTTACTTCTTCACACAGAAGTTAAAATGTATTCCCTTGGAAAAGTTTAGACAGGATTGTCTGAATAGAAATCTGAAACTCATGTGTTTTTAATTGATCACTCATTTTATTTATCCTCTTGTATAATCGATGTTCTTTGGCTGAAAAAGCTTGATTACTTATCTGATATCTTTATGATTTAAATCTATTATTACATAGCCCCAGGTGTCACCATTTTTAGTGAGCATGATAAAATTGAAACCATGCTAAAATGTATTTTTAGGTTCTAATGACTGCTGATGACTACGTACAATGACTACTGGATGATCAATACGTACAATGACTTCTACTTCAATGATACGTACTCCAATGACTACGTACAATGACTTCTGGCTCAGTGTACAAATGAATAAACTGTTTCGCCAAAAAACTACATTAAAGTTTTATTTCCATTTTGCACAATATAGCTGTATGAGAAATAATTTTCAGCATTACTTATCTTAAAGATAAATACAGAAATAGATTAAATGCTGAACCTGATATAAAACTGAAACTGTCAGGCAATGAATTTCTTTGTTCCATCAGACAGTCACAAATATCTCATTAACAGGTTTGCAAGTATAACGTCTTCTTGATAAAGAACCAATTGGTTTGTAAAATTAATTTTTTTATTCATTTTCTTGTAAATATCAGTTTATTTTTCATTAAAGTTTACTTTTCAGATGTTTTATGATTATTTTTGTATTTCTTGTTATGAATTACTGTGTAACATGGGAAAAAGTGTTCCATCAAATCTCTCTTAACTTTTTCCTTCCTATCATTAACTAATACACAAGGGGTTTGCCAATTGCATTTAGATATTAGAAGGGGTTTTCAAAGAGAAAAGGTTTGCTAACCACGGTTGTAAATTGAAGAAAATAAACACAGCCATGGTATTCAAGAGGTATGGTCACCAGTATCGAGGGAAGTGATAAACGAAACCTGATTCCACTGAAGATCTGTCATGTGGAATAATTAAAGTTTCGGCATGTTAAATATAATTGTGTAATTAAATCTATAAATGTCTATGTGGCTCAGTTGGAAAAGGTGATCAAAGCGTGTGTGTGTTTTACAGTTTATTAACTCAAAAATTATTCTCAATATAATTTAAAGAAATTGATAAATCAGCTTAGTTGTGTATTTTGTCCAATAATCCTATGAACCATTTTAAATTAATCTCATGTATTCATGTGGCATTATCAATAAAGTTAAATGACTTTTATTAATCTTCTTCCATTTTATCTTAATTTTCTTAACTCTGGTCTTGTTCTTCCTGACACTGTGATATTATCATTTTTTTTCTTATTTATTTCTTCTTATTTCCTTTCTATATTTTAGTTATGCATATGTGTTATTTTCTTAACCAATTCTTCCTTATCTTATAAGAACCAACCGGGTTTGAATCCTTCGTAGAGGATTTCGCAAGGATTCGAATACTCTATAAATCCTCTCTATGTTCACTTTTAAAACTCCTTAATCAGTGCACTCGCTATATGTAGCACCAACCCATTTCAATATGATTTTTCTCTGCTTATAAGTGCAATTCATCAAATCTATTCACTTCACATCAGTAAATCTAATCTTATCTATATAAGTAACATTTCTTCTATTGGGAGAGATTTTGAACTCAAGTTCTAAATTATAGTTTAATAGGAAAACTGGATAGAGTTACTTTGCAAATATGTTGTTTTAATTTTGTCAGTTTTGAATACCATGATAGTAAAGAGATGATAGTTTACAACAGCAAGGAATAATTTTCTCCTTTATTAACATTATTGGAAACTTATAAGATTATTTTAAATATATATAACAATTATTATGATATTCTATTAATTTTTAATGAAAATGCTACTATTATTTTAGGAACTTATTCAGAGTCATAAATCACATTATATTTGTATGTTCCTTTCAAATATCTAGATACTTTTATTTTAAGAAAAACATGAATTATTGACAAATTTTAATCGATAAAGGTGCAAATTTCTTCAAGGAGCTTGAATAAACCAAAGGTATAAAATTTTTAATGGTCATTAAATTATGTAATTAAATCAAAGTGTGTGCATAAATTGTCAAATTTGAATCTCAACATTAAGAACAGTAAATACCCTTATATTAAATTAACAACTAAACAGTAATCCAAAATATAATAGAACAATTATCCATCGTAACTAATTACGTTAAGTTCAATATACATTAGCTTAGCAAATACCAGAGTAGGTTAAACATTTTAGAGTATTGTGATATTTGGAAAGCTTAACTGAATATGAAATTATATTATTTAATTCATGTTTATAATAATTTAATATAGCATAAGTATAAAAAATAGATCTTAAGTTGATAATATACTGATTCCAAATATTCTATGTACTCCTTACTCATTTTAAGTTCTCAAGTTATGAGCAATTTAAAAGAAATTAAACTATTACTAAAATAAAATTAAATATTTGTTTGAAATATTCAAAAACGTTAAGAGAAATAAAAATGTCCTGAAATATAAGAACATAAAATTATGAAACTAGGTCATATTCAGATAGCCTAATTTCCAAAAAGTAGATAATAATTTTGATCAATTTCAGGCCAAAATGAAAATTCTAGAGGTTTCACCAATTCAAGACGAAAATGATTAAAATTCTCGTTTGTTTGATAACCCTGAGGAAACTGAGGATTGGAGCAAATATATTACGTGTCTAAAAATAGAAGCTCTTTAAGAGCAAGAAGTTTCACATTACATCAAATCGGTCGATGCTGTTTTGTATTTTTTCCTGAAAACTAATCCCTGTAACTGCTGTTAAGAATTTTACAGTTGTTTGCGGGGCTTCTTGAATTTTTCTCCGTTTATATTAAAACAAGAAATAGAAGTTTTGAGAAAATGAGAATTAAAATTTCTTGCAGATAACTGACTGGAACATTAGAGAACTCTCTGATATCATTAAAATGTATGAAATGGAAGTTTTTGTGAAATATATGCATTCAAACAAATTTTAATAAGTAATAATTAACCTCCTTTTATATGGAATATTAATTTTATAGCTTTTTTTTCTCCAAAAATTTAATAACGGGTGATAACTTTTTAATACAAATGCTTGGTAATAAATAATAGCTCTAAAATATATTTTCCTTATTATTATTTCTAGTAATCTTTTACTTATTTTTATTCATCAACTTGACAAACATTTATGACAGCTAAATAAAATGTTTTGGTGACCTGAAAATTATTATTACCAAAAACTGAAGTGCATTATTAAAATTGAGATTTGTAACATATATGCATTTACCATTTTCAGTTTCAAAATAAAGAGAAAAATACATCATGATATACTAATTTTCATACAAATAAGGTAAATAATATTATCAAAAAATAAAGTTAAAAATTGTATTTCAATTATAAGTAATTACTTTTAATTAGTACTAATAAAATAGATTTAAGTTCTAATTTGTTTTAAAAAATCAGTGTAGAAACAACTAGGGGAAACCATCATCAACGAATTTTTGTAAGACATGTGGATTTTGTAAAATGAAAAAAAAGACATATTTAGTAGTTTTCTTCGTAAGAACAAAGTTTTAAGAACTTTAATTTTGTTCTTTTCACCTGAATTGAGTAGAACGCATCACAAGTACTTCCATAGATATATAACTTCATCCGTACTTAAGTGAAAATGTTCTATGTAGAACTATTTCTCTTAATTAGTTATCTAAATACTTATTGTCCAGTCACGAAATGATCAGTTTTGCAATTCTCACATATTTCTTAGTGCAAAATTGTCATTAATTAGACAACTGAATTAATTAGAAGAGATATATTAATTTTCATATCAATATATATCTGCTTTCTTGAATATAACTTATTTGTTATTTGTCTGTTGATTGTTAACTACATTAAATCATTTCTATAATATAGTAATACGGAATACAGTGTACAAAATGCAAATTTGTCATAGCTAATAACATTGAAAAAATTTCTTTACAATTGTTTTGTTTCTAGAAATAGCCAGTTGAACACATATTAAGTAAAATAACTGGTACATAAGAATTTTTATAACTTTCTTTTAATTTTCTCCCCAAATATTTCAATTTCTTAATCATACAACATCATATTTCGTATTAATTTTCCATATTTTAAACTTTGGAACCGTTTGTGAGTTTATGAAATGCATATGATTAGTACGCAATTTCTACACCCCGTAGCTTTAAAAGATAAGAAAAATAAGATAGAGGAATTGGTGATGTGCTTCTGTTTCCAATACTATCCGAAAGTGGGATGGAAGGATAGAAACAGAAGGTACAAAAGCAGCAGATGGTCCCTGAAGGAAAGTCAAATCAATAAAGGGAAGAATAGAGTAAGAAAAGAATAAGAAAGTGTGCACATAGATCTGAAACAAATATCGATTTTTCTCAAAATCTAATGATGAAACTTCGAATTTAGTGCTTTCTAGCAATAAAGGAGGAAACATCATCCAAAAGATATTCATTATTTGCTGGAATTGCTTACAAAATGTTGCCTGGATGACAAAACTAAACAAATTTTTGAGTCACGTTCTAGAAAATTGCATACCTTGTCAAAATATTCAAGTGATACCATATATGCATTGCATGTAAGTTCTACTTTGCATTTATATATAATGAACTCGGTAATTTTAATTTATGCCTTATAATGTTTAAACATTTTTTGCGAATTATTTCAGAAGTGTGTTGCATTATAATAACTAATGTAAAAAACATCAATTTTTGAACTCGAATTTTCCTAGTGCTCAAGTATAACTTCAAGATTTTTATTCATTAAGGAAAAATATTTCAATGCAATTAAGACACTTTTCGAACTGTAAAGCATATTTGCATGTAACGATTTGTCTTCTTTGTGATTAAGAGATATAGTTACGCAATGATTAACCAACTAAAAGTCCTTAAATACTTGATTCAATTTTTTAATAAACAGTATTGAAATTAATTAATAATGTGGAGTGGTTAATAACTATATAGTGCTCTTATTTAAACATTATAATGAAGAATTCTTTTTCTTTTGATAACGCTAGTTATAGGAAACTTGAACTTACTGGCTCCGATTTTGTTAGTGTTCTAGCGATAGATTGCATCGGTTAGGTATGCACGTTCAGTTTATTGCGACATAGTTATTCGAACCAATATAGTGTTCCTGTGAATTTCTGCATCTCCTCTTCTTAATCCCTATACATTTGCCAAAGTAATAAATCACATTTATATGTACCATGCTTCTTTCACAAGGAATGGTTCTCATATCAATCAGTGTAGGAAAATAGATAGTCAATTAAACCTACCGGTATAACCCAACGATTCTTCCCTAATTTCTACCTTCATTCTTGTTAGCTATTTTTTATCAGTTTCTCATTTTTTTTTCAAACGTCTAGATCACAATTACACCTTGTGTGGCGCAACTTAGTCATATCTGACTCTTGCGCCATCAAATTTCATCATCACTCATTCTCTTTCAATTTCTTAATGACAGCCTAAAATGTTTTCAGACAAAATTTCAAATCATTTTAAAGCATTTTATTCAAAATTCAAAAGGTTTAGTAGATATGTTACGTAAAAATAATTTTTTTTTTCATAGTCAATGATTAAATACAGCCCTCAAGAGAATTTAAACAGAAACTAACAAATTGGAACGTAAAGCTTATAGAAAATAGTTCAAAATAATAAGTAACTTGAATAAACATTATTTATTCCATTTATAAACTGAAAGCGAGTTTCAAAAAATTGAAAAAGAGAAAGAAAGTAGCTCACCATTTTCCAATTTCATTTATAATGTAAAATTCTAAATGCATTTAGATATTCCAGTTACTGTTGTAAGAAATCGAAATTGAATGCAAAGCACTACTGTTTCACGAAATATTTTTCTTTAAGATTTTACTGTTATTTTCAAGTACTCTAAACACTGAATGAAACAAAAATAGTATGTCATATTGTCTTGGAATAAGAAATATTCGTTATAGATATATTTTATTCCTCTAAAAGATATAAAAACAATCAGACATTTATAAATATTTTTTAACAAAGGCAACTTAAAAGATTGAAAACTGGGAAATTCAAGGAAAGAAATGAAGAGAAAAAAGAAAAAAGGACAAAAAGGAAAGGAAAAAAAATTGTTCAATTGAAAATTATTAAATATTACGTTATAAAAATTTTAAAAAATTAGACATATTTTACAACAGAGAAGTAAAGTGGTCTTGTATCAACTGGACGTTTGTATACACCCATTTCCTAATTTTAATACTAAAAATTTAATTTTATGTTGAAAAACTGAATTCATATGCAGTGTGAGGCACACGTGGCAACCGAGGTTTTAAAGTTTTAAGTTCGAGTCCCGATTCTATTAAAGGCAAATCGTGTAGTAGATGTGATGCACGTTAAATCTGTTGAGACTTAAAATACTCGTATTAGATTATTGTGAAAGTTTGGTGACGAGGATGTCATTTCAGGTGTCATCCTCGTCGCTATATCATAGCTCAAAATTGCGTGGTTGGTTGCCTGTAGCCTTCGTTGCTTCTAATTGGAAGGTCAATAAACAATCAATCAATGCATATTTCAAGATAGAACGGACAAGCATAATATCATCGTATGTTTTATAATTTTATTTTTACGGCATAAACAAACTTTTTATTAAAAGGATACAAAAATAAATGTTCATGTTATATTTCAGAAAGTTAAAACAAAACTAGTGTTTCATTGTTTGAACTTGTTTATAGTGAAATGGGATTCAAAGTTAAAACTTTTTGTTATAATAATCAATCAACCCAAGCGACATTCCAATCTATTTGGACATTAGTATTTCTGAATTTGTATGATTACTAATTACTGATAAATGAATCTTTTTTAATTAAAAATAAATTAATCTAAAGTTTCTTGAACATTTAATTAGACGGAAATTTAGAAAAGAATGTTAATTCCTTCCACTTAGGAAGTCTTGAAAAAGAGTTAAATCTGCAAAATTGAGTATTAATTGATGATTATGCTGATGATTTTTTTTCAAAAGGAATTTATTTGGCCTGTTAAAAGAGTATCTGCATATGGATAATCCCTAGTGTTCAATAAATAAAACTTTTAAATATGAAGCTCTCTCTAAAATGCTATTAAATGTATTGAAATTACATTAAGAAACATCGTTTTATCTTCCTAGTGAAATAAAATCAAAGCTTATAACTTGAATAAATACAAAGAGCTATTAATGGTTTTTATGTAATGTTCATTATCATAATAACCATTAATTTCGAGATAAGATTGACGACTAAGAAATTCTTATATTTGCATAATATACAAATACACGCACTGCATCTGTTCTAGCGTATTCAGAAAAAAATTAGAGAAAAAGAATTTGCTTGGCTATTATAAATAGCGATGAATCTTATTTTTATATAAAATAAATCATTTTGAAAATTTTTCGAGGGTGGTCTGAAAAGTTGCAATACATTTTTTCTTAAATTTATTATTTTTATAGCCTCCTTGTAAGCTACTACATACTCTTTCCAGCAATTATCTCCTCTCTTTAAACCATCCAAATAGTACTGGGCGTATTTCTCTGCAAAATAATTGTAAAAAATTTTCAAAATAATTGAGGTGATGACCTCCTCATTTAACGAAAATATCTGTCCTCCGAGCCCGATTTTTAAATTAGGGAACAAAAAGAAGTCGCTTGGGGCTAAATCTGGGGAGTAAGGAGGGATGGTCAAGGAGCTCAATCCGAAAATGTTTCACTAATGCGGGTATTTGAACTAAATTGTATGTAGCCCATATTTTTCCCATATGTATCCATTATATCATTAAAAGGGGCCAGATACATTGCATGGATGTTTTGTAAATGTCATAGAAAAGAATTACGCAATGCATGATATATGTTTTAAAAGAGGAAATTAAGAATTTGTTAAAAGTTTTATATGATTGAGAAAGTTGTATAATACATTATCAAATAATTAAGTTTTGATTTATGCAAAATTCTAATTGAAATAAAAAGAAACATATATTGGAATCAAATTACAATATAATATTGTTTTCCAGAATTTTAAACTTAAACTATGAACTATAAACTGCAATAAAATTTACTGTAAATTGTGCAGAATATATTGGTACGGTTTGTTGTGTTAACCACTTTCAATTTATAAAGAAAAGCAACGACCAGAAGATATGGTGATTTTTTTCGAATTTTCATAAGACATATTTTTCTATGTTCAGCAAGAAAAAAAAAGATTATGCTATTTTGATAGCTAGCAAAACTATTAATACATCCATATGAAATCATCCATAACAAATCGATTTTAATATTATTGTTGTCATAAATGTAAAGCTAATATTAATACTAAATGTAGAAGGGGATACTTTTTCTCATAAAATTTGAAATGTGTTTTTAAACTTAAATAAATATTGCGATTCTATAACAACACACAAAAGAATTCAAGTTTTTAATATTTACGTAAGAGGATCATACAAATTTTATCCGCATGTATCATCTTGAAATTGATTTTCAAATCAATTGTGACACATTTAGTTATTTGTGTAATTGTCGGATAAACCATGTTGTGTTATGATAAATGATATTTTAGAAGATTATAATATATGTTCTCAGCATAAATATTCCAAAAGAAACATATTGCATTCTTTCATTCGGTAGAAATATATAAATATATATAGTATAGTTAATAACTTATTTTTGAGAATATTTATTAGTGATATCAATTTTTAAAATTTTTTTAAATGTACTGGTGCTTTACTTAAATCTTAATTCAGTTATATATATAATGGTATTAGTTTCACATTATTTTCATGTACGAAATTATTTTTCAGCTTTATTTAAAAATTGTTTGGTTAGAAATCTGCTTTTTTGTTTTCAGTCTAGAATAAAAACTTAAGTTTAAGCAAAGTTGATATAATTAAAAAGTATGAAGAATTTAAAGGAAAATAAATTACAATAAGAAGAAATCTGAAAATCATATTATATAGCTTCAAAGATTTTGTATATTGTGTAATATACAAAGGTTTGAAAGTACATTTTTAAGAGTGAATAAGTTGCTTTTCTTATGTGTATAATTTATAAAACATAACCATTCCTTTGGTATTAACGCCGCTTTTGTGAAAGACTAAATTTGAATGAAATAATTTTAATAGAATTTCTAAAGAACATTTTTTAAGACGGTTGAGTTTTGAATATTATATGTATAATGAAAATTATTCGAAAATATATGTGTTTTATAAATTAAAAATACTATAACTTACACATTTTAAAATGTATGTTATTTAATTTATTATAGTTATTTGTTTAAACAAATAATTTTTGAACAAGTAGTGATACAAGTTTTAAAAAAAACTTAAATCCTTTTGAACATTTCAATTAGAAAAGTTTCACGTGATGTAACTTGAAGTATTTATAAATACGATCAAAAATTTTCATAAACAAAATAAGTAATCAAGAATAAATCACGAACAAAAGTTCAAAGTAATTTTTTCTAAGTACGAAAATTTTTTGTAGGTATCAATTCTAGACATGAATTCGATAAAAAAAAATTAAAATGAAAAATATTATAAAATTTCAACAATTAAATTCTTTCATTCATAATTACAATTTATTCAATTTTTCAAATACATGCATTTTTGTCGTCCTTTAGGTTTTGGAAAAAACTTGACGGTGGTGATTATTAAATGAAAAGTATTCATTCAGTGATTTTTACTTAACATATTTTAAATCAAATTTAGATTGCTCTCTTCAAATTTTCTTAATTCTTTAATAATGACTAGATAACGATTGTTTAGTAAGTATTGTTTTGTCTGCTCATTTTCCTTTTTATTTGAATTTTGAAACGAATTTCATATCTTTATTGTATCATCTTAACATGGTTTGATAGTGATGATGTTGACGATTTTTCTATTACAAAAAGAAAAGTTAAAACCAGCAGTTTCTCTTTATCATAGTAATCAGATTGGGCATTTATTTTTAAAAGTTGTGTTGATGAAATAAAAAAAAAATTAATAAACCGAATTTACAATAACATAAAGAGATATCAAAGGGAAAATAAAATTAATATGAATATTTTATTGTTTTTCTATAATTTCAAATTGAAAAGCAGTTTTAATTAGAAAAATCTTAGGATTTCTTAATTTAAATTTCGAAACAGACCTCTTTGACTTTTTTCATTTATTTCTACACATTTGCGGCTGACTTAAAAATAATGTTGTTTGAGTTTCATATTAGAATATTTTAATTGCACAAGATCACACTTAATAAGATAAAAAAAATTCCATCCTGTGCCATAACAATTCGTTAAGTTCTCTAATACATATGATGTCTAAGTCAAATCAAAAATGGGTTTATTTTTTATCTTAATAGATAAATAAAATTTTCTTTTTACCAGTCACTCACCATAGTACTTGAAATTTGACTAATAGTAAAATTACTTTTAAAAATAAATTAATTAAACTACAGTAAAATTACTAATTGGTAAAGTACGAAAATTATTTAATTAGTTTCTTTTGTCTTATTGCTTTAAGAACTTTCAAATTTATTTCTATTATTATTGACATTCTTTTTTGTGTATAGTTCTTTTGTCAATTACACAAACCTTTATGCGGCTTAAATTATAAACACTGAGTATAAGTAAATACATTATTTTCCCACAATCAATAATAGTAACTTCACAAATACATGCACATCGTTCAATTTAACCGAGTGTTTAACAAGAACAATGACTTTGGAGGATAATAATAATTAAGAGGAGTTTAAATGCAATGTAAGTAACTTTGTCTGCTAAATAATTTCATTTATTAATGCCAATGAAACTCATGTTCATCAGATTTGAATATATAATTAAGATTGATAGAAGAGTTGAAATAAAGCCGCAAAATATAGAAAGTATAGCCTTTTTTACAAGATAATTATAATTTAATTTTAGATACTATATATGCTATAATTTAAATTGAAGATACTCTTGGGAAAAAAATAATATTTATGAACTAAAATCCTTTATAAATGATGAAATAACTTCTTCATGATTTCTAACCTTAATTAGTATACATAACCATATCTGATGAAATCTTCAGATATTGATATACCTTATAAAATATCCTTAAATGTGACTGGTAAAGACTAAATACTTCTGCTCAATCAGTACTTCGATTTTGTTTTCATTCATTAACTTTATTTTGTACCTGAAATTAAATGTTGGCAATTAGTTTTAATGTGAATTATTTGATTTTAAGGATACCAGGACATCCGAGAATAGCTATAGAATCCCGTATTTAAGATTTCTTGTTTTTGTGACATATATTTTGATATTAATAGAACTTAGATTTTTGAGTGGGCTTAATAATGACATATTGATCATTCTATAGAGCTATAAAAGTAATTATTTTGAGCAAAAGGGTTTTTTTCCTATCTTAGTTGAATATGGACATGAGTTGTGAAACATGTTTGCATTTAGGTATCATTTAAAAATATTACACTATATGGTTCCAAATGTCTTACGCTTTCATAACTTATAGCTGTACATGCAGTGAACCAAAAATATTTTTTTACTAAGCTACTAATAAATTTTAAGAAGCAATTTTTATTCAAAAGAAAGAAAAAGTTAAAATTTCTGAAGTTACAGAATTCAATAATGTTTTCAAAGAAAATATGCAGTGATATCATCAAAAAAGTATTTTAGTAGTTTTTGTACTCCTTTTTTATATGAATAGTGAATTATTTTGTACATTTAAAGAATACTTTGTTTTAAAATGGTACATAAATGCAAACATGTCTCACAAAAGATATTCATGTTCAACTGAAAGAAAAAAACAGTAGTTTTATAGTTTTGTAAAATGATTAAAATATTATTCGGAATACAAAAAAACTAAGCTCCACAAATATTTTAAGACATATAAGTCACGAAAACAAGGGGTCTTAAATTCTGTATTTCATTTTTCCCCTCATGTCCTAGTACTTTTAAAACAGTTTTAAATTACATATATATTTCATTAATTTTATAATAATTATCGACAGTGAAAAATTATTTTTTTTTACCGTTTTTTGTTTCTTGATGATATAACATTTTGTAAAATATTTTAAAGTGACGTGTAAAAATGTATTACAACTGTTTCTTCAATCCATCGATTTTGTTTTCAACCACTTTCTCTTTCTTACATTAGAAATAATTATCTATAAATTTCATTTTGTTTTGCTTTAAACGTCTGAAGAAAAAAATACAATCAAAAATCAAAGAATAAAGCAGAATTGTCTCTTTTTCTGAAGATATTTTAAAATGTCAAGAATTTAAATCTCTGAATTATTTTATTCAACACCATTTAAAAGTTTTCATTTGGAATTTTTCTGATTAGATAATTGGCTTTTGTCTCTTTAAACTTATATTTGAAAAATCATTCCGTTTCTCCTCAGTTAAGTCTCAGCATCATTCTGGATTTAGAAAGATTATGCATTTCAAAAATATATGAATTTAAAAAATCATGAGTGATTAGGCTATAGTATCAGCAGATAAAATGAAAAGCGAAAATAAATTCTGCATTTTCAAAATATTTGACTTCATGTATTATTTTCTTTCAGTCTTCCGAATAAGTTTATATTAACATTTTTATTTATAATCTACTCTTAAAAGGAAGAATAGGATGTTAATGTAACTCTTGAAACTCAACATGAAACTCATAAATTTTATTTCGCTATTTACAGAACTGGTTATAAGTAATTTTTAATGTATAAAAAAAATTATATATATATGTGCCTTTCATGCTTAAAAATGATAAGTTTCCGGCTTTTGTGAAATATACATACACGAATTTTATATACAAAATTGGAATATATATTGATACTCGCTAAAATGACTCGAAAAATTTTATGAAAGCTTAAATGGAAAATATTTTCAATGCTTAAAGAATTACGATAGTAATTTTCTGTTAAGCTATAGAATGTCTAGTAAAGAGAAATGGATAAAATATTTTATAATGCATTAAATCTAATAGTAGTTTTTCAATTTTAATGAATAAATTTTAATTTTTTTTATTCATAACAAGTATCCACTTCTTTGTATAAGACGATAAACTACATACATGCATTTGAACATTTAGTTATATGCATTTGTAAGCGCGAAGGGGAAGATGTTGCAATGCATATATTTTAAAGAACTGAAATAATTTACTGCAATTGAAATCGGTCCTTCCTATTATGCATCCTTTGCATAAGACCTTTGCTATTCGAAAAACGATTTTTGTTTTCTTTTTCAACTAGTCAGTGCTTTCAAAATAGCTGTTTCTTATGTACTCTTCTGTTATTCAAATTCTTTAAAAGAACATTATTTATGAACATTGCATGCTTTTAAAAAATTTTCTTCATTTTCATTTTTCGAATGCAGCAATCTCGCATTTAAAATAAATTTACATGAGAATCGCTCTCTTTGAAGTGTCGTCGTTCACATTAAAAGCTTACCGGTTGCAAACAAATTGCATTTTATGGCTTCTTTTTGTATTTGTGTTGAAAGCGTTCTTAACATGTATGCAATGACATTTGGCTTTCTTTATTTTGCTCACTGAAATATAGATGCTTTTAAAATAGCACAGTTTATCTTAAAAATATATTTAACACTAGATTTACGGATGTTGATTATATATCTATTTTTACTAAAATGAGTCATATAGCGAAATTGAAGCGTTTTGCAAAAAGATTATTCTAATTCAATTATAGTGAAAGATGCACATTTAAAATTTTATTCAAAGCATTTCTTACATGTAAAATCTGGTTTTGCAATGCATTTTCTATAAACATTTTATTGCATCTAAATAATATCAAGAACCATTTATTGTTCATTATCTCCTCCAGCATCCTTTAACACTCGGAAACTTAAATATATTATTGTAGCTTCAGATTCTTCCTCGTAATCACCTTCTATGCTTCCTCTTCTCTTTCATTCTTCTATGTTTCTCCATCTCTTTTCTACTATTTCTTTACTTCTACTATTACCACCATTCTTACTATTCACCCTCTATTATTTCTCTTCACCGTAATTTATATATTACTACAGCTTTCCATATATTAGAAGTCGAATAGTTCAGAAACCAACATTCAGAAAATGTCCAGAACGACAATTGAATGGAACTAGGCATAAATATCGTTATAAAGTTTAAGCCTAAGTCAGGAATTTCAAATTTTGTTCAGCTATATTAGCTTATAGACAGTTCACGTGCTCGAAGAATATCTGAACGGGAATAAAAGGAGAATTACGCCTGCGCTGATCATTATGATTCCATACCCAAATTTTTTTAGAAATTTAATAAAAAAAATTGTGCATATATCGCCGACTAATGGTAAAATTTTATGTTTTTTTTATATTATAACATCTTGTTACGATAACAATTATAGAACTTTTTACTTTAAGTTTATCAGATTAGATAGAATATTGATTTTGATCTTAATAAAACATGTGAACTTATTTTTTTAGAGAATCTCAATAAATTTAATATTTACAGCAAAATAGCATGCTCTACAAATTTTATTGTATCAGTCTGTACTTATACGCCTTATCTTACTCATATTTAAATAGTTATTACATTGTTTGCTATAAAATGTTTAAAAATATTGAATTTTATTGAATTTTGTCTAAAACTTCTAACTAATTTCTATATTTTAGAATATTGAGAAAAATGTTTATTGTGTGTTTACAGTTATTGAAAGAAGAGCCTCTTTCATTATTTTACCATTAGTTCATTTTTGAAAATTGAAATCCCTTTTAACTTGAAAAATGTTAAAAGTTTTTTAAAAATTATTTTCACTTAGTTAAAAAACTAACTTCTGTTAATTAAGATACATATCCATTAATTTGAATTTTAAATTTAAGAATTATTTCAGTGATAGATTATAAACGCGTGCAATTCACGCCATTTGATTTGCAATTTACTATCAACAAATTGCAAATCACTATGTATAAAAGAAATTTAAAGTTCCATTAAAAAGCCAATAATAAATGAATAATTTAAAATTAAGTAATGAAAGAATTAAAAATTTAAAAATAAATATTTACAAAAATAAAAAATTAAAATTAAAATGGGTTACTTACTTTTATAGAGTATAAACACACAATTCTAAATAAATCAGTAGATTAAATTATGGTTATCTTTATTTTTGTTGAGAATTCTACTTGTTTCCTTTCAGAAAAAAATGAAATTTTAAAAATATACATATAATTAGGTTTTTTTTCATTAACTTCTTTCAAAAATAATAGTCATACCAATCACTTTGTTCAACATATCCTTAATTGAATTTATTACCACTGCTATCAAAAGCAGATCAAACAGTAACACTGCACAAACCAAGACAATCGATTATTTTGATTAATTATTTTTCACCAAATATTTGCATTAAATAATTATTTTAACCAATTTTATTTTACCTATTACAGTTGAGTAAATAGTTATAAATTGGTAAACAATTTATTTACAAATATATAATTTCAGTATCAAACGATTTGTAAAAAAAATTGTAAAATTAATTGACCAAACGATATTTGAATATTAATGAAACAAAGTTTATAGCATACTCTGATAAATGAAATTACAATATATACAGATACATGTTTCAGTGTCAAAGAAATAAAAATTAAATTGAAAAATATTGCTATTATTATATAATCAACGTTAGACTTAAAATTTTAAAAACATTTGCTCTTCTAAATATCAATTTTACAAAATACATATTTTGTAAGTTGCTTTTTTTATCTCTTCAAGTATTGAATTCAAAAGAATGATTATTTGGTTTACTCATTCAACTAAAAACTTGGACATTATAGATTATCATAATTTTTTTTCTTTTTGTCATTCGGACACTGTAATCTTGAATTTCAAATGAAATTTTATGGAAATCATTTCTACTGAATGATCTTATTTTGCATAATTCGTCTTATCGCCTACAAACAAATTTCAGTCTATGAGTTTCGTTTACGCTTCCATTGTAAGCATAATAACTGAGTGTGAATTCAAATTCAACATTTTTTTTTATTTAATCTGCAAACTGTACAAATGATATAAATGTTTCGCTCAGTTTATCTTAAAGAAATAAAAGGTTCAAGTTATTCACGATTTTCTGAAATTTTATTTGCAGTTTTAGTTTTTGCTGTTACTTTCGCATATTTATATGTGAGATGAGATTTCTAAAATAGATTCGTCTTTTGAACGTGAAATAAATGTGCAGAAGTTTTCTTTTTTTACAACTTTATGAGATTCTTTTATTAAAGTTAGATTTGAATATTATAAGTTGTTATAAATGATGATTCGCTTAAGTTATCCAGTTTTTGTTCAGAACTTAATAATAATAATATACAAAAATAAAATTCTTTTGAATATATTGCCAGCAATAACTTCTTTTTTATTGCATTCTCATTAGCTCTACTCAGAAATTAAAATAATAATCATGTGAATAAGATTTAACAGCTTTAATTTGATTAAAATTGTTCAATTTGGAAGATTAATTAACTTTTGATTTAATCTATTTAGTGTAATAATTCTTTATTTCATTTATATACGCTGAATAGTTTATTTCTACTATTATTTTCTAGAATATTTTAAAGCTATAAGCATTTCCCATTTCTATGAATGATGCTACTAGAAAAAGTAATTGTTTCTACTGATGTTGTTGAAGCGTTTGTTAATAACTTACATGTTTCAGTTTCTGTTATGGAATGCGGTCATTTATTATATTTCTAAATTATCGTTTCTATATAAGAATATGAATTATGATAGTGTTTTTGTTATTTCACAAGACTCTCTGATGGTATTTAATAAATACAATCAAATGTGCTTAGAAATTGAGCCAAATTAATGTTTATCTGCAGTTTTTACGTACAATATGATTCGGTATTAGATATTTTGTTTTTGGATGGAACAAATAAAAAATATTTTTTAAACATTTATTGTGTTAAACTATTCTTGTGCATGGTAAAATTAGAAATTCGTTTAAGTGATTTGCGTAGTAATATTCTGCAAAAATTAAATAGTCATTAAGATCAAAACTGAAATTGAAGATACGTAAGAGAAAGGGAACACAGTTTGTTATCTATCAAAGAATATGCAACATTGATCTGTCTGGAATCCCTCTTTACTCGGATAATACTAGTTTCTGTTTAAATAATAAAATCTTAGCTTACCAAATAATTTAATTTAATTTAAACGCTTCTTGAATGCAACAGAGTCGTTTCCTGTTATTCTAACCAGAAGTCACTTCCAACTACTTTCAATATAAGAAATTATTTAAGATGATTCATATCAATCTACAACATATATTTGAAGTTATAGTTATTCCTATCTTCCTTCTCTGTTCTTTCAATTTTATTTCGCTTATATATCATTCCTTAATTCAATCTCTTTAACTTTTTATCTTCATTTAGTTAATCTAATTACACTCTATTTTGGTTGTCAAATAGTTGTGATTTTATGCAATTCAAATTACCGAAAGTCTCCGAGGTCTTCGTATTTTAAAATACCGCACTTAGTTTCAAATAACCCTGCTTATTGTAAATTCTATCATTAACTGTGTGAGATTTGAAATAACTTTAATAACTTACCCATAAGAAATTGCATAATTTATAAGACAAAATCTTAAGCTACCTGTTTATTCTAAATTTATACTATCCTATTGAGATTCCTGTTTTCAGTAGGTATATGGCTCATTATTTTTTTAGAATGCCTTTATATGATTTTTCAAATCATTCTAAGACATTTCGATGGTCCTCAATTCAAATAAATTCTAAAATAACAATTCAGATGTTCTTAAATATTACTATTTTTTTTAATTAGAAGGAATAAATATTATTAAGCATAAACAAAAATTCTGAAAATGTTTCAATTAGTTAAATAAATATCCTGAAATATCGAGAAAGTCTTATAAAAAAATGTAAGATAACCGTTATTATACATATTATTTCACGAATAAATAATGTTAATAGTTTGTTTAAATATAGACAGAAATATTCGAAATCCCAAATCTCAGTCTACGGAACTTTAACATTTTCATGTTTTTTTTAACAACTTAAAAAAGCATTAAGTTAAAACTAAAAACCAACAAAAAAAATCCATTTTTGTATAATAATAACATTAACTGAAAAAAATTAATGGAAAACATTACATGAAAATTTTAAAATATTAAAGAATTAAAAAAAAATAATAAAAAAAAAACTGTTTTATCCCAGAAACTTTTTGCCGTTGGTTGTATTTAGTTATGGTGATGTTTTTGTATAAATCATGTGAGGATAAATTATTTTTTTACAAAATTCATTTTTCACTCTCCTAACTATACTAAAAGAGTTTTTTTTAAAAAAAAAATTTGAAAAAATGGCTATATTGTAGATAAATATTTTTTTAAAATTTATACATGATAAAAACTTAAGCTTAATATTCATGTAAAAAGTGATACTATATGAATAAACTTGATGGATAAAGGGAGCTAAAACCTTAAATATTTATTTCCGGTATTTCTAAAATAACAAATAAGTTGCCATTTCGATTACAAAATTCGATGCACACTTGTCGAATATCCCAGGCATTTCAATTGTGAAATTGAAAATTCAAAAAAAAAAAAAAAAAAATCCATGATACCCCAAACTACAAGACTCATATAAGCGAGACTAAGCCAGAGAAAATGTAGAAAACTATTATTCTGAAAGAAAATATTTACTTCTCGTCATCATAGTTCTAAGCAATCCTATTTCTTCCGTAATAGCTTCCGTTTTCTGCGGAAGCGTCGCTCAAAGCAAATCCGGAAATTTCCTCGTTCTTAATGTTAAATTAAATCACTGCCTTCTCTAAATCTAGAGAGAGAAAGAGAAAGGAGTAGAATTTTCTCTCCAATTATACCTTAATCATCACACACGGACTTTCGGTCCAAGAAATTGGACCCGGATGTGTGCCTGAGCCATTTAGATAGTTGCTTAATCGCTTGGGCTGGACAATGAAGGTTTCATAATCTCGATTATTGCCGCAATGAAAAGACTTGAAGAGATTTTAGGATTGCTTCAGTGAGAAACAGTATGAGAGAAAAAAAAATAGAAATGAATTCCTATGATAGAAAAGTTGTGAAGAACTATTCTGTAATTTCATGTTTCCACTGAAACCTTTTCGAATATAATTTTTTCAGAAAAATAGTTATATATATATATATATATATATAATCGGCCAAAAGTCACATTACCATATATATATATATATATATATATCTTCATATTTTTGAAAATCGTAATTTGGAAAGAAATTACAGATAAATTAATGACGGAGAACATCACAGCTAAATTGTTCTTATTCAGATTGAGGATTTGTAAGCAGACGAATCAGATTTTGGGGAATCGATAATTCTAGAATCAATCTTCAACAGAAGCCGTACTCTCTCAAAATTGCGTTTTGATATTAAATTTTTGAGATAAAGGGTGCTATATCTCTAGATCTGTATTACTTCGATTATATGATCACGATTGCTGGAAAAAGCCAACGTCAAATATTAAGAAATTTTGTGTTTCCTGCTGTTAAGTTTGGTACTGAACCCATATGATTACATTATAAAGTTAACAATTAAATTATTAAATAATTAAAATTAAACTGTTGCTTCATTTTCAAATGGTAAGAAGTTTTTTTTTCTTTTTTCGAGCTGTATAATTTAGAGACTTTGACCAATAGCCTAGTGTATAGCTATGTTGCTAACTAAATATTCAGTTTTTGTAAAGAAAATGAAGCAAGTGTTTTTTTAAATAAATTCATCATTTAATCCAATTTTAAATTATTATGAAAAAGAGTTATTTTTTTTTTATTTTCTTGTTAATAAAAGTAGAAAAAAAAACTTTTATTAAAAATTATGTAAATCTTTCATGTAATATGCACTAACCGAGTAGTAATTCGTCCAAAAATGCCCAATTTCTAAAAACTAAACGGCAGATATTGGCTGTAATTTTTTTATGAAGTGCAGATTTTTTCTACCATGCATTATCAAGATATAATATGATTGTGGTGGCCCTCTTTACACACATGCATCTCTTCTTCATGTCATGAAGTGGCTATAACCCTGTGCACATTCTGGCTTTGCCATTAAGGTGGCACTCCAGAACAATTAATTTATGTATACTTGCAGTAATGCAAATTTCAAAAGTTATGCGTGTGCACCAGCTGTATGGGTACTTAAAAAGGTATAGGCATCAGAATACCAACCACACACTCGGAACAACAGCTGCCTTGGATTCCTTTTCGCTCCATCCACAACCAGACTGGCTGACTCTTTATCCCCGACCCAATCTGATTACATCCTTTGTTTCTTAACTAACTAGTTTCCTGCAATTTATGATATATAATGAATCCATATGTAAATATTTAATTAAACTTTTTTTATTTCTATGATAAATAATATTTAAAAAATTGATCTGTCATGGAATTCGCGACATTCTGATCCGAGTTAATTGCAGACGGTATATGCATCCGATTACCCTTCATGATTAAGTGAGATGTAATAAATTTAAACGAAATTAAGACTTTTAGTAAAATATTTAATTGTTGTATCAATATAATTTTTTTTTATTAAATTGATAGAGAAACTTTTTGGACATGATGTACGCACCCTCGTGTCTGCCTGTACTCGTGTGGGCCCCTTGGAATGAGGTCACAAAGTAGAGATCAAGTTCGTGGTGCCATCTAGTATTGGAAGTCGTCTCAAAATGTAAACATCGTCTCAAAATTTATTAACATTACAGTAATAAATATCCTTATCAATCGCATCTGTGCATACAAATTAAACAAAATCTTTAAGCCCAGCCCATACTGCAATAAACAATAATTTTGCTATAAAAAATTCGCATTAGTAATTATAAATTTTTCTGATAATGGAAGATGTTTTGCATTCTAGAGAAAAATGACAAGCGTGATTGGTAGTGAATAATACAAGATGAGTTACGCTGATAGCAAAAATTGGGTTTTTCTTATTTTTTTAAATTTAAAGTTTACATTCAAATGGATATACTCTTAATTTCATCAAAATAGTTATAGAAATGCATTGCTATGTCTTATTTTTGTTAAATGAAGGATATACATGTGTGGGTTATTACATTAGTTTAAATGACTATGCAATAAAATATTACATTTATCTACACTTTTATACATCTAACACAACAGAACATATATACATAAAGTATATTAATTCACGTATTTAATACTTGTTTCTTCATTTATATTGTTGTTCTCAAGCAGATTTAAGAACTGGGGCTTTCTTTACTACAAAGCTATTTTGTAGAACTTCACCAATTCTTTTTTCATGTTTAAACATAAATAGTTAAATTATAATTCGTGAAATTGGGATGCTTTCAAAGCGTTTTCTTTTTTTTTTTTTAATCTTAATATTACTTTAAATAAAAAGTTTTACAAAAAAATAAATGAAATTACCTTTCTAATGAAGTAGAACGTTGCCTTTCAATTATATTCTTGATGATCATTATATTCTTAGTTTCTGTTTCTTTAAAAAAAATTATTTATGAATGTATTTTGTGTTCATTAATATCGTTAATTTCTATCCTTCACTATTAATTTCTATTCATTAATTCCTTTAATTACTATTCACTAATTTCTTTAATTTCTATTCCTTAATTCTATATTTTCTTATTAATTTCTGTTCCTTCACTTACAGTTATTTGTTTCAAAAACTCTTTTTTTAAAAAAAATAAATTAAAAAGTGTTTATTTATTTTTCTAAAATCTTTAGAAAAAGTAATATTCGTCCATTACATTTTGAATAACATTGCTGCCTATCGTAGTGTATACCATTTTTTTTTTATTTATTTACTCATTTAAACAAAAAAATATATATAGTGCTTACTTTGAAATCCACAGACAGAATATTTTGCTGGAAAAGTTTTATTTAAGTAATGTAATTAAAATCTCTTTACAGGAAATATGCACACCAGTTTTTCTAAAATGTTTTAAAAGAGCTTTTTAATTAAATTTTCAAAAAACTCCATCTTAATCTGCTCAAAAACTTGGATACATTTATAAATTGTAGACAGTTTAATAACATAGTATAGATATTCTATCCCCGCAGTTCAAAGAAAAAAAATTTTCAAAATGCTACAAAAGTCCTATCTTTTTTTGTCAAATAATATAACTTAAGTTTCTTTTAGGACATACTCCTGGAATTATATTTTTTACTTGAAGTCTGTATGTTAAATTCCTAATCAGTAAGTGAACTGCAATTTCATTCTGTTTATATAAAAGTATATGTACATAATTCTTGTTCTGCAGGGAAATTACTAATTTGTATTATACTCGAAATAATTCTACAAAACTTATAGAAATATGCACATAATACGTTAAATTACTCTACAGAACTAATACAATTTAGCCGGGAAAATATATCTGAAAAAAGCGTGGTCTAATGCATAGAGATAATTAAGGAGGTATGGCATTCCATTACGTACAGTATCGCTTTGCAACGAACAATCCTATTAGAAGTACATCTCATTAGAAAGTATTACTACAGTCACAAATCATAATATGTCTGCACAGTAGGGATGGGTGATATTTCACGTAATACCATAAATAATAGTATTACGTGCTTGAAACTAATATGGCAATAATACGAGGGGGTGGGTCAAAAAGTATCCATAGTAGGAAAGAGAAGTGAGGTATTAGGAATAATGAATGGATAAACTCTCTTTCTCTCTCTTCAGAATTATCGTTTTATTGTTTTTCTTCTTCTGAAAAGTTCATGAGTATGACGCTATTCACGTAAAAAAAAATCATCGGCATAACTTTTTTTTGCCAACAATACCCTTTTTCACTGTCTTTGTAGTAGGTTCATCAAAAGCAACCCATCGTTTTGATTATTACTTGGTTTCTGGTGTATAGTGATCAAAGGTGAGTGTTATTTTACGTAATAAGATAAGTAATAGAATTCCATATTCGGAACGTATTCCATCAGTAACATATTCCATATATTACCCTATCAATTTTTTCTCTTCTTATGCTTATCTTGCAACTTCTTTAACACAATCTGAATGTGTTAAATTTGAAACATTTCTTATACTATAAAAGTACTATTTCAAGGAACATAATCCAGAACTAATGAAGTATTGTATTGTAAGCGGAAATTGATTTAGTAGAATATAATTCAAAAATAATAGGATAATGCAGTATATTAAAAAAAATAACAGGATATATAAACTCATATTCTGTTAATAATACAATACAGGAACATATATTCTGAAAATAATAAGATTTTGGAACATATAACCTGAAAGTAATTGAACATTGAAACCTATTACCAGACAAGAACTAATATGCTGGAACATAAGGCCCGCATCTAATAATGATAAATACAGATAATCATCGGTGGTAACAAGAGCCACATAATAGATGCAGCAAATAATAGTAATACCAGTTTGCCATATTAACAAAATTTGTCATCAAAAACATCTAACATATCTACCCTATATATGTTACATACGACCCTCTATTAGTTTTGTCATTTATATTAATTCTTTTTAATTAGAAAACTTATAAAATTTACAAGTACATCGTACACTACCATGAAAAAACTTGCTACAATAGTTATTTAACAAAAATACAAAAACTGCAGTTGGCATGCAATTCTCTAAGACTATAAGAGCGGATAGGTTTTCAGAATCTTATTTTACCTCCCTCTTGAGTATTATAACACGCTTTTTTTTCCATCTATGAGTTTATGGAGCTCTCGTTACAAAGCAAAACTTCTCACAACGCATACGAGTTTTAATAAGTAAAAGATTGTTTTATTTAAATAGTTGTAGTTAAATGACCCTTATCTTGAATGTTAAATACGAGTTTGATTCAAAAATAATTTTTTCGATGACGTAGTGGCGCTGCTAAGGCAAGTTGGTGTCACCACTGTGTGGTGGCATCAATTTGTAGTTAAAAGGTGTTGAAAGAAATTTAGTACTGATTCATGAGCTAATTTGTATTTGGAAACAATTTGATGATTGTTTCTACATCGAGTTATTTCCACCGCTAAAACCTAAATTCACCATTTCTCATAGGAAATTTAAAAACAATTCAGGTAATGAATTGCTTTGGGGTGAATCTGCTCCAAAGAAAGCAAAGATTATGTCATCGGCCAGAAAAGTTATGACAACGGCTGTTTGGGATGCGAAAGGAGTCATACTCTTAGACTTCTTAGAAAAAGGAAAATTGATCAATGAACAATTTTACAATGAGTTACCCTAATCTAATTACCATAATTCCTTTTTGAACCCTACCTCGTAATAGTATGCCTCCTCTTCCAGAAAACAGAATAATTGAAAAAACTATATTTTAAAAAATAATGATTATACTAATTACAAAATTTATTAGCGAAGCCAGAAATTAATTTAAGTATAAATTTGGCGTATTCAAATATAAACTAGAGTAACAACCGAAGTGGTATTTTGTGATTATTTGAAATATTGTTATCTCTCTCCAGATTCCTTCCATGAAAAACGTTAAGTATTAAAACAGAAAATGCAATTTACTCCAGCTGTTTTTCATGTTTGTATAATAAACATTAAAAGTTCTTAGAGACGATCTCATTCATCGATATCTGAATCTTGACACACACCGCTGAGCCACCACACACTTGACTAATTGGACTGAGGTCGGCAACTGAGCTGCAGAGTCGAGTCTAAAATCTCTGAAGCATATTTCTTAATTACATACATAAAATATACTTTCTATGGCTCTTGTCTCAATAGGACTCTTGTTGACTTATGCAAGTACATCTACAGAGCAAATCAACCTATTATTGATTTCAGTAGCATATAACAATTTGCTTACATTTTTGCAGTGATGGAACTTATGCAGTATCGGTGGCATAATAGTAAATTTATATAAAATAATCCAAATGAAGTAGCTCAAGTTAATTATTCACCCAAAAGCTTTTGAACGAGAATATTTCAGTTATCAAGGTTAACACATTCAAATTAGGTGCAGTGAAACAGAAGATATATAGAGTTATCTACTCCTCTGAGTAGAAAAGAAAAAGTTTTGCTATTTATGCCCTCAAATTCCTTTCTGAGTGTCATCTATTAAGAAGGATAAGAACTGTGTTGGATTACATCAGCATAAACTCGTGATTTCCAACAACTCTATGGTAATAAGATTGCTATTATTCTAATCAAGGAAGTTTCCTGTAAATATATATTCTGCCTGGTTCGAAGACTTCTCTCACACTCTTTGAAACCATTTAAAAAAATTATAAAAATTAAATCAACAATTATGGACGACCTTCTCATGGTATAACAGATAAGTTCCTGGTTGTGTTCTTACCATTATTGACAACAGATGTGTCCAAACCCCCATTTGCAGACTTTGCCAGTGGTCTCATTAGGGGTCTTAATTTTTACAAGGGCAGAAAATCTTTCTGACTTCCTCCATTTGTATTTCTACTCAGGCTTCTAAGGATTACATTTTAAATTGTATGAGGCTTGACAGATAATTCTTTTTTACTACTCTTAATCTCGTTTATAATCTTTGGTGGATTTTTTGTCGATTGGCATAACCTTCGATTAGACCACGTTGAATAAATCACAACATTGCAGTAACTAAGAAAATGTGAGATAGAGTGCAGGAAAAACTAGAGTCAATACTAATCGAAATAAAATTATGTTTATAAAATAAAAGAATCAAAAATAAAGTGACCTAAAAATTAATTTTATTTTAAATTTATTTTAACAAAAGCGCCATCAAATTTTCCTCTCTCTAAATTTTTTCAAGTATTTTCAAGTTTCTTAATTAGAGAGTAAACTCTAACCATCACTATTTATCCTAACTTCTGGGAAAACGTAGAAATCAACAAACGGCTTGCTGACAAAGTCCATCCCGATAGGTCAGATCCCTACCAGACTAACAACTCCAACAAAAATTTCGTCCCATTCAAACTAATAATTGATAAATTATCGTATTAAACAGAACTTTCTAATTACAAAAATATTCATAAAATCAATATTGTCAGAAAATGTGCCTAAAATAATATGATTAGTTACATGTAGGTAATTGAAATAAATTTAGTAATGGTTAATCATTTGATTAGTTTTTTTTAACGTCGCACTAGAAGTAACGCGAGGATTATTGGCGACTGATATCGCAATTTTGAACCTCGATCAAGGGACGAGGACAACACCTGAGCCTGCTCCTCCTGACTAACACATCACGACAATGAGTGGACTTTGATCCTGTACAGATTTAACATGCATCATCTCCGGCTACACGGCGAGTCTTAAGTGATATCAAGGCTCGAACCCGCGATTCGACAACAACCGCCGTGAGTCCACGACTATGACCACTAGGCTACCGGGGCCTGGTTATTAACTCAGCTATTTAAATTTTGTATAGACAGAAATAATTTTAAATCTTGCCTAAATCATGCTATGTAAGTTTTTATTGAAGTTTTTCAGTCATGTTCATTGCAAAAATGTAAGTACAATGATTAGTTGACAGTTAATGATTGAAAATTATTATATAAAATTGATACTAAAATTAAACAAGATATTGTAAACAAATATTCCGACCGTCGATGGAGAGGAGAAAATCCGGACAGGTCCAAGAGTGATTTCAAGTACGATAGGTGTTCGAGGATAATCGTCCGATAATCCAACTAAATATTCCTTTTCCTTATTCTGCTGTGATCTGATGTTTGCGCGTGTTTCCATACCGACACCAAGGTGAGCACGCAGATACTGGTACTGTACTGTACTTATGCAGAAATAAGTTGTTCTTACATGCCGCTTTATGGTGTAGTGAGAATGTTGAAAATGTTCCGAGAAGAGCAGCCACACGGAGCTGTAATTGAAAAATGCGGAATAGGATGAGGATCAAAAGGGATTTTCAACGGATTTTCCAAAAAAAGAACCTTTAAGAATTGTATTGAGAATTATGTATCAGTTATACAAAATTATTTAAATTTTGATTGAAGCTCAAAGGCAAGACGACGTGTCAATGATACGATGTCTTGCAGAACGAAATATAGAAAAAGGAAATGACGCGTCAGCAACACAATAACAAAAACAACAAATAAAATATCACTTGAGGCACAGCCTTCCTTATCATAAACAAAACTTCTTTACTAGAATTTTTTTCCATGAAAGTTTCATTACTTAAAATTGATATTATGAATAAATAAGTCCCCAATAAATTAAATAAGAAGTTATTCAATAATACATGTTACAAAATAACACAATAAAGATATTGATAGCTGTTCTGTTTCACTTATCCCTATTGATTAATGTGTTCAAATGAAATATTTTATTGCTATTTCGTTTTGAGCTGGAACTTATTAAAACTTCATCCTGCCCTTCTCCCTCACGTTTAGCAGGGTCTTACTATATTCATTTTTGAAATCTTTATTGGTAAAACTGTTGATAAATGCTAATAAATTGAATATTAGGTATACATTTTAGAACAAGCTTGTCAAACTCGTAGCCCGTGGGTCACATGCAGCCCACAGCGAATATCTTTACGTCCGGACTAGTTTAATCTCGAGTTAGCTTAATCTTAACAAAAATTCAGTAAAATTTTCGTAGCTTAATTTTTGGATTTTATAAATGTACAGGATTACTGATAATGAATCATAATATTCGCTAAAGAGCTATTAATAGCATGTTTAATCAACGCATTACTTCCCCCATAAGGAATATCATAACAAGCCGATAGTAAAAGAAACATACTATGTCAGTAGTCTCCTATTGTCTCACTTGGTGTGCCTAACGTTAAATATTCTACTTTCAGAGAACAAGGAAAATAATTTAGTTAGTGATTAATCATCTACTTTAAACCCTTACATTCAATAAGCCTTTATCTAAGCCAGATTGTAGTAAAACTAAGCGAAAAATTATTGACGAACATCGGTACTACCAAGATAAATGAAAATTATTGTATTTTTGCCATTACATGAAAGACAAAATGATCTTGATACGTTAAAATTCTATTAATGTGCCAAACCTCTCTGAGCAACGTCAGGACTTTGAAGCAGATCACATTTAAGAGTACACATTCTAAGAAGTATATTAAGAAAAGGAAAAACTAAAACCTGAGCTACATACAGTGAGGCGCTCATAAACTTAACTTGTTTATATTGGCCAGTCAATATAAATGAGTTTGACACTCCAAGTTTAGAAAATTTATTTATTGTAATGTCCCTCCTGCAAGCCTCAACAGCTTTATGTGTCCCTTCCATATGTCACAGAGAATCTTTTTGTTTTAACAAGTGTGCAAGTCCTTGTGCTTCAGAAGCATAAACTTTTATTTCTTTGACATTTTCATGCGTTAAAATTCGGTTCTCGAGTATACTATAGCATTAAAAAATAATATTGAAGAATGAAACATTATTTAAAAATAATAGAAAGAAATTTTTAAAGAAAAACATATAGAGTAGTTGACTAACAAAAATAAAACTAATATTTTTCAAACATTCTTAGATCTAAAGCTCTCTGACTAAAACAAAAGTCTGATATTTTTTTAAGAACAAATACCGTTAACCATACATGAAATGATACTTTGGATTGTAAAAATATTCTTGTGATTAATAATTTTGATAAATACATAATTTCTATTGTGAAATAACATAGTAAGAGAGTCCACTAAGCATCATAAAAACTGCAACAGGTTCTTAAGCACATTTCTTGTTAACTAACCTCTGGGGATACTTTACTATAATGTTTATTATCCAAACCTCGCCTAGTGAAAGAACCGTGATACATGTAAATAAGGCATATATATAAGAAGATATGATTCATTGTTTGTTAACGTAACAATGAGAAGCAACACGAGGACTACTGGCGACGAAACTGGCAACAACGGCCTCACGACCATGATCACTAAACTACTGTGACCACACAAGTAAAAGGATTGACTTAATGACTATTTCATTAATATCTCACAAAGAAGCAACACGAGGGCTATTAGTGATGGATCTTGTTTTCTTAAACCTCATTCAAGAGACGGGGACGGCGTCTGAGATGGCACCTTCCTCTCCAAACTGCTACGCCATGCAAGCGGAAGGACATGGAATTTCAAACAGATGTAAAGTGCATCATCTCCACTACACAGCAGATCTAAATTGGCATCAGGGCTTGAAACCACGACTCGATGAATTCAACGCCGGCCATGCATCCACGACCAAGATCACTAGGCTATCGATGCCATACTATATTAGAAGAATACAGTGAAATGATAGAGGAATTGGACACTTTCAAAAAAATATTAGATCGAATAACCATGCGGTGAGATATTCTAAACACACACACACAGAGATATATATATTCTGATTCATATTCCGTCTCTAGAGGTCTAATTTAATCGGATACAGTTAATACAAGTGCACTGCTTAGAACTGGCTAGATATGTAGAATTCTACATTATAATAGTTGGTTTTAAGGTAGCTATTATCCACTCCAACAATATAAATTTATTTTGATATTACTTATTCGATGTGTAACTGGGTAAAGGCATTTGGCTGATTTGTATTGCAAATCTATGCCTCTAAATCACAACGAAAACATTTTGTTTCAAAGTAGAAGAGCATTAATGAATAAATTATAAGGTTCAATGAGTTGAAATTTTCTTCATGAAAATATTGGAATAAGATTGTATGAATTTAAAGATACTATTTTTGGCATTTTGTGTAAATATGTCCCCTTTAAAGCCAAAATGTGAACAAACATTTAAAAACATTACATGACGATATTTTAAATGAAACTTACAGCTATGTTCTTTTGTTGATAAACAATGCTATTATAACTGCATAGAAAAATGTAAAATTATTTGTGTTCTGATTTTCGATTAAATTTCTTTCAAGGGTTTGAAAGTTAGATTTAGTATTATCATAACCATTAATTTTCTTAAGTAATTTTTTATTCAAATTTTCTTAACATTTTCTATTTGATAAGTATATTTTATATAAGCTGTCTATTATTATTATAAATCAACTATAATGCTGACTAAATTTGTTGTTTTGGAAGGGAAGCTATATACAGCTGTTAAGAAGTAAATGCATAAATAAAAAAAAACTTGATTATTCCTCAAATAAAATGTCTTCTAACGATGTACGATGTGCAATTTAAAAGTAATACCTCCCTCGTATAACCATTAACTTTTTATTTGTTACACGGGTTTCACAATTCTTAAAAGCTACATTATCCTCCATGAAAAACATTTTTCACTTTTCGAAAGTCTTATTCCATGAATTTGGCCTTCGCAAGACTAATCGAGTATATGGTTTTAGAAGACTTTAGATGGTGGTTTTCGACACCAGGCTTTAAAAGCAGGTTTCGTCTCATCATCAGAATGAAATAAAATCCCTTAGATGCTCTTTTATTTTTCTTTCAGCTTTGAGGAGAAGAAAAAATGTCCCAATTTCGATAGGTCCGCAACTCTCAACTGTCATAATTTCAATGACGCCTCGTGCCTCAACTTTATCCCCATGTCGGTGGTCACCTTCGATTCCCAGCAGACCAGCAACAGCTGGAACAAAGAAAAAATGCATTAAGAAAGGAAATAATTAGCATTAAGGAGCAACAAGAATTATGAAAGTCAGGGAGCAAATAGAAAAATAAGCTTATTGCCATGGAGGCCAGGATTCGTACTACTTTTTAGCCAAGAATCGCATTAGGTATAGGAAACCGTAAAACTTGAAAATTACTAATTGAAATGGAACATAAATTTTTAATGTAAATAAACTGCAATTTTGAAAATTAAAATTAGTTAAAATTAATAAGTAATGAATTTTATTCCTCATAAAGTGTTTTAAAAATGCATGAATGTTTTTCATTTTTCTCAAAAATAAGCCTTGGGGGGGGACACTGCTTTATCATTATTTCCATACTAAGCTATAAGAAAATGTAAGAATTCCTTTTACTTTTGCATTATGATGTATGAAAATCTTGATAACTGAAACGTAAGGAATTATTATCATTATCATGATATTGATAACATCAGTAGAAAAATTATATTTTCCTATAGACATTTAAATAACATTTTTATTTTCTTCTTTTAAATGATTCGATATATAATTGAAAGAAATGAAGTCGATAATCTCTTTTGAATTAGAAAGAGTGAGAGAAACGTGTTTCTGTTTTTATTACTGCTATTAATTTTATACTTCCTTTTTAATGTCTGCTATTTCTTATTTTTTTTGTAACCATTAATCCCCTTTTTTCTTTTGTGATAACCAACTATTGTTAAATAATTATTTTCCTTTCTTTCTCCGAATGTTGCTTTTGTATTTTTATTTTATTAAAAAGGAAGAACTTTATCGAGAAGAAGAAAATAAAAGAGAGGAGAAGGGAGGGTATTTGCTTTAAATCATAGGTTCCTAATCTCTTTCAGTCTACCGCTCCCTTCTACAAAAAAAAATACTTTAACCACTTTTCAGGAAAAAGGACGCGCATGGTCTCCTTTTCTTGAAATCAATAATGTAGTTGTGAATATTCAGATCTCTAACAAATATTTAAAAAGTCTGAAAATTAAAACAATCGTGCAGAAATATTTCTTTTTTCCTCCTTTCTAACTCCTTTTATTCCATGCAATTAAAGGCATTAAACTAGATTTGAAACGAAAACTAAGAAACTCCATTGGAGTAACATTAGGTTCAGAAATTCGAATTAACATGATAACGCGAGCCTTAATCTTGTTGTGATTTATCTGAGCTTTTAAACATAAGCTTTGTTGATCACGCTGGAACAAACACACACATATTATTCTTCATGTTATGCGCATACTGTGACGTCTTCATCAGCTGGTAAAAAGAAGTATTAGGAACAAAGCTACAAAGTACAAATACCTACATTTAATTCGGTATGAATTTGCTTAAAAGACATTTAGAACTATTTGTTCAAATATGTATTCGAGGATTTGTTTGTATTAATCAAACTCCTTAGGTCGTTTTTGCGAATATTAACAAAGGGAGGCAATTGGTGCTCAACACCACTAAATTAGCCTTGAAACAAAAATGTCCCCGAACCTTTTGGGAACCACTGTTTTAAATCAACTTTTTTCAGGTCTCAAAAATTGAATGTAATGGATGACAAATTTTTCCGGTATTAAAAATCTGCGTAGAAATCTACAATATTGTTAGGAACCTCCGATGACACTTCTCTGCATTATTACTTATATAAATAGTTAATCAATGATTCCAAGGTGAATTTGACTACCATTTTGACGATTTGGAGCCTATCTTAGCAACTTTGGCGGCGAAATGTAGGATTTTGAAAATATTGGAACTTTCCGAATACCTCAATTGGGAGAGAAGTTATGGAGAAATTTTGAATATTCCCTGGAGTATCACACTTGACTGGAACAGCTATAAATACGAGGAGATGCAAATTCTATGCAAGTTATGGCTTTGGAATCTTGTATTGAAACGCAAAGCAATATTCTGGAGATTTGTCCGCAGTGCAAATTAATAAGTTTGTTAGCTAAATGTTATTGAAGGTGTTATATATTACTTTTATTATTAGTGATTTGTTGTATGTATTGCTAATATGTACAAATGCTACTTTTGTTCCTGTAATGTTACTAACTTGCATAAGTGTGATTTTTCCTGTTGAGTTGTTAATTCGTACAAGTGCTGAGACATATGCTTCGTCATTTCCTGATTATATGTGAATACAGCGTAATTTGTTTCATTACTCATATTGTCGGACTGATTTCATCTTACCTACATAGTATTGAATTTTTGTAACAATATCGAAATGAAGATAAATTTAATTATTCATATATTTTTAGTTCTTTAAAATATTAGACTTCTTGATGCTTAATAAAAATAAAGTACTTTTTTTCAATAAATTCAAATATCTTTTTGATGTAAAAATATCAAATTCTGAAACTATATTATAATTTTAAAAGATAGTAGTTGAAACAATATATGGAGCAAGTTAAAACCTTAAAGAAAAATAACAAATTAACTAAATATACCTCACAATTACTAATAATTTTATATTTTATTTGATATAATATCGTCTCTTCAATGGTATTATTAATGATTAATAAATAATAAGTCAGCTCTATTGTTATTCTTGGCTCTTGGCATCTAAAAAATACTGGAAATCATTATATCTATCACCAGTTGATTTAAGGCTCTCATATATATATATATATATATATATATATATATATATATATATATATATATATATATATTCCGAAACTCTCACTGATAGGATGGCAAAATACTCATGGAACTGGTCAATAAAGATTTATTAAACTAATTTATAATATTGATACCTAAATTTTCCACAAATTATTGTTCTCCTACATTTACACACTTGTTCAACCGTCCATATAATTGTTCAAAATACTCCTGGAAACAATTTTTGGAAAGTTTCTTCAGCTGTTTCGCCTCATTTTCCATTGCTCATCTATGTAAGCAAAACGGTGTTTCTTCTATTTCATTCTTCGCCGTAAAAACAGGTAAATATATGTTATTACTTGGTTGGAAGAGTGAGGAAGGTATTCCAGAGGGGCAACATTATAATCGAGGAGTTATTCACCGAGGCTTTGTCTTACAACAAATATCAACTCAGTCCTGTCCATTTCCTGGTCGTTTTTGTCTCTTTGCATCTCGTAACTGCTTAAGAATCTCAATGTGAAGTTCTTTGTTGACAGCTAGAGTTCTGTTCAAGACTCAATTTTTCGTTCTCATTCAGCATTCTCGTCTGCGATGGAAGAGGAAGAGCCTGCACTCTGTAGATCGTTAGCAATGCTTGTGTGATCATGTCCAGAACGTTTCGCCACATACAATATTGCAACATTTCTGTATGCATTCTTCAGTATCAGAAGGTGTCATTTGTTGATTTTGTGACTGCCGTTCTACACTTTTTAACTCTACTTCTATCTTACATTCTCATAAAATAGTCAATAAATTCAAAATTCAAAATGAAGATACGTTATAGCACAACAGCACACTTTATTATCGATCTAAGAATATACGAGATTGCTCTCTATCTCTCTCGAATTCCTCTTAACTCAATCAATCTTAGTTTAGATTTTAATAATAAAGTCTTAGTTTACTAAATTAATCATTCCGACTCAAGCATTTCTCAATTATAGCAGATTCGATTCTTATTATTCTGATTAGGATTGATTTCCAACTACTTCCAATTGAAACGAATAATTACGATGATTCACTCCCATTTACAATATCTTTCAGATTGTCATTATTATCTCTCCCTCCTTCTTCCATTCAATTCTATTTCGTTAATCCCTGATTCAGTTGGATGAATTTCTTATCTTCGTCTAACGTCCTAATCACGCTTTCATTTGGTTGGCAAGGAAATGTAATAGAGATTAAACCAAATTACAAAAGAGTCCCCGAGTTTTATCAAGAGAAAATTCCGATTAGTCTAATGTTACAATTTCGCCGGTGAAACACGTAATTTGGTATTGAAACACTATCCAGAAGATGACATTTCATTATCCGAGGAATGAAAATACCGCTTCCTCAGAAACAAGCTGCATTTTTTTCCCCTGACAGTAACGGAAATGGATGACGTGGTTCAACGTCCTCTTTCTGAATGTTGCCAAACTCAGAAATTTCTCATCCAGCGAACGTCTGCTTGATGGTAAGTAAGCACCCCTAAAATGTTTTGTCCTTATACGCTCATCTTAATTTTTCCCGATATATTTGAAAATACCATACACATTGATTTTTGCACGTTCTTAATCGAAGTACAATAAGTTCAGAATTATATACCCATATACAATTCAAAATTCGATTGGAACATTAAGAAACACTAAGATTGGTAGTACGAAATGGTCCCAACATTAAATTCGAATCATTACACGTAAAAATGGTGTGTGAAATAAAAGAGAAAGGAACAAATACACATGAATGTAAAATATCGATATTAACTATTCCTAATGAAAGCACTGAAGTTTTGTGCTTTCTTATAATAAAAGCGGAAACATCATCTATCATATCTACCCTCAATTCTTCTCATAATCTCTTGTTAAATAATGATCAGGAATCCGAACTAAACAAACTTTTGGAATAGCTTACCTGAATAAATGGATGAATTGTAAGAAGTCAAGGATCTGCCGTTTTTAAAGTTTTGATGAATGCATAATTTTATGTATACACTTTGTCAGCTGTTTGCTTACGAATCAACCTGCCTTGAACGTTAATTTATCAGATTATAACGTAATAAGTATTGAATAATATAATAAATCTCAAAATGTTGTTTGATAAGTACTAGATCTTAGAATATCTGCGGAAGAAAATTAATTTGACATTTTAATTCTACTAGTTATGTAATTCCAGAAGAACTACAGTATTGCTTAATAATGTATATAAGAATTATTTCATTCAACAAAGAAATTAATGACAAATAGTGATTTTCTTATCAAAATTGTGGATGTTTTTTTCTTTATGACGAAAGTAATATAATTTTTCTGTATCAAATATATTTAATATTAATGTTCAAAAAACTTCCTATTGCGATTGTATAATCGCATTTTTGTATTATTTTTGATGTTAAGAGCACTTATGTATTTTCAATTCATTTAAAATTGAAGCGTATAACAGAAATTGTTTCTTACCATTGAATCTGGAATTTTATTACCAGTGTCAGAAATTGAGGAAAAAATAATTGGATAATGATTACAATTTTTTAAAATTTTGATGCCATTGATTATTTTACAACCACATATTATATTTGGATTATTATTTTTATATCATATTTTAAGTTGTATCAATTTTCTGTCGCATCAACTATATTTAGTACTAATGTTAATATGACTCCTCAATTTGATTGCGAACAATTTTTTTTTAAATTGATTACAATGATAAGAATGTTTACCTTTTTAAAATTCATTTAAAATTGGAATTGGAATTTTGACTTCGTCTTTTTATTCACTCCCTCTCTTCTACTGTGAAAATAACATAGAATTATGAATTTTAATACTGGTAAAAATTGCTTGGATATCAGTAATTTGCTATTAATTATTTTTGTAAAATTATTATACAAATAATTTTGTGGGGTTTTTTTTGAATTATTTGGCTACTAATTACCATTCTTGTTGTAATTTTTATATAAAACATTTTGGGGTGGGTAAAGGGGTATCGAGAGGAATGTAATATAATTTTCTCTCTGAAATATATTTAGTATTGATGTTTAAAATAATCCTTATATGCTTTGATTACAAACAAAAATCTTTAAAACGTATATATAATAGCTACGAGTGTTTATCATTTTAAAAATTTATATAAAATGGGAGGTTAAAATTTAAGTTTTTGTATACTTATTATAGAATATAACTTAAAATTGTGATGTTTAATACCTATAATAGCTGCTTGATTAGCAGTAATTTGCCATTAGTTGTAAAAACATATTTTAAATACTCTTTTTTGCCACTTTTTACTTTATATTTTACAATAGTAATTTTAATTTTTATTATTAATAAAATATCCCTCAATAAAGATTCAAAGTTATTTTCTGAAGATTTTATTTGAATTTATGGAAGTTGTTAGTACTTGCTGATACGGATCTGACTGTGGAGATCATCATCTTTATTTGTGGATTAATAAATATTTTTTATATAATTGACTATTTTACTTACTTTGTCTGTACTTAAATTTACATTGAAATTCAGCTCTTGTAATTAGAATAACAATTAAGATGACAGACAACATGAAAAATGGATACCGTCACAATATATAATTGCTTATGCTTGTAAATAGGAATTCCTTTGCACATAAACAGCTACATAATTATATAAATACCTTAAAGTTAAAATGTGCTTTTCATTTCCTTTAATTTAAAGAAGTGAGAATTATTAAAACATGGTTTAAAATAAGCTCATTTTCCTTACCAAAGTGGTCTCGGTTACCTTAAGGACAGCAATTTTCTTTTTGTATAGCTCTTTATTGAAATGTTCTCAATTTAGAATTCTGGATTATTTCCAAAAGAGTTTATCTACATCTGAAAAGGACATAAACAGAAATATAATACAAAACTAATGGAAGGAAAAGCTGATGGATTGTCAAGCACAAACTTGGTTTAAGTCAACATTGAAATGTATTGAAATAAGAATTGAGACGAAAGTGTATTTGATACATATTCAAAAGGTTTCTGTGCAGTAAATATTTGAATAAATTTTATTTACCCTTTTTGTAAATCGAAAGTGGCTCGCGAATATCAAACGAAGTGCAGAAAAATAAAAGAGCTTAAACCTTCTCAATTTTACCCTGAATGAAAGTCTGAAAGCTCTTTATATGTTCAATGTACTATTCTATAAGGATCTCAAATTCAATAAAAAGGATGTGATGGACTCTTTCTGTGTTTCCTGCTCCTTTAAATTTCGCTGCTATTCAAGCACTCAACGGAACCGATTGAAACAATGATTTTATGTATTCTTTTTCCCATTTTTGGAAATATAAAATGTGCGCCAGAGATCGATCTTTGTCTTCTAAAAATATCTGAAAGCTTTCAATATTTTTCAGATATTCTTTTAACAAATGCAAATAGAAAAAATTTGTAAAATTCGAGGAAAGAAACAGAAAAAAAGAATAAACTATGTTGTCTAACTCAGGGCAGTAATATTCTAATAAAGTTGTTGTTGTTGTTATTTATTTTGTGATGTATGTACACATGATTCGAAAAAAAAATCTGAAAACATTATTTATCTTTTTTTATGGATTGTATTTGAAATTTCTGAAAAAAAATTTAATTTGGAGGAAAGGCCAGCTAGAATGTTATGCAGATACTCATTAAAATGGTATTTTCATTGTTCTAGTTTATTAATATTGCATAAAAGAACTGAATAAATTATTGTATTTAAACCTGCTTAAGGATCTCCTTTTGCCAAATTTTGGCTTCTAAAAGTAAAAGGTTTCTTCTACGTGGAAAGCGTAACTAAATAGTTTCGTTAGGAGTATTAGACATAATCACTCAATGAAGATCAGCTCAAACTTTTTAATCTATTAAACCATTAAATAATCATTTATCAGAAATATATTAAACATACATAGAATGGTTAATTTAGTTTACTTAATTAAATATTTTATAAAGATATCTACTTAGCTTTAGACTTTTACAGCAGACTTCCAATAAATAAATACAATTCAAGTAGACTTCTAGTCACGTGATTTGATTCAAATACATTTGTAACAATTAAAATGGCCACGATAGCCTAGTGGTCATAATCGCTCACTCACGGCTGGTGTTGATTTCGTCAAGTCGTGGGCTCGAGTCTGGACGCCACTAAAGGCCCATCGCTTAGGGAGACTGGTGCACTTTAAATCTGGTCGAAATGCTAAGTTCTCCCAGGGCGTAGTGTTGAAATTTGGAGAGGGGGTGCCAGTTTAAGTGCCATTTTCGTGACTTGACCGTGACATTGCTATTTTCTTCCTTACCGCATTCAGCCCTTTTGAAAAAAAAAAGTAAACTGATATAACCGCCACAAGATTTATTTTTGTGCATTGCATAATCCTGGGAATAAACATTAAGAAAGCATAATTTTTGCGTTCTTTTTCATGATGCATGTTTTTTCTCTCTCTGCTTTCCTATATAACAATGAATTGTATTTTGTTTTCCACAATTTTGATCATCTTATCATTTGATCATTTAATTATTTTTGGTGGAATCTACTGTAGTAATTTTAATTATAATCAGCAAAAATAAACAACCCTAAATATTTTATCACATCATTAAATGAAAAGAATAGTTTGTTTGAATAATATGTTTTGCTTTTTATATATATTTTCAAATAACACGTTCATGAACATTTAAATGTAAAATACACTAATAAAGTTAAATTTACATTGAAGGAAAATAAAATAATAAAATTAGTATTTCATTCATTTTGTTGTTCATATGAAAAAGTTCAAATGCTTTTTTTGTCAACTTTGTGTATTTCTGCTTTTATTTAAATAGAAATTGTGTAACTGGATATATTATTGTATTTTATCACAATAAACCATTTGAATTCTTTTAGGCTAAAATTTGGAAAACAATTTAATCCAAAAATAATTTATTTTCACAACTGAACTTATAAGAAATAAGGCATAATTCCAGTCAAAAAAATACTCTTAAATTTGCTTTAGATTTTCTTCGCATTGCATAATGTATTAATATTTATTTTGCTTCTTTATATTACACACACACACACACACACACACACACACACACACACACACACACACACACACACACACACACACTTCACACACACACACACACACACACACACACAATACACACACACACATATATATGTATTATTTATCATAGTAATCATTTATTCTGTTAAACTGAACAAAATCTGGCTACTGGCAGAATTCGCCAGAGGCTTGTGAGACTTATGACCCAGATTCAGATTTGAATTTTTGAATAATTTCAAGAGTTAATATCTATAAACTATTGTAATGGTTCTTATAAATTTCCTTTAACTAAATTCTGACTGTATAAATACAATGTTTGATCTGCTTTAGAAAGAGCCTCAATACATGTAAATAAGCAAGCTACTCCAAAGAAATGTGGTGAAGGAAATAGAAGATATATAGAAGTTATTATAGAACACTATAGAGCAGCTGGATCTGTGTAATCGTTTTTTTAAAAATGTCATATCGTAACACTTTGTGCTCGACGGACAGGTAAAGGGCAAAACTTTATGCGGCAATTTATATTCATGGATAACAACAACAATAATAATATTTTATTTTCAAAGTGAGTATTTTACATGATATTTATATACAGGTTCGAAGTAAAACCTGATTTCATCACCGCTGTTCCAGTGCTATTGTCCATATCGTGAATACGAGTGAGTGAGTGAGTGATTAGAAAGTTTATTGGCGTAAGAGCCGCCAGATATGGTCACTATGCTGCGCCAAACAAGATTAAACTGTGGTCTAGACGTGAAGAAAAAAGGTAAAATGGTTGACAAGAAAGAGGGTCGAAAATAGAGAAGGATCGCTAGGTATCCCTGGGAGTGCGTCACCCAGTACTCAAAGACAGTAAACTCTATGGAAAGAAAAAAGATCAATTATGGTGCTCGGGGTCATGGATGTCTGTTCTACCTGAAGAAGGCAAGTCCCTGAGGTCCCTGACCCCAGGGCAGGTGCCTGGCTGTTCCCCAGATGCTGGGTACCCATTTTAGTCGCCTTTACGACATGCATGAGCTACAGTGGAATATCTTGTCATCCCCGGTCACCACATCAATATCTACATGGAACTAGCTTTGAATATATATATTTTACCACAGCATCTGTCATGCGGTATGGAGGAATGAGCATCGTGCTTTTCGTAATATATTATCGCAAATTGATTACTTATCATCTGTGTGTGAATAACAAAATTTTCTACTTCAAGCAGCCTGAAACAATCGAAGACGAATTTATTAATAATTCTTCTTGGTAATGATCGTGTGATGGTCTATGTGCTGTTACCAGGATTACAGGCCCATACTTTTTTGAAGAGAAGGGCAAAGCAGTTAAGATCGCTTCTTGAAAGAAATTCCGTGGATATGTTAAGTAACTCCTACTAGAAATTGGACGAGCATGGAATTTGCCTGTGCGGTTCCTACAGCATGATACCAAAGTCCCCATTTGGCCAAAAATATCGATGAATTCTGTTGAAAGTTTTTTTATTTCCGGTGCATCTGATCTCACTAAAGCAACAATACCTAGTAGGTTTTCCAAATCAATCACTTCTGGGGATATCTGTTCAATGTCAGCAAGAATAGCTCCCGAACAACCATCTAACTGAAGCGCTGTTATCCGTCACACTATATGGAAAGTAACAGAGAACTTCTAAATAGGAATGCATGACGGGGAAGGCTGGTATTTGGGTGGGTGATATCATTTGGTACAAAGGGAAAAGAATATAAAACAAAAATGGTAAATATCTTCAAATTTTGAAATAAGAGTTTGAATAAAAACATATCATTGCTTTATTATTTATTTTTGAAATCACTGCAGCACCCCTGAGTACGCTATCATACAAAGTTAGGTAACTTTTTACTCTAATTATTTCTCTACTATTTATTAATAATGCATATTAAACTAGTTAATGGTTTTTTTATTATTGAGATTAATGTAATTGTTTTTCTGAGGTTTTATTTCATCAAACTAGAGTTCGAAACCAATACTTTATCAGTAAAAGTTTTGGAAAATCTATCAATAATGGATCACATGATTTAAATTACTTTGTATTCAAAAAAATACTTTTACAGAGGTAATTCCAACACATACATGGGGCCAAGCCCGTAATTTTATTTGGTGTCAATTGTTTCCCAAGATATCTATAAAATGGGTTAGAGTATCAATGTTTTGTTTTAAACATCATCGTTTTGCACAGTGGTCTGTTTAAGGTTTCTGTGAAGAATATTCAATTGTGCAGCCAAGTGGATTGTAAGGACATTGGAATGTCTTTAGCATCTTTAGTCAAGATTTGCAAAACGCTGCTGTAACTCTTTTGAGCGAAAATACACCTGTGGGTCGGATTACAAACAGCTTTTAGGTCGATTTACCCCTAGGCTTACAGGCGAGATCCCTGCTATATGGATAGAACAACTGCAATAAGGTATTCAGAGTGGAATTAGATCTCGAAGAACACATGGATCGTCAAGTTCCGAGACTGTCTCAGAGATGAAGCTCGTAGTAACCAGTAAAATCCAGGTCTTTCTAGAGTTCGTAGCATGAAACGTACGTACTTAAGTCGATCCGACTCTGTCGTATTGAGAGTTGTTGAGGTTGAGTAAGCCGTTTTGTAGTTTGTTTTAAAAATGGAAAAACCTGAGTTTCGTGTTCTAAAACATTGCTTTTAATGGGTAAAAACACCGTGCAAGGAAACAATTGATTGAAAATACACCCGGATTCTGGTTCATCGCGCAAAACGATTTGTTTGGTGGTTTGCCGAGTTAAACGTGGTCGTACCGATAATAAATGACGCGGAACGCTCGGGTAGACCTGTGGCCGTTACACCGGAAATGTGAGGAAGCACAAAAATTGGTAATTAAAAGATCGTAAAAGGAAGCCCGTGAGATTGCTGGAGATGACACAGATATTTGGCGGATGGAAGTGTATTTAATTATCCTTCAGAACATTGAGCAGAAAAGTTTCAAGTGGTGCCGCGATTACGATTGAACAAAAACAGCAACGAGTCGATGATTCAGAAAGCTGTTGACGCTATTTACCTCGCAACAAAAGATTTCTTGCGTCGTTGACCATGGACGAAACGATGATACATCATCGCGACCCAGAGTCAAAGCGTGTCATCTGAGTGGCGCATAGCTGGCGAAGCTGTCCGAAAACGCAGCAGCTGGGCAAAGTCATGGCGTCAGTTTTGGGATACGCATGGCGTGATTTTCATTGACTACCTCGAAAAAGGTAAATCGATCAACAGTGATTATTATATTTACTCTGGTGCGTTTAGAGGAAATCGCAAAAAACGACCGCACGGACGCATTGATCCATGTGTTACCTGATTTGAGGTGTATTGCTCATTACCACGTGAACCGTGATATATCTAAATGACTTATAAAAAAAGAAATATGACCCATTGTGGTATAACGATCTGAGAAGCAAACATGAGGCTATTATGACGAGCTCGTAATTTTGAATCTT
>BMAW01122150.1:0-38594 GCA_019974015.1 Nephila pilipes | reverse complement strand
CACCTTGAAAACAAAGAAATATTCTAAATGATTAGTTATAATTATGAAGATCTTTCCAATTTAATAAATATAGATGATCTTGCATGAAAGTAATTTTAATTATTTTTGCGAAATTTAACAATAATAACACATTACCTATTGTGAAGAATTCATTTAATTAGTTCTTTGGGCACTTAAAAATTATATTTAACTTAATGATAAAAAATATAAACAAATTTCAGTTAAACACTTGGAGAGCCATCCAATAATAGTTCTGTTGATACCTGTTTACATTTTTATGAACAATATTATCTAGTTAAAAATGATTTTATTGCATTTCGAAATATTGAAGACCCTAATACATTTAATTAGAAGACCCTAATACATTTAATTAGAAGACCCTAATACATTTAATTATAATAATAACTATTAAAAAACAGAGACCTGATTTCTCATCATAGCCTATTTTTTAAAATTTAAGTAGAGCTAAAAAAATAGTAAGTAAAAATATTGTACAAACTTAAAATTAGAAACTATATGTAATAATATTATGAGCAATAATTGTGAATAAAGGATCATTTCAATTTTTATGTTAATAAAATACCTGTTTTTTTTTTGTTTTTTTTTTTAATTTTTTTGATATTCACGTATACATATTCAGAAATTTTACACTTAAATATATCCTACATAATAAAAATTTAGTTTCAAAAAGTTTAAAAAAAAAATGCTAATCTTAAGAAATTCTGCAATAATTGTACTTAAGCTAATTATCAGATTAATTTAAAAATATTAAGTGTTTGAAAAATGCAAGCGATTAAATATTGCTTGCAAAGTTAAAAAAAAAATTAATTCAATATTCCGTTCGATTGAATATTCTCGTACTTTGAAGGAGAGGACAAATTTTAAATCAATTTTTAGCCATTAGATAGCGTTAAGAGTGTTTTGTTTTAAAAATATTTATAATTAGTTTTCGATTTAAGTTTAATTTTCGAGAATTTTTTTTTTCATTTTAAATATACTTTAAATTGTAAATTATTTAGATTTTTTAAATATGTTTTGGTATTGTCGATCTCCATTTTGTAAGTGAACAAAAGAACAAGGGGACGATGATTGTTTATGTTAGATATAAATAGTACTTTTAGTCTTTATTTTTTTAATTTTTATATGATAAGAGTTTTATTCCTGTAAATATATTAAAAGGTGTTAAATTTTGATTTTATTTTTTATACATAATTTTAATTTACATTTTGGTTATTTATGTCAAAAGCTCAGGATTTTACATTCATTTTCTTTTGATTTATTAATATCAAATTTTATTTTAAAGTTACTTTCTGGGTGAACTTCTTCCACTAGTTTGAATCCATAATACATGCTTAACCACGCATTTCTGACCAACGACCTAAATAGCGTTTTAAATTACTTTGTAACCATGTTAACCTTTATCTGTTCTTAATAATTCAGTTGATCTTTAAAAAATTATGTTTTTATATTAGCTCATTGTAAAGGTTTTTCAGTTCATTATTGAATTTATTATTATTTTTTAATATTAATGAATTTTTTAATTAGTTTTTAAAATTTATAATGAATTTTTATGCAGGGTTATTCAAAATGAATTATCCGATTTCAAAATACGATATCTTCATAAAGAAACGACACAGAATGAGCAGTGATCCATAAATACATAGGACATATTCGGAAATTAATTTTACAAGTGTTCCGTACAGGTTCTTTTAGTTACAAGTATAATGTCAAGTCGGTGTCGCTCTCAACTTTTCCCTTTACAAAGACATCCACTGCTCTTAAACTGATGATACCAAATTCAAATACTCTGAGCCGTAGGCTTATTAATTCAATACTTATTACGAAATTTAATCTAAACGGTGATTACAGATTCACATCGCGAAAATGACAGAGCGAATTTCTGCTCCGCGGACACCATTATCACGTCTGTCCCTGAAAAGTTTTTAAAACAGCTTTCGAGAAATATTTTCACGAAGAACACACGAACAGCATCTATTGTTCAGAATATAAAACTTGCATATATTCTATTTGTATTCATGTATTATTTTTCATTTTGTGTCGTTTACTTTTGGAATATTGAATTTCGAAATCGGATGATTCATTTTGAATAACTATATTTCTAATAATACATATGCATTTATACAATAAATTTTATGAATCATGATTTATTTATCGATCGTATTTATGAATCGAATTTATTTTAATTAATTTAATTAAACGCCGTGACTCCAGAATTTTTAGAATGGCTTGGTAGAGCGGAGGAATCACACAGGTTAATTAAAATTACTTCTTTAATTTGCAATTGTATGAGTTATACTCTAATTATAAAGCGTTTTCGCCTTGTTACTCTTTGCACAATGACACGAATAAAATATCACGATCCAAATATCTAGAACAAAATATCACGAACAAAATATTGCGATCAAATTAACAGAATAGGAAAATATTCCTATGCATTTAGTCACTAAGGGATAGAATTTATCTAAATCTCACGAAAAGAGGATTAGCTTCAATCACTACCTCTATCGCATACTCCTTGCGGAATCGTCTTCTTTCGCTCTCCTTGCCGGATCCTCTCCTCCCTCTTTGTTTTTGTCAGTCCCATTTAAATCCCAGGGTAGGGCGGACTCACACCCCCTCCGCTTCATTTTCATTTCCGATTGGACGGCCAATGACTTTCACAGACATCCTCCGTCTCTGACCTCCAACACCATGCGTTCTTATCGGACAATATCCAGTTTAACGCACGGGCACGCAGGTGCCACATGTCGGACGTCAAACGGATAGGCCCTAAATCCCCATGTCATATTTCACAATTTATCACACAGGTGGATCATCCCTGCTACATCTGCCTAATAGAGTCATGTGTTCATAAATGCACCAAAATAGCTAATCCAGGTATGGTTCATTTATTGCCCGCTTTAGAGAAATAAACTTTTATTACACCTTTGAATAGGGAGTAGGGAAACGAAAACAAAAAATCAATACAAATATCTTTGACTGGGAATTATCTATAGGTTTCATTACATATGTCTCTGACGGGGTTATTTATATTCTATGTTACAATACACACACAGATATATACACACATACAGATATATATATATGCACAGATATAATTATACACTCACACGTATATATATATATATATATACAGACTGTTATTTTAGCATGAAATCCAAGATTTCCCTTGTAGTTAATAGTCTACGTTTCAAATAAGAATATCTTAAGCTGTTAAGTGAGAAAATGTTTTAAGTATTTATTGAGCAAAACGTCAGAATTAATTGCTTTCGGTTAGGAAACGAAACAATTTTATACGAAAAGATGCCTATCTCTGTCAATATTTATTTTGAATCAGGATTTTATGTGTTCTTCTATTCATGATAGCGGTGAAGGAAGTTAGAAATGTTAATAATGTCTTTTCTAACCATATAACATATTTATATCTTTATAAATTGTGACGTATTTATACCTCTATAAGGTAAGAAATGTTTAGCTTTAAGGAAAATGTATATCCATTCGAGTCAAAATCAATTTCTTACACTTGATATCAAATGTTGAAATAAGCACAGTTTTGTAGTTGAATTACACAAGATGTGCTTTAACATTACTGAAAAGAATAGTGGGTGACAGATTTCATAGCTATTAAGCGAAATGAAACGAACTTAACACTTTAGGTAAACAAATTATGTGATGAAAAGTAGAGACAATATAATAGGTTTCGGAGGAGAAATATTGATGAGAACTTTAAAGCTTTGATGCTTGAATTCATATACATCTAATTTTTCAATCGTCCTTAATATTGGTCTAAATGTTGTAAAATACTTCTTTCTAATACTTTTTAAACTTTGAATGCGTTTGGTTTTCTTCTCATAATTTAGGCATTTATTTTATGAAACCATTGGTTGAAATGAAGTAGAGGGTGCATGACAAAGATTTGATGATATTTGGGTTCGAAAACGACTTTATTCCGGTAAACAGATTTTTTTTCTTTTTGGTAATCTTTAAGATAATTCGGTGACCTATTACAAAATTTGCCAAATTTCGCCACCCTGCAATCCATACTTCCTTTTATCTAATAATTTTTGACAAGATTATTTGAAACTGTAACTAAAATTTTTACAATAATGATTTTCAATTACAGAAACATCGAACAAAATTATCTTGCTTAATAAAGTCTGAATAATTTATTAATTGAATAAAAAGGAAGAAGAATGAATATGAGTAAAAAATACTATGAGAAGGCGAAATAATTTCATTACATACGTTTTGGATAATTTATTGATGAGAGAAAAAAGAACTGACATATTTAAACAATGGCATTCTAATTTTCTTTTTAAAAACATTAGTAACAGATGTTCTTTGTCTAAGTCAAGTTATAAATATGGTTTTTTAATATTAAACTTTTTTAATTTTATAAGACTATTTCAAAATAATCTAGTTGAAATGTTTTAAAATGAACTCAATCACAACAGTGGGACTTTGCGAGAGGATATCGAGTAAATTTTAACTATACACTGCTGGCCACACAAAATGAAACACCCTGAAGGAAGCATGCAAACCATGTGAAATTAATTTCATGCTTTTGCGACGATGAGCTATGCAAATCATTAGCATTGCAGCGCAGACACATATCACGGGCGACCGTAGCGCCACTCGCAAGCGCTATATAAGGGGAGAACAGATTGGCGATTTGAAGTACGGTAATTGTTTTTTCTTGCGTTTTTTTTTTTTTTTTTTTTTTGCGTAAGCTGTTTACCTATGCTTCGTGTAAGACATCGAGCTTCTTTTGACCAAATTTCTGAATTCGACCGAGGAAAAATAGTAGCCTGTAGGGATTGCGGATTATTATTCAGAGAAATCGGTCAACATGTTGGACGAAACGAAGCAACTGTGATACAGATCTGTGATCGCTGGATGCAGGAGGGAACAACGGACCGACGGGGCCGATTGCACCTACATCGTTGCATCACTGCCTGTGATAACAGGCAGATTGTGGGCATGGCAGTGATGGATCGCGCAGCCACATTACGAACCATAGCACAACAGATTCAGTCTGCTATGCATCATTCGGTGTCCGCTCGTACCATTCGACACCGTTTGCAGCAGAGTGGAATGTCCTCAAGGCGTCCATTGCTTCGTTTACCCTTGACTCGAAATCACAGGTGTTTGCGCAGCCAATGGGGTGATGAACGGCGGACATGGACAATGGAATAGAACGACATTGCGTTTACTGACAAATACTGCTTCTGCCTGCAACATCACGATGGTCGGATTCGAGTTTGGAGACACCGTGGTGAGAGGCTGCTGAACTGTTGCGTTATGCATCGCCACACTGGTACTGAACCTGGTATCATGGTTTGGGGTGGTTTTGGATTTCACTCCCGCACCCTTCTAGTACGCATTACCGGTACACTGAACAGCCAGCACTACATCTCTAAGGTGATGGAACCCGTGGTCCTCCCATACCTTCAGCGCGTGCCACCAGCCATATTCCAACAGGATAATGCGTGACCACACGTGGTATGCAATGTTCAAGTGTTCTTCTTTACCCATCAGATTGAATTGCTTCCTTGGCCTGCTTGTTCTCCCGATCTATCGCCAATCGAAAATGTGTGGTCCATTCTTGCACAACGACTGGCCAGGGATACACCACCCGCTGCTACACCAGATCAACTTTGGCAATATATGGAAGCCACATGGACCGCTGTAGCTCAAGGATACATCCAAAGCCTCTTTGATTCAATGCCGAGGCGTGTGGCAGCGGTTATAGTCAACAATGGCAACTACACTAATTACTGATTTTGTCATTATCCTCACTTCACAAGAGGCTGTAATTTTAATCGTTTAATCCTTGTACAACATGTTATCTGCCAAATAAATTTCGTTGTAATATCTCTGGTCCTTCTGGGTGTTGCATTTCGTGTGGCCAGCAGTGTAGTTAAAAGTCCCGTACCGGATGCCTTATGGCGATTATTGTAAAAACTCGGCGACTTAGAAGAAAGGTTGCCAAAGTATCGCTACGTAAGCAGTGACGTAATGATGCTGCAAATGAAAAGTTAACCGAAATTTAGAGTTACCATAACCTAAATCACCACATTTAAATCATTATCGCACTCAGAGGTCGCTGATCGCCTAGGGGTACCGGTACCCGTCTTGAGCTTGATGGTTTCTGAAAAAATAACCAAGATTACTGGATAAAATTTAATTTGCATAATGTTAATCTATCCTTACGTACATTATAGAGTAAATTATAGCTATTAAAGTCGATTCGTTTGGCTTCAGGATGCAGTAAATTAAAATAATCCGTGATGTCATTATGTTATTATTATCCCGAGATATCGTAAAGCTTAATTATTGTTAAAAGTAATAGAGATCACGCAACTTAATTTTTATTTAAATCTCTGGGCATGATCAGCATTCTGGGATATACATTTCTCCCAGCGTTTCTTGACCTTCTAAAGACCGTCATTATAGAATTCTGTAGATTGAACTCAATTTTATCCATACTGTTGTTTCTTTAATCTACGTCTCTTTGAGACCAAACTAACCAGCAATAAAATCTGTAATTTGCAACACTACTTATACAAATATCAATTAACTTGCAGAATAATTATTATCTAAATGTGTCGCTTTTATCTTAGTAATAATTAAATTTTTACAACTATCCTTCGTATTTTTATGGTACAATATTATATTGCATGTTTCATTAAGCTATAACTTGATAATTAAACAAGGAGCTATTTTAATTACATTGAATTAATCTAGGAAAAATATCTATTTTAATCCAATAAACTTACATGCTCATTAAATTTACTATTTTTATAAGTTTATATGTTATATATTGCGTTTGAATATTCTCAACTATCATAATAAAGCTTCTAGCAATTTTTAATATTTAAAATTAGTTCATTTCCTTCCATTGTATTATTCCTGATGAAGTGAAGAAGAATGCATATTGTAGAAATTTGTTAAAGATGTTTTTTAAAAATTTACAATTTTTCTTATAAATATAAATTAAGTCTTATTGAAAACTTGAGAATTAATAGATCTGAATGCTTATAGTAAGTCTTCGTTAAACAGCGTTTTCCAGTTGTTAACATAAATATTTTAATTGCTTAGAATAACTCGATACAATTAATAAAATATGAATAAGAAATAATCCCTTAATACATTATTGAGCGTAATTTTTAACTGTGAACAATGGTACAAATCTTTTGTCATTTTACATAAATTTTTCCATCATATTCTCTGTAAATGAGCCGAAATAAAAAAAAAAAAATACAAAAATATAATTCTAAACATTGAATTACATCTCATGTGCACTTAATAAATCTTTGCTCTCATAATTCTACACTTAACTATATTTTTAATTCATTGAACTTTTAAAATAATTGCGAGCAATAATTTAAAAAACTAAATATATTATTCAAACAAACTGCCACTTTAAGTTATGGAATCATTAACGTAGTTATTATTTACTAAAAATAATTAAGTACTAATACTTCTTCTCGTGATTTGATTGAGTGTAACATTAATAATGAATTCCATTAACAACTTGAATCAGTTAAAATTACTTGTACCATTTACACTCGAAATTTAATTTTTCTCTTTATACCTTGAGAAACAAGTAATTAACTATTTTATTTCGAACATTTTTAAAATTTAATCATAGCATTATTAGTAAAGCATTCAATCGAAAGTAAATATTGAAACCCAAATTTTTCGAATCATAAGGTTTTTTCCATATATTAAAAGGCGCTCAACCATTATGAGTAAAATTTTCATGATATGTAGTTATAACACTTATTACAGAAACATTTCTGCGCTAATTTGTATTCTATATTTTACATTTTGGCTGAACTAATATATTTGAAACATTATATTTTTGCTAATTATCTTCTGCAACGGAAGTCAATCTCTTTCAATCATCCTGAGGAAAAAATGTTAAATTTATTATTTTTATTATTACTTTAGTCTCCCGACCTTTAAAGTTTAAAATTTTCAATTTTTTTTAAAACATGTATATGTTAGAGCCTCGTCTTTTCTGAACATTTTGGTTCCAAAAATGTCCAAAGTTACCGAAAAAATATAACAAACTTAATTTAACTATTTTTTTTTTGTTATTTTTTGTTATTTGTTATGAATTTTAATTGGAGATTTTCATAAAATTTTATAAATTTCTAAAAGATTTATCAAAAAAAAAAATTTTTTTTTTTTCTAAAACTTTTAAAATATATGTATAATTTCTGAACATAATATTTTTCCACTAAAGAACATTACTTAAAATTAAACTTTGATCAAAGTTGTATTTGTGAATTATGGAAAAATGTAAAATTTATATTTCTTTATAACATTTTAAAATTATATAACAATATGAGAATTAATGTAAATATATATGTGAATGTTTTAAAGTAAAAATGTCAAATTTCTTCTTTATTTCATTCCTGAGTTATATTGGTTTGAAAAAGGATGTTTTTTCTCCTACATAGATAGTTGTTAAAGGGTCCCCAAACCCCTTAATTTAAAATTGTTTCTTATGCTACAGAAAAAAAATATATTTTCGCCTTTGAGTCACAATTTTAAAGTTTATTTAATTTATTTATTGTTATTTTTATCTTAAAATTTCTTTTGTGCTACAAAAAGAAAACATTTTTTTTTTTTTTTTGTCATTCTAATTCAAAAATTTCAAATAATAAAGGTTTGAACTACGTTTTTTCTTCAGCTTACTTATTTACTAAAGGTTTTCTAAGTTAAAAATTCCGAATGACAAGAGATTTTTTAAAAAATAATTTCCCTGATTTATCTTAAGAAAATTTTAAAAGTGCAAAAAAAATTCCTTCATAGGAAATTAAATCAACAGGAATATTTACATCTTCAGGAATATCAAATAAAAAAATCCTTGAGGACAAAAAACTTTATATGAATTTTTTTTTCATTAGCACATTATATATTTAAGATAAAGATTTATTAACAAACATGCTTTTCTTTTTGATGAAATATTTTTCTTTAGCAACATGACACATTTATAATCTCAAAATAAAGCATTTTTAATATTAATGGATGTTTTAGTCGTATATCAAGTTTAATGAAATCTTTTAGCCTCCTTAACAGAATATATATATATATATACATATAATATATATATGTGTGTGTGGGGGGGTGCGTGCGTGTGTGGGTGTGGGTGTGAAATACAAAATAGAGACTATATTTATTTCTTTTTCTTGTCATTCCTACTTAGATGTTATTAAAATGTTTTTACTGTATATATTTTTGAATTAATTACTGGCTAAATTGTACTTCAAAAAACCATACTGAAACGAGTATCAGTTTTTATTCTCCACTAGGGCTACTGTTTTAGTCAACGTTAAAATGTCTTAGCTGATCACTTTTCAAAACATATATTGAAATACACATGATTTGATTGTTTTTGTTTTTCAGTAGCAATAATTACAGTTAGCTTAAAATATATTCAATTTAATAATTTATCATTTTCTTTAATTTTAAATACACATTCACCTTAAAATATATTCAATTTAACCATTTATCGTTAGCTTGAATTTAAATATCTGAAAAGAAATATTATTGTCTATTTCAATATTTCATCGTCTGTTTTAATCATAATATACATTTGAATGATTTAATAATTATTTAAAAAGTTTATTACCTATATAGTGGATAATTTGTTCTTTACAAAATTTTACAAATAATAATTTATAAGTATTATTAGTCACCATTAAAACCATTGTTTAAGTTAGTGACAAAATGCTAAAATTGACCATTCTTCAAAATAAAGCTTGCCATTATCATGACTTGTTTATTTTCATTTTACGGCAGCGATGATTACGTTTAGAGAAGAATATATTCAAAGTTTATCATTTGATTTAATTTTAACTACATTTCGCTTAATTGTGATCAATTTAATATAATAATTTATCGTTTGTTTTAATTCTCCTTTACATATTTCCGTGTAATTCTGATAATGTGTCCCAATTATAACACACACATAGTAAGTTTAAATATTATATTTCTTGTGTTTACAATCTAGAAAAAAATATACTAAAGAAAAAAAATTATACTAAAAATGAAAGAAAACATATTTCATAAGGGAAACTTAGCACACACCACTAAGAAACTACGGTATAAATAAAACTATATTTACAATTAAAAACATAGATAAATACTACCTTCGTACGTTGTCAAAGTACTAGAATTATCTTCATTTTCGAGAATTATTTGGATATACTAGTAATAGTATTCGAGTAGAAAAAGTTTGTCGATATAAAGATAACAAAAAGAGCACTATCAAATATAAAATATGAATAAAATGTGTGTGTTTCAGATGTTTTTTTTAAAAAGGCTTTTATGAAAGAAGAACTTATAGAAGAACTAAACTTATTATCTCTATACATACTCGAATACACTGGTGGAAAATGAAGAAAAACGGATGACATTGTCATCCATAGCAACCACAAAAGGAAAGGAAGCAAATCGTGGAATATTAGAATATGTGCGGAATGTAAAAAGCAGAAAAGTGATTTTTAGGCTCTTGTTCGTCGCGTGGTAGCACGTATAAAATATTTAAAGTATTATCTTGAGTGGACATCTATTGCTTAAAATGAGAGTTTGAGAATGATGAACTTGAAATTTTCAGTATGTCTTCACATCAACATTTAAATGATTTTACGCTTCTCTGTATTGGAAAAAACTGAAGAGTGAAAAGTAACACTAGAGTTCGGAGTCACCCCCAACGCTGTTTCAGGACTTGGAAAGTTTTTAAAAAAAATAGAAATTAATATCTAAAGGAAGGGTAGAAGTACAATACCAGCAAGAAACAGATTCATTGTCATATCTGCACTGCAAAAATGGACAACTCAGCTTGTGACAAATGAGTATTTTTCTACCATAAGACAGAGGATCTGCCCCAAAATGATAGCGAGACCCTTGAGAAGTGGATTATTCGCCCCCATACCTGTTGAATGCATGCTATTTTTTTGACTGCAACGTAGATAGTGGTTGCAATGGTGCAGTGAGCATAGAAACTGCGCCCCCTAGAACTGCGCATACTTACTCTTCTGAATTGAATCAATAATCGGATTGTAGAAGCCAAATGATCTCACGTAAGTGTAGCACAACATCCCATCCAAAAAATATCCAGGAAAAAGACCGATATCAGACAAGCATGATCATAGTATGGACCGGTGTCATGATTAATGGCTGCCCGTTCCTGAATGTGCTCGTATTTAGGAATATGAACGGCCAAAGGTACATTGGTCAAGTCCTTCTATCTCATATTCGCTTTTTCCGCAATGATGTTGTTGAAAATTTTGTTTTCATAGACAACAAATCCTCCTATCATCAATTAGTTATTATTCAGAAATATCTACAGAGCGATGGTAGCCCCCACCCATGGTTATAGAAATACGTTCTGCAGATCTAAATGCCCTGAAAAATGTTTGGGACACTTTGGGTCAGCGACTTGTATGTCGATAGTATCTTCCAGCAAAGTAAAACACCTTCATCCGTGCTTTGATAGAGGAGTGGGATACATTGCCTCAAACGCTGCTGAATATCTCTGAGCAAGGAATACATAGCACAAGATATTGAACGCTGGATCGTACTATACAATGGATATATCCCGTACTGACAACTTTCTCAAGGATCACTGCTGTCGTTTACATGAATTTTTCCATTGATACGTATACGTATACAAATACAATATACAAGTACACTTTTCCTTTAAAGTGTTTCATAGCTTCTGTATTTCCCAGAACATCTCATGTTACTTGTCTGAATGTTCAAATTTAGTTATTTGAGTTCTTTTTCATGCCATTTTACTAATAAATATATTTAACATATTCACAGTTAAGAAATTGTTAACATCTTCATTTTGAATGATTTAAATTGTTATCAACAGTTATAAAATTAATTTAATTATAAAATCCCCAATGTGCACATTGCTATAAAGTTTATTTTAAAATTCTAAAAGTCTCTTATGGAACAATTACTGCATATGTATTAAAAAAAATCTGCTTGTTCCATCAGTCCATTAATGTTATGCATTATATTGAACCGAACCTCAAATGGAAATTAAATTTAATGCAACTACTCTTGATTTGTGTGTTGAATACGAAACTAGGATTTCGATTCATATGTGAAACTTTCCACATTGTTTGAAATTAAGATGTATTTCCTCTCATTGTCTTGCTTATACCTTCGACTTTTGAAACAATTATTTAAACTTTTCCACAATATCTTTTTACATCCATAAAACTAACTGTCATAAAAAAGACAACATTCCTGTTTTTTCTTCATTATGCAGTGAAATCCCTCTATAACGATATTTTGGCGTCAAAATAATATATCTAAAGAGAGTTATCGTTATAGAGTGAATCAATACTAGAACGAAAAGAATTTTGTTCTTCATATCCAGTAGCGTCATCAGGATTACTCTGCTTTCAATCAGCACACCTTCGCGTTCCCGCAAAAAATAATATATATTAAATGTAGTTAGAACAACATGTTTACAGTGTTGTATAATTTTTATACTCCCCCTTCAAAGTTTTAGTGAAGTACCCTTGTCTAGGATTCTAGCGACGCCAATGCCTAATAATGTTTATCTCATACTTAAATTATTTATTTTGAATATACAAAAACTGAAACCCCGAAAAGTTTTCTGTAAAATATATTAGTAAGAATAAATAGATAAAAATAAATACCTATCAGTTATTTTTTATTTACTTTGAATTCTGTGAAAAAAATCAGAAATTTTTGTTAGTTTTTTGCATTATCCAGAGACAATCTCACGCAAATAGAACAAAGTGCATCTAAAGAATTAAGATACTCCTCATGTACTTTAGTTCAGCTATAAATAAAGTTATGAAGAGCATCAATTGAGTACACTGCTTCTCCAAGAGATAAGTTTGGCTTTACTGTAGTAGAATCATTCTTTCCATTAACATCATCATTATCTTTCGACTCTTCTATTTTAGCGTTATCACTTCTTATTTCAGAAACAATGTTTTTATATGTTAGTTCCGAAGAGATATGTACTTCATCAACGGTATTTAAACCATCATCAACAGATATTTCAAATTTTTCCAATTTTTCCAGCCCGGAATTTTGAAGACCTGATAGTATTTTCTTCCTCAGAATATCTGGAAGAAAAATCACTTTGATTCTCTTTGTCATTTTGAATGAAGCTAATTTTTCTTCCAATAGTTAGATATGGACTGAGTGAGGCATTATATATTCCACCAACTCCCAGCAACCCATTCACATGCATCATTTACAGTAAGAGTAACAGATACTGTGTGTTCTTGATCAATATTAAAAATCATTTTATCCACTAATCGTTTTCTGCAATACCCTTCTAAGCATTTTAATGCCTAAATCAAGGGGCTGCAGAGTTGCAGTAGTGTGTAGTGGAAAGTAATAAACTTCTACTCTCTGCAATTTGGAAATGGAGTTATGTGCATTGTAGTTGTCAATTAAAAAAACAATGTCTTCTTCCTCAAATTCACATATTTATCTAGTTTCAATAACCATTCACTAAATATTTTTGAAGGGATCCGAAATCGCTTGTTCGCAGTGTAGTCTATTGGTATGCTCCTAATGTTTTAAAAAGATATTGATTCTAAGGACCTTTCAATTATAAGACGTTTTAATTTATCCTTTCCTGATATATTTGTAACCTCTGATTAGATTTTTCGCCCTCTTTACAGATTTTTCCTTTGAAAGCTAATGTTCGTTCTGGTAATAACTGGGAAAGTAGCACGTCTCATCTGCGTTATACATATTGTCAATGGAATATTTTTCAAAAAATTTACTCGTTTCATTCTGACGAAACGTGTGTACGTCCTCCAGTGGCTCTGATTTTTCTTCACCATGTAACCCATCGACAGATATTCTGTGTCGGTCTTGAAACCTTGTTATCCAACCATTGCTAGGTTCGAAATCTGGGTTCCCCATCTTACATGCAAATTTTCTGGCTTGCTGGCAAATAATTGGTCCATTTAAATGTACATTCAGAGACCTTTTTTTTCTAAATCATTTCAACGTGGCAGCATCTATTTCATCTTTTAAAGCTACTCTTATCATCTTTCTTTGTGGATCGATATCATTAGAGTTGAAAATGTTTTCAATTTCCTTTCGTTTCTTTAAAAATGTTGAAATAGTTGATTTTGGAAATCCATACTTTGCAAACCTCGACTTGATTCATACCTCTGACAATATCTTTCATGACGTTGAATTTCACTTTGATGTGTATTTGTTTTCTTGGAACCCTTTTTATCGATTTTCACAAAACAAACTTCAAAATAAACAGAAAACTCGCGAATAAATTAATGAAAATCTTCTAGCATAGTGTGAGAATAATTCCCGATTTAAATTACAATACTGACACAATTTATCAAGGGTTAATATTCTTGTGATATTCAAGAGTAGACAAAAGAGTATATCACAAAGTTTACTCTCAGACGCTTCGAGCTCTTACCTATAACTTTCGGCGAAATGAATCTTTGACCATTTTTCGAAGAGGGGGGGATAGGAGTAAGGTTCAACGTTGTGTTTGCCAGGAAATATCAATTATATTTCCCCCTTACAAGAAATTCACTTTCTCGTTTCCAAGTTACATCAGCTAGAGCAATGCAAAACTTCGATGAAGATTTCGACGGAGAGTGTAACTTCAGAACCCGTCCAACGATCCAACCACATTTTATTTAGACTTTCTTTGGGTGAGTTTAATTCGTAGACATGAGTTGGACTTTGAAAAAAATATCGTAATAGAAAGAATTATTGTGACAGAAGGGAAAATATTACCATCGTTGTAAAGAATATCACAATACAGAGAACTGCTTTTCATTAATCTGAAGGAAATTATGACAGGACAATGAAAAAATATTGTAGAGAGAATTATCGTTATAGAGGAAATAGTTGTAGTGATATTATATTGTATTGTAATACCAATTTTTTTTCTCTCGGAGAGGTAACTTGTCTGTTAACTTCACATTTAGAAATAATACGAGGGCTATTGGTGAAGAACCCTGTAAATTTAATTCTCAGCCATGTGACGAGGACGATATCTGAGGTGCAAACCTCTTCCCCAATCTCCATACTATGCCAATGGAAGGACAGGGAGCTTGGACAGACTTAATATGCATCAGTACGCTTTACGGCGGGTCTTTAGTGGAATCAGGACTCGAAACCTGGTTCGACGAAAACATCGCCAAACATGAACTCACGATCATAACCCAGTCGTCTAAAGTGACGACTGCTGTCGCAGAAGAAGTAATATTTACTATTCTTTCATTCTTTTCCTACCATTACTTTTAACGTTTACTAAAATTTTATTCCAATTACATATATTTGTTCATATACAGTTGCATATTTAGAAAGACAGTTATTGTACACTTTAAAAAGCGAATGTACTAATGTTAATATTTACAACACATGTTTGAAATGAAAAAATAAAATTCCAAAATAAGGTATAAATGTAAGAGTACCAAATAAATAAAAAAAGTAGCTTTTTGACAAGAGATAGCGTTGCTTAAGCAAGTGGGTATTACCATTGTGTGCTGCGTCTATTAAACGGGTTGATTGCTGCTGCATACAGTTGTCATTTTGACTCGTCATCGTTGAAGAGGCTTAAATATTCTGCATTATACACCATAAACCAAACAATAATTAAAATGATGATTCTAATTTGCTTCAAAGGAAGCCAAGAGTCTCGTCAAGAAGAACTGTTTGCGATATGATTTTTTTAGATGTGAAAGGCGTCATACTCGTAGACTTTTTAGAAAAAGATCAATACAATCAAAGGAAAGTACTACAGTCACTCACTCCATTCCCATTTCCCATTCCTAATATCCCAATTTCCTATCCTATAAGTTCTTTTTCAGCCTAAGATATGAAATCACTGGAAATGATGATGAAGGAATTGAGGAAGTTTTGCAAAATGTAATAGAGATTTGAAAGATGAAACTGTTTAAGAAGTTGACCATTGCAATTTATCTGGATTGAATTTAGAAGTTGATATTTGTATATATATAGCAGTATAAAAGGAAATTTACATTATTGGTTAGAAAATAGATTTGTGAATGGATATATTATGATGTTTTAAGAATATTTAAAGGTTGGAAAGGAAAAAAAAAGTTTAGAATAAAGAATATTCTATAAACAAGTCAAACATTGCGTTATTTTCACCGAGCTGAAGCTGGTCCATAATTTAATAAGTGCCAGCATAATTGGCAGATTCACAAAGTATTTACTAAAACACATAGAATCAGAAATAAAAAACATTAAATTCTCATATTCAGATACTAAATTCTGTAACTTGTAAAAAATATAACTATAAGCTTCCAATCTGGTACCAACACATCTGATAAGCCCCTTTGTGGCTGTTTTGTGGCCATATTTAAAGTTTTAATTTTTATATGTAATTGTTTTTAACAAACATAGTTTTTAATCTTTTAATTATAAAATTGTTTAAAAAAATAACGTGATATAATTTCAACAAGTATTTGACTTGAAGAATCCGTATTGATCTCTTGCACCATAAACACTCAATCACTCAGTAACTCACATTTCGTAAAGCCATAAAGAAACAGAACTTGTAATTTTATACATTTCTCTATAAATATATAAAGATAAAACCGCATTTATCAATTGAACAACGTATGTTTGGATAGGTGTGAATGTTTAAAATTACAACGCAGCTTTTTGTGTAAGAATTCTAGTGCACTTAAATAAAATTAAACGCATAATTTTAAAGATTATTACGAGTATATTTGTTGGTTGGAATTTATTGCACTAAATAATCATGGGATATATTGTGCCAAATTCAAGGGGAAGTATTACATTAGAACAAATAAAAAAATAAATAAAACTATTTATGCTTATATTTCTTAAATCTTAAATCCATAGTAAAAGCCAAACTGGTGAGTAAAATAGTTAATAGTTCACATACATACATCAACACACACCTTTGGTTCCCTACTCTACATTATAATCAATAATCCTTATCAATATATTGTATTGCAAATTATGTACGTTTTAACACCCACTGCAAGGCCATCTGTGTCTACTGATTAAAGGAGACGCTGTCATATTTGATTAAAACTTGACCAAATGTTCAAATCAAATCAGCTGATAGATAAATATAAACATATTCCAGGTACGTAATCGCATTTGTATCGAATGAGAGATAACCTTGACATTATTATCGCGGGTTTTAATAATTCAGTCACATGCTTCAAAGCCATTGCCTTACAAATTGATTAAACAGTTTCGAGCCAATGCGGAAATTATGTTGTTGTAAAACGACAGTTTATTGGGTAATTTTAAAATCAAAATTTAGAATGAATGTTAAAGCTTTATTTTATACGCGTATTAAGTAATCACTTTTTCTCTTTGACTTAAGATCACAAAAAATACATAAATAAAATAGCCTATCATGTAATTTTTCAGATCGTAATTTTGTGTACAGTGTGTACAATAGAGTAGTTACATATTATGCGCTTTTCATTTTTTGTACAATGCTTACACGTATATAAGAGATAGAAATTTTTTATTTTATATGTTATTAGATAGAGTACCCGTATTACACAAGGGCGATTACTTGTGAAAGTATTTTCGGATAACGCATTTTAATACAAACAAACAAATAAAACTCTCACTCTTCTAGAAATAACTTGGGTACCTAAGGTGATGCAAGAATTGCAATCTTATAATGTATCATTCGAGAGCTAAGTCGCAAAAACAATAAAGGAAAGTATTAAAAAAAATAAAATACTTTTAAGAAATGAAATTTAAAAAGGAAAGCTTTTAATTAACGCAAGAAAGAAACAAAAATGCAAAGCGAACGAGATATAAAGCATAGAATTGAACCAAGGGATATAAAGACATTGGAATCTTATTCACCATGCCGGAGCTGGCTGGTTGAAATGGAGTAAAAGATATAGAAAAACAAACTATTGATACGTAGCTCCCACCATAATTAAAGAAAGAATTTTTAATAATCCCTCTTGAACTTTTGATTAATCGCATTTTCAGGAGGAAAGAGTACTTTCTCTCTCTTTGTGGTTACTCCTCATCCCTCCTGGCTTCAGTCCTAAATAAGAAGCTCGTCAAAAATTTGGCACATTCCACCCACAAGACACACACAAGCTCACAAGGAGACACTCACACAGACATGTCACACAAATATTTAAGACTAACTTCGTTAAGTTAACAAATGAATAGTACCAGCAAATAGTAAAAAGCAAAGGCTACTGGTATATGGATTTATTTACAGAATGCATTCGATAAAGAAATTCACACTAAACAGCTTCTTGGCGTTTAGCGTATGCGTACTTCATCAGAAGAGCATTAGTCTCATTATTTAATATCCACACCTCGTATATTCATTTATTTTCCTTTATGTTTGAATAATAATCTAAAGTTGCTTGAACTTAACACTATATTCATAGCTATATTCTCTCTTATACATAAATAATTTTTAATTAAAATTCAGAGAATACAATCCGAATTAAAACGATATATAATTTTTTGAAAATTATATTTCATCATAATTATAAATAGTTAAAATTGACAGAATAGTTTTCATATACTTTCATTAATTATTGCAGCTATTTTTTCTTGAAGCAAATGCGAACATGATTTGAAGTGAAAGAATGATTTAATTAAAAAATTATCTCGTGGCTCTCTTAAGTCTCCAGAAAGGACTTCTGAAGAAGAAATTATAACATTGAAGATATTAAACAAAATATTTTTCGCAGCATCGAAGAAAGGATTATGGTATAAATTCAGTTACATATATATAAAATATTCATATTTCTTATCAAAATATGAAAGCATTATCCTTTTGTTAATTTAATTTATTTTATCTGTTGAGAACACTGTGGCTTTTGTTCCCCTTATTTTAATTTTTGATGAAGCGAGAAATAAATCCCATTTTCCTTTAATAAAGGATAGTGATTCTTAACAGTGGAGTAATTTCAATTTCTCATTCTAGTATTAGTACATCCTTTCAATTAAAATAATTAATTTACAATTAATTAATTGAAATTCAATAGTAGTAGATAAAAGTGTTAGAATTTCGAGAACAAAATTGTAATAACACATTTTCAAATTATTATTTCATTCGAATTTGCTTACTTATTATGAACAATATATATCTTTTAGTTTACATTTTTAATTTATAGATTGATTGTTTGCTTTTATGAGATATAGAGCATTGAAGGTAATTAACTCTATTATCTTAATTTAACAGATAACGAAGTATTTCATCATTTGTTCTGAACGCTTGTTTATTAGATACTGAATTGTCCAATAGTTCTTGGAAAGTGATATTGCGCTTTTGTTCTATCTTCAGTATATTCTAGAGGTGATTTCTATTGGACTCATATTTACGACAAATGAAAAGAATATGTTACAAATAATACAATTGGTTACAGATATTACACATTCGATTAACATGTACGTTAAATTTATGTAAGAGGTAATAAATTATAACCATTTTGGAACATTTGAATGCTAGATAATTCCTCTCTACTGCTTTTTATCCCTTTTAAAATTAAATCTACGATTGGGGTGTTCCCTAAAATTTTGGAATATTTTCTTGAATAAAAATTTTCATCAATTTGTTTCATTCTGTTTCTGAAAATATTGCTGGCAATCCAATCGATGAAAACATTGGACTCCGTTACCGATTTAGCGAGATAGCACGCCTATCCATTCCAAAATGTTTTGAGTGTCCCGGAATCTAAAGTAATATCGTCTGGTTATAAAAGAGCGACTGAATAAAGATCTTGCTGGCTAATCTTGGGATAAATAATAATTTTTGTTGATTGGATATTGCATGTTTTAAGTGCAAATATCACGGAGTAGCTATCTCATAATATTAGCTGATTTTTATTTAAATCAGCCAGGTTGTCTGAGGCATGGCATATGCTTAGTGCTTCTTCTATAAAAACAGAAAATGTGATTTATTCTGTAAACAAACGAAGCAGTTTTCGTGATAACTGCTTTAGACATTCTTTCTGGGGTTTTTTTTGAAGCATGTGTTGTTAAATATGAAAAACCATCAAAAACTATTATTCACTATTTCGCCAAATGGCCTACTTGTTTAACAGGAAAGAGTATAATAAGAATTGAAACATTTTTGTCTTGAAATTAAAATTTTTCGATACCAATCTCTCACATAAACTCCATTAAATACATAATTCTAGGGATGGACACAATTTGTTCTCCATTACTGTTTAAGGTATGATAATTACTCTAGATGTTGCCTTTTAATCTTTCCAGTATTTTTAAATTTATTGTCCAGTGACGTTGAGGTACATAGGAGAATAGTTATCATTTGGAATTTCAATGATAAAAAATTTATTTGCCAGCCATCTTACAAACTGTTAGAGAATTTCTTGTCCAGCTAATTTTATTAAGTATTATGTTTGGTGACATGGTGGAAGATTTAACGCGATTAGAAGAGTTTTGGTTTGTATTATATTGAAAGGTTTGAGTTCATTTTCTGACAAATTAATTATGATAGGACATTATTTCAAATGCTATTGTTGGTTAATTTTTTAAATTATCTGTTATAGGACCATAATGCCTGTATGCCATACTTTTTAAGGTTATTAACTTTTTCTGAGCTTTATTTCTTATTTTATTCCTTATAAATATATTTTTATTCTGTTTAAAAAATATAGTACCAGATAGGTAATTAAAATTGCTGTGGGAATGGTAATCCAGCAAACGTAAGGTTAAGAAATGCTCGATTTTATTTTGACAGTTTCGCTATTGTACTCTCTTAAATTACATTTCTAATAATTTCACCACTTAGTTATATTCTCTAAGGTAGATGGATATTTTCTACAGAAAATATCCCCGGACTATTGAAAGCAATAATTAAGATATCATCGGAATATATAGAGTTTTCTACACCTGCTTCTAATTTTTTGAAACTGTCGTGCATGTAGGTTATAAATATTATAAATATTGTTCTACATCCTTATTGGTTCAGATTTATATATATATATAATATTCAAATATTTTTCAAATTTAAAAATAAAAATTTCTCATATTTCTCAATTGCTAAATATGAGAAATATTTTAATTTCAAATATTTCTCATATTTAACAATTTTGAGAAATGTCACCTATGGTTTTTTTTACAGATTTTTTTTTTAATTCTGCGGAATGCGGAATTTATTACCATTCCACCATTGGGGGAATGATCTGTTAGGCAGTCAAGCACTATTTCGAGTTATCCCAGAGATTATATCTGTGAAGTTCACTATTTTATTTTCGGTATTTCCTAATGAATTTTGTACTTGTTTCATCACTGAGTATCAGTCTATTTTTTAAATCGCTAACTCCGCAGGAAAAATAGTTCTGTTATGATGGCTCAGTGATCCTCGTTATTGGAGCAATCTAATATACAGATATTAGTGTAGCCAAATATATTTGAGTTGTAGGGATCGATGATTGCAGCTGCACTTACATTATTATTGTGAATTGGACCAGATGTGTTAGGAAGTTCGAGTCATTTACCCATTTCACAAAATCATGACCATATTGCAAGACATGATTGGAACACCACATAGCCGGGGGAGAGGGTGTTATGTTTTTTCATTTCTCTAAAAATGAAGATCTCATCTATTAATATTTTTAAAAATTATTTTATTAATATTATATTGTGTTCAAATGGAGTATATAATTTTATGATATATAAAGAGAAATACTAATAATATTTACTTGGGTAATTTTTCTCTATATATTTCAGCCATGGTCATCCAGCTTAGTGGTCATAGTCGCAACAACGAGGTTTCATCAAGTCGTGTGTTCAAACCCTGATGCCACTAAAGACCCACCGTGTAGCTAGGCTAATACACGTTGAATCTGTCGAGGTGCAAAGGGATCCTGTCGGTTTGGTGTGGAATTTAGGAGAGGGAGGTGTCATCTTTATCACATGATCGGGGTCAAAATTACGAAGTGCATCGCCAACAATTCTCTAATTGCTTCACAATGCTACATTAATAAGGAATCAATATATAAATTAGATTATACCAATAAACAGTTCTATCTTACTTAATCAATACATACTCAGTAAAAGTCCCTGAAATATAAATTTTTCGCAGTCAGAAATAAATGTAAATTTGTTCTGAAATGAAATAATGTTTTAAAATTTTATGTTTTATTAATTTTGTTTTTCATTCATGTAATTGAAAATATAATAGAACATGTTTAGGTCAGCATCTTTCATTGTTTATTCTTTTCTTTATCAAAATATTAAACAATATTTGACGTTCCATGAACAATTTATATATGAGTGATAAAATTGTGCCATATATTTACAGCAGTCAAAAATAAAAGGATAATCAACCAAATTTTAACTGTATTTTATTATCAGATTCAATGCATTAGTCCTTATTAAACAAGTCAAAATATCTAATATTCAAACTACTGTGTTTATTTCTAGGTCTTCTTAATTATTCGTGATAATTTTACAACATTATATTATTATTATTACTAAAATAATCATCACCGAGGAAAAATCACCAATATAAACAAATAATATATTTTTTAAATCAGATACAAATTCTAGTTTATTTATTTTCTAGGCATTCATTTTCACCCTTGTGCTAAAGCTAAGCCATAAGCTATCTTATTTGTACTTGTGCTGAATAAACTTGGCAAAAGATAAGATTAGGTATAATAATAAGTGGAAGAGTGATTCTAATCTTTATTTTCTTCTTTTATGGAATAAAAACATGGTTTTCCGTGTTACATTACCATGTCGTAGAAAGGCTGCATTTAACGCCGAACTCGCAGCTTAGCATTTCTAAGGAATAATGAATAGTTTAGCTTTTCTGCGGTAGAATGAATGGAACATGTGCTTATCTTTTCCAAAGAAGAATGCATGGATTTTGTATTGTGGCATTTCTAAAGAAGAATGAATCCATTAATACATCCTTTCTTAAATCTATTGCTTAATCCGATTACTTAGGTTGTACATCAGATTTTATTTGATGAATTAGATTTTAATGTTTAATCATCAAACAGGACAAAATTCAGTTGTTTGTTATATCGTTAAAAGTTATATAGGTTTTGTATTCTTAAAATTATGCAGCTCAGATGGAAGATTTGTTAAAAGAATAATTGTAATTCTTAAATTCGTATAAATTAATCTAACTCTAGAATTCATCCCTCACTTTCTTACTTTCATATACAAAAATCTCTTAAAGTACAGCATTTAAATTTGTTTATTATGATATATATGACCTTCAGCTAAATTGTCTATATATATATATATATATATATTATTTTCTGTTTCACTAGAATCTAGAAATCTATGGTATGAATTCCATTGAATAAAAATCTAGCATTTTAATTCCTTCGAGTAAAAATCTAAATGTTTGAACAAATGAGATTATTTTGTGAAATATAATTAATATAATGTACTTCATTATTGATTGCCTTTATACTAATAATTCTTATTAAAAGGATTTCTTACGTTAACGCTTAATACAACAGAGAAATTAACATTCTAACAAAGTTGTATATTAAGTCGGAAATTCTGGAACAGAATCGTAATAGTATTCATACCTCTTTCTCGGTACCTTTCACTACTTGAAAAATACTTTGTTGGTTTTTTTCACATTAACAAATTAAGTTCAAAACCGGTTTAGAATTATAGTTTAAGGGACAAATCATGGAACACATTTTACCCCAGAAAAGAAGAGATTGAATCAGACAGAAATGAAAAGTATTATAAAATACGCTGCTATCTGTAGGATAGCGCAGTCAAAAATATAAAGTAAAAGTTCAAGCGTTTTGCTATCGGAAAAAAGTTTTCCAATTCTAGGTCCTGTTCCTCAACATTACGTGAAGGCACGCTTAAATAGTATAACATGTCAAGCAAGGAATGGGAGAAAGATAATCGAACGTTGTCATTTCATTTCGGTGAATTCATTCTTCGATCGCAAGGGATCGCTCCTTGGCGAATCCTTGCAGCATAAAACTGCAGGCTTATTCAATAATCATTTTTTAATTTTCTTCTAAACAACTAAAATTCTTTTATTATTATTATTATTATTATTATTTTAAATTTCAGATTTGCATGTACTCTTGACTCTTGTTTCGCGAATTCTCCCTTCCCATTTCCCCCTTATATTGTTTCTTTATATTTGTTGTACATATGTCTTTTTTGATGAATCATCTTTCCTTTATTACTCTTTTTATATGTTGATTCATTCCCATACATTTGCTCTCATTATCTGTAATTTTGTTCATTTAATAATGACATTTTTGTTTATGAAGCATATCCTAAAATTTTAACTATTACAAAAGAATACCCAAGATATCCGTATAAAATTTATTCTGCATATTAATTCATCCTTATGTACATAATGTTGTAAATAACAGCTATTAATGTTGATTTGTATAGCTTCTAGAAACCGTACATTGAAGTAACCCACAGTATGGAGAAGACAGAATCCCATCTGTTGAGATCAAAAATGACTTTTGGAAGATCAAGCAACACCAGAAAAAATGTATAAATCTAGATGATGATTATGTAATAAAGTTTGAGAAGAATGATGAATAAAAATTTAAGTTCTATATCTATATATATTATTATAGTAATACTTAAGACTTTCTACTATATCCTTACATTGTATTTTAAATTTGTACTAGTGTACCTTACAAAGAGCTGCCTATGGTTGACGCCCTTAACATTATAAATTCATATGCTTGTTGATTAACTTCTCAAAAGCACTTTGATGTATAATCATTCAAATTTTAATGTTAAGCTTCACTGAAAAAATCTTTGTCTTCATTATTTAAATTTATTTCTGTTAACTCCATTTATGGTTTTCAATAAAGTTTGGAGTGGTAGTCTCCCGAGAGGCTGGCTCAGTAACTTCAAAATTTTGACTAATGAGCTGGATTTCATAGGGTGAAATCATCATTCAGTCTATGCTTACCGGTATTGTTGAACATTGACAAAATTCAGGAAGAGAATAAAATCTAAACTTTCCTATAAGCCTCCTTATGAGTTCATCTTACTTCATGGCAATATTAGACCACGAACAATTAAATGAACAAAGGAACTCTTACAAAAGTTCGAGCGGGAAGTCCATGCCCATCCTTACCACACCATAGTTTCTTTATTTCCCCTTGTGACGTGCATGTCTTTGATGAGATCAAGTACTGTGTAACAACGATTTTTAATAGACAATAATGATGAGATCAAGTACTGTGGAACAACGATTTTTAATGGACATTGATGATGAGATCAAGTTCCGCGGAACAACGATTTTTAATGGGCAATGATGATGAGATCAAGTTCTGTGGAACAACGATTTTTAATGGACAATGATGATGAGATTAAGTTCTGTGGAGCAACGATTTTTAATGGACAATGAAGTCAAAGAGGACATGTAATTAGTTCAAACAGTCGAGAAAAGAATTTTGGCAGCTTTGGCAGAATTTTACTCTAGAGTTATTGGCGATAGGCCCCTAAATTTTGAATCTCGGCCAAGTGACGAGGAGGATACCTAAGATAGTACCTCACTCTCCAAATTTCCACATTACACCTTCAGAAAAACTTGGGGTCTCGACAGGTAGAACGTGCATCAGGTGACTAATATCACACTGAGGTAAATTGATAAGTGATTTTCGATTGTAGTTTTATGGCCGATTTAATAAATTCTGTAGAATTTCCTTCGTCCCTTTAATTAAGTGACTGTACCTTGATAAAATCAAAGTCACTAATTTTAAATTCGACTTAATATAACATATCATTATATCATTACTTTAATGAGTTATGAAATGTTTATTTTTATTCCGCAGAGGATGATCATTTTATGTTATTGTATTATTTTAATGATGATTCTTATTTCTGCTATTAGATCGTTTTTTTATTTTTACATTATGCATGATTATTCTATGTTTTTACATAAGATTAATTTATTTTATAATATGCGATTATTTTAGTGATGTGATATAGGATTCTACTAACTTTAATTCTTTGATGTTTGAAACTTTTATAATAATTTAATTTGTATTGTATTTTTGTTAAAATAGGAAGGTTTTGCTTCGAATTTTATGACAGCTGGCTATAAATATAAAAATTCAAAGATACAATTAAAAGATGCAGAAATAATTCATTGCAATGAGTTGCGAAAAACATATTTCGCTACCAAAGAAGTGCTAACTATTTAAAAAATAATTATTAACTTATTCAAATAAGTATTAGAATTAAGAAAAACGATGAAATATTGAGAAACGAACAATAATATTCTCTTCGGAAATTAAAATTGAAGCAGACGACAAATTATTAAATTATATATACTATAATTAATTCTAATTATTGTTGCTTTAAAATGAATTAATTCTTATTTAATTGAGTTCATTACATTGAGGTGAAAGCAGGCATCAAACATATTCGCAAATACTTTTACGATAAAATTTGAAAAAATGTTAGGGGACCATTTTATCGTTATCTAAAGCAATAGCCTCTTTGTTGACTAAAAATAATTAAATAAATTTTTCAATTTTCTGTTCTGAATCGTAGATAAGTGTCGAGTTAACCATAGTAAAAAGTTTTAGAAAAACATTTTATCAAATGCACCATGATGATTGATTTTTGAAACCAAAAAGCATTCGAACTAAATTCTTTCACTAAAACTAGGAAATAACTTTTCAAACACTATAATCCAAAATCGTTTCGAAACTAGTTCCGTATTCTTCAAACATTTTTTTAAGAAAGAAGAATAATTTCTTTTACTGTGAATTTCATCCAGTTTAAGAAAACGTGGATATCAATTTCCATTTTACTTCAGTCAATGATATTTTAATTTTTTATTGAAAATAATATCTCTTTAATTATGTATATATAAGCTTTAACAGCACAAAGAGTTTCAGAACTGCCTCGAAAAATGCAATTTTTAGACCATTTTCGTTTCATTGAAAAATTAAAGGAACATTTGCATTAAAACAACTGAAGAAAAAAAAAGTTGGAAATAATTTTAAATCTATGCTTAATGTATTATTTCTTTATCTTGATAATTTACAATTATTTTTCACATTCATTTTTATAAATTAATATTTCCATTTAATAAAGCTAATCCATATAAATTTAAAACAATTTCCTGATTTAGGACAAACATTTCCTTCATTGAATGAAATATAAACCTTTCTTTAAATGAATTAATTTATTAAGATTTCATCTCTCCGTTGCAGTTGTGCTAGAAGTAATAAAGAATATTTTATCAGCTGTATAATAGCAATTCCTGTATAACAATAATTAAAGACAATCCACCTTTAATAGTTTTCTTGCCGATTAATGTTTCCATTTACTGTGAAAACTATCTACCCATAAATCGTCATAGATTATAACAGATTGATTTTTTATTAAAATCATAAAAGCTAATCGGAGGTATCAACTACATAGTAGCATTTCAGTGTAATAATAATTAAAAAATTGCAATAAGAAATTAAAAAATTGAAATTCTCTTTGCTAATTTCATTTTCACATGAGTTAATATTTTTCTTTCTGTTAAGTTCTCAAAAAAGTATAATTACTCAAAATGAATATTACTTAGCAATAAGTAAGCATACTTCCAAACCCCAGGCTCCACAGAAGCAATTAATAGAAAAGAAAATGCTGTCTTCAAATTCCTATTTCGTTTTTATTTTCGAAAGCAAAACATTCTGAAGTACAAAAAACGGTGCAAATGTTAAAACCAAAAACAGACGATTCTGCCATAAAAATCTATAATTAAGATAAATATTAAAATAACAGCAAACGATAAATTGTTCAAGAGAAAATATTATTCTCTTCAGATATTAAATAAAGAAGGCAATAAAATATTAAATTCAATATATCTGAGCAATGTAAACATACCTTAAGTAAACTAAATGTAATTATTAAAATAACTTATGCTTTTATTAAATACCATAAAATTGTTCGGAAATAACTATGTGTATAAAAGCAATTCCTCCATAATAATAATTAATAAAAAAAACCTACTAATATCTCAATTGATTAAAATAATTTCCATTTTTTAAACTGAGAATATCTCCACAAAAATGTTATTAAATTATGGCAGATTGCGTTCTTACTAGAAATAAGAAACCTGTAAAAAAAAGGTAATTAGTAGCTTTTACTATATTTTTCAAATATTTTTTCTTTTATTTTTTACTGTATTTTATCAATGGTAATAATTACCCTTACTTTTATACATTTTCATTTCTATTTGTATTTTTGCGCTTATGCCATAAACATTTACATTTATGTTCACAATAAATATCTTATTACCGCAGGTTTGACTTAGTATACGGTGGAAAAAATTCCTTCCAATATTCCGCCGTATTCTCAAGTAATTCATTTTTTGAATAGTTTACGTTTCCGTTTTTTTTAATAAAATAAAGTCAGACGATAATAAAACAAAGTCAGACAATATTAGTTTTCTTTATTTTATTTTTAATTTGCTTTTATAAAATATTTGTACAAACGATTTTTGATACTTGTCCTTATTTATTTATAGTTCATATTAGTTCTCGTAATACTTAATGCAAAGGTGAACAGTGTTTCCAAGTTTGGAGTGCGTCATCATGTTTCGCAAGGCAGAGTGTTAACTTTGTTACTTTTGTTGTAACTGGTGGTAAAATGGAATGCGTACGAGTATAGTTGAAATTTCTCTTCCCACTAAAACTTATAACTTAAAATATTTATTTTCAGTAAATTTGTTGAACTCTACTTAATTTCTGTATACAATCAGTCTTAATCAGATAAATGTAAGTATTCTTATATTTAAGCAATCAGACATTTTTATCCGTTGTTACTTTTACTTTCTTAATGAACTTCTCATATTCGAGTTAATATTGCGAATTTAGGTTTTAAGTTATCGCCTCTCTTTTTCCGAATTAAAAAAAAAAATTCGAACATCATAGCTTCAATTTTAGGACTTTTAATTGAGGTACTAAAATTTAATTTTCAGCTATGTTTGTAACGGGAAAATTATCTTTTGAATATTCTTCAATGATTTATCGCAGAATATATCTGCAATCGTATTTCTAAGTGTCGGAAATACTCTTTAACGTATAGCATATTTTTCATATAATAAACACTCCTAAATTGTAAAATTATTTATGCTCTTTAAAGTAGCTAAATAGGAAACTCTCTTATAAAAAGAAATTCTGTATGTTATGAGTAGTAAAGGTTTAGTTTTCCTATGTATAAAAATATGATTACCTTAATAAAATTTTTTATTACATTAGTTACAAAAAAATATTCTTTTATAAAAACGTTTCGGGGTATTTTATGGGTAATTTTCTTTTACCTAGATAGAAGAATACAAATAGGTGAATCGATTTTTCCATTGCATTAGTAACGTAAAATGTTCTTTTATAAAATATTTCTTTGTTCTAATGAGCAATTTTAAAGATTAAATTTCCCATTTATTATATAAAAATACATGTAGGAAAATTGATCCTTATTTATAAAATTATTCTCAAATATCGTAATTTTAATTACCACATAAGATTATGGTAAAAGTTTACTTATTATTAAGAAATAATCGAGATACAAGGATAAAATTTATTAGTCATATTATTTTATCTTTATATACATGATGTTGTGAACTACAATAAGTAGTATTGATTTTTTTTTTTTTTTTTTTTGGATTCCAGAAGCCGTAGATTGAAGTAGTCCGCTGAATCGTTAAGTTTTTATTATGACTAAAAAGTCAAGATAGAAGCTTTATTTGTTAATCTTAAGATTTCTCTATATAGTCACAATACAAAGTTATACAATTATTCTAATGTTTTTTGACCTTTAGAAAGCTATCATTAAATACAAAAGAGCACAATAATTAATAGTAAAAGTATAAAAAGTTATCATTAACAAGAACTGAAAAAATAGCAATAAAATCAGTAAATCATAAAAATAATAAAATCATTATTTTTCAAAGGAATGAAGATCCATTCTGGTGAGTTGATAAATAAAACAGACATCAACAAAATGAAGTGCTTAGAAATCAATATTAAGAATTCAAAAACTAAAAGCAAACCGTCATTACTACTAGAAAGCCAAAGAAGATGCTTGGTGTTTTTAATTGTTTGTTTATTAGTTGGAAAGTTGAATAAATTATTGAGGTTTGTAAAAGATCATAAATGCTCAAAGAATATGTAAAAAAAAGTGTAAATTGTGATAAGAGTAATTGTTATCTCCACAGCTAAGCCAAGAATAAGCTGACTTTGTGGATCTAATGTTGTAGTGTATATTGAAATAAATCACATTTCATACAAATGGTTAATCTATAAGTTTTTAAAAAATGTGTGGGATAATAATACGTCAAACAACTACAGAAGATTTTTTTTACTGTTGACGAACTTGTCTTATGTGTGGTTACATTATTAACCTTCCAGCGGGTGCGCCCTCTATACTATCGTGAAAGGTCGCTAGTATTTCCTAAATACGCTACTGAGTTTAAAAGTGTTAATGATAAAATTTGGTTGTTATTAGTTAAGGATTAATAAGTACATTTTAATTAAATGATATTTATTTAAGAGTAACAGGAAGCAATTTAAAAATGAAACATATAGACACTATAAAATGACCAATTGTTATTTAAATTGCATGAAAATAAAATAAATGAAATTAGTCATATTTTGATCGAAGTATTTATATCTCTTACAAAAAAAGCTTAAAGATAATATGAAATTTTTAAAAATGAACCCAATTTAGATAAAAAGAAAGAAAAATAGTTAAATAAGCATTTCATTACATTCATTTAATTCTCCACAATTCTTCAAGATTAACTCTATTTCCATGGTATACACCAACCAAATAAGGCAAGACCAAAAGAGCATCTATTTCTGTTCCATCCGTATCACTAGCATACCATCAACGAGAGTACTTAGGCTTCACGGAACAAATATATATATTAGTCTCTTCAATTATGATTTCGGTTATGCTATCAGTAATGAGACATTTCCATATATCCAAAATATCTGTTGAATCTTTGTCTCGCCCGATTATTGCAGGAACATGGATACGTATATTACATGGTGCTTGTTTAGTTTTCTTGAATAGATTTCTACCATTTCCATGACTCGATGACTTTTTTGTTTTTCTTAAGGGGGGCTATTTAAGCATCTGTAGATCTATCTTCACATTCTGAATTGCTTGCTGCACTAATTATGAGTCAGAATCATCTCTTTCTGAAATGTTTGAAATCTTCATCGGTATTCCTTTCATTTAAAACTATATCCTCCTCATCATCATCATAAAAGCACGTTTCTTATAGTCTCAAGGACACTAGGATTGTTTATATTGAATGTTTAGTTTTTACGTGCCATTACTAAAAAAAAGAGAGGAAATCAGTTTGGTAGCATGAACAGTCGTACGTATCTCTAAAGTATAAAAAACAGATACCAAGAATCTTAACAACGTCTCGAAATCCAAATTGTTTCTGAAAGAAGGTCAAAAGAGCAGGAAGAATAACGAAGGAAAGGAGCTCATAGAGCCATCTGGTCCCCGGCCTGACACATAGAATAAAATAGACTACTAGAATTAAATCCATATGTTTTTCAGTTAGCCCTAATCCTCAAAAGATGCGTGTATAAATTTGACAGCTGTCGGATCATTACTTTGTGAATTATAGCATGTTGAGTGAAGCAACTTTTGTTATTGTGAAAAAAATGGATAAAAAGGAATTTCGCGTGTTGATAAAATATTGCTTTTTGATGGGAAAAAATACAGTTTAAGCAAAAACTTGGCTTGATGCCGAGTTTCCGGACACTGCCCCAGGAAAATCAACCATCAAGGATTGGTATGCTAAGTTTAGACGTTTTAAAATGAGCACCGAAGACGGTGAACGCAGTGGACGCCCAAAAGAGGTTGTTACCGACGAAAACATTAAGAAAGTCCACAAAATGATTTTGAATGATCGTAAATTAAAATTGAATGAAATAGCAGACACTCTAAAGATATCAACTGAACGTGTACATCATATCATTCACGAATATTTGGGTATGAGAAAGCTCTGTGCAAAGTGGGTACCGCGCGAAGCTCACTTTTGGCCAAAAACAACGACGAGTTGATGATACGGAGCAGTGTTTGAAGATGATCAAGCGGAATAAACCCGAGTTTTTGCGTCGATATGGGACAATGGATGAAACATGGCTCCATCATTTCACTCCAAAGTCCAATCGACAGTCATCCGAGTGGACTGCACACGATGAACCCGCTCCAAAGCGTGGGAAAACGCAACAGTCGGCTGGCAAGATTATGGCGTCTGTATTTTGGGATGCGCATGGAATAATTTTTATTGTCTACCTTGAAAAAGGAAGGACAATCAACAGTGACTATTACATAGCGTTATTGGACCGTTTGAAGGAAGAAAGCACCGAAAACCGGCCGCATTTGAAGAAAAAGTAAGTGCTGCTTCACCAAGACCGTGTCACAAGTCAGTGAAAACGATGGCAAAAATCCATGAATTGGGCTTCGAATTGCTTCCTCATCCACCGTATTCTCCAGATCTGGCGACTATTTCCTGTTCTCAGATCTCAAAAGAATGCTCGCTTTGAAGAACTTTTCGTCGAATGAAGAGGTGATCGCCGAAACTGAGGCCTATTTTGAAGCAAAGGACAAATCGTACTACAAAAATGGTATCGAAAAGTTGGAGAGTCGCTATAATCAGTGTATCACCCTTGAAGGGAATTATGTTGAATAAAAAAAACTAATTTTGCCAAAAAAATGTGTTTTACTATGGTAGGCCGGGGACTTTTCAATGGACCTGTTATCATCAAAAATAAATTTGAAAAGTATTTTCGATGAAATATGCATACGGTTTTTTTTTTTCTTTCATACAACAGTAATGAACCTAAAACAATATGGAACGTTACGATCATTGGAGCGGATTTGTATTACGGATAAACAAACGATTTTTCAAATTTATATTTGAGTTATCTGAATCCGGGTGAATATTGTGTAGGTTTATTTGACTTTGTTTCATCAAAACCTCTTTGAATAGTTTCGTACAAATTTGTCAAAGTACTATTCTCTCAAATGTAATTAATTACTTCCATCTATTCTTTTACTCGACTCTATTATATTACTATCATTTCAAAAGTGTTGTATATCTATTTAATATGTTTATATGAATTTATTTATTGAAATTTACATATTATTTACATGAATGAAAAATTTAGAGCACTCTAACCAAATTCCTTCAATTTATTAATAATACAACTTTATTTAAAACTCGGAATAATATTTGCCCCTTTTGAAATTTACGTAATTGATTAAATTCTTACGTGTTTCTTTATTTAAAATTTCCTTCTTCCTAAAGGCCATTAAGATGTCAGTAAAATAATCTTTAAAAATTATTTGGAAGGAATTCGGAACTTTTACACGATTACGATTACTGGTTTTCAATAAAGTTAAGAAGATTTTACATACTTTAAGGTATCTAAATTAATTTTTTTTAGTATATGAACATTCTGATTACAATGGCATTCTTGAAATGCTCTTCTTTAGGGAAAACATTGATGTACCATAAACAGGCATCTTTAATCTTCTAATATTACTAAGTTAAATTTTCATTTCCGATCACAAATTACTGATTACATCTTACGGATTTATATACTCACAATTACTAAAAAGATTCATAAGAATTTTCATCTTTCACTTACTGTAATATTAATTAAACTCTTAAGCCTCCAAAGCAATACGTTCGAAAATATCCCTAAAATTTACTTATTTACAGGAAGTACAAGATTAGATTCAACGAACTTTTACAATTAAACTATTTGAATCACTATTCTATGTAATTATAGGTGATATTTAATACACTACTTATTAAACTAATTGAAAACTCACTCATCACATAATTTTATTTATTTCAAGACAAATTTCAAAACAGTAGCTATTTAATTAGAATAATAGAACCCAGAGACATTTCAATTCATTACCTACTCAATTTATTGTGTCAATATATAATAATTATTACGTCATACGAATAATCGGTTATATTTCTGCAAAATGATATGAGTCAAAATAAGTTAGGAAAATAATATCAATGGTGTTATTTAAATTATATTATGATATGTATATTTAGTTTTAGACTTGGATTTTAATTTAAACACGGTAATCAATTATATTATCGAATTTTCATTCGAAACCTGATGCTAGACCTCCAGTATGAGCTCTCTAAGAATGTAGATGTACTCGGTCATATGGCCTAGACGACACTATAATGTAAAATTAAATATAATTATTTCAATATTCATTACTCTGTAAAATAATCTTGTCTTTATATATTTTATACTAATTTAAATGAAATTCGCTTACTTTATTTAAGTGTATTGTGCAACTTAGATATCCATCAATGGTAACGCGGACAGCGCTGTTCCTTTTAATCTATTATATATAAAAATGTCGGAAATATGTACTTGATTCAGATTTTGTTGTGCGTGTGTTTACACAGTTTAAATTATCATGTCTTCTTTAATGATCTACAAGAAAAGTTTATTCGTTATTTCTTATTCCCATTTTTTTATCCAAAATATTTTTTGTTTAACTTCAACTGAATCCACACATTTTTATTCCAAAGAAGATTAGGTAGAAACATGTTATTAGAAGGTGCGAGCAATATTAAACTTAAGAATCTAAGAAACCCGAAATAAATTTTTCTCTAACATAATTCATCAAAAGGAATTTATTTCCTTTACGTCAATTCGCAGTATTTACTTTTTCTTCCTTCAAGATAATTGTTATTTACCTCAATCTCTCTAGCGTAAACGAAGCAAAATTGGAAATATCTTACAGAGAGGACTTGAAATTAGTTATCTAATTAATTTGCTCATCAGATAATGTGAAAGGCTGACACACCTGCAGGGGAGGGATGCGAGAAAGAACTTAATATCAAATAATCGATTGGGAAATGTCTTGAATGAGTTTCTCATTTTTCATCACTTTATCAATTAATAAGCAGATGTTACATTGTACAAAAAGCTTCAGAGGTATCAAAATATTATGAGAATATTGTCAAAAAACAAACATCTATGTATGTGCATATATTTGACATCAACTCTGAGGACCTAATATTAATTATAATGATGCATATTGGAAACTATAATGTTAATCAGATAAGTGAATGTTTTGCATAGATAAATTAATAATCTACTGTTATATTATCATGAGCTTAAGATAAACTCATCGAATCATTCATATATTAATAATTAAAAAATTACTTACACTTGATAAAATACAGTAGAATATCGTTTATCCGAAGTTAGTTTATATCATTCCGTATTATCCGTGTCCCCCACAAAAAAACATCCACATCTATCGCAACATGAACAATAAGTAGCGAAGCGGAAGTGTAGTCTTTTGTTGCTCCCAGCTGTACTGCAACTAATTAATTATCTTAACTGTACAGTCGCACCCTTCTACACTCATGTCTACTTCTGACTCAAGTGACTCCCAACCTTCCTTCACTCCCTCTCACAACTTACTATTCAATGCGATGTAACTTATCATTGTTTGTGGATAGGCTTATCATCTGTTACATGCATGTGAGTGTATGCGTATGTGCTTTATACATGTTGTATATTTTAAAAGTCTAAATTTACTCAAACATTGTGACAAAGAGATAGAAATTTCTTTATATATATATTCAAGATGCAGCAAAAAAAACTACTCAGACAAAGTTACATCATAGAATAGAAATTAACTAATTTCTTTTGAATTTTCGTGCATTTCTTTTTGTCTTCTACATTAATTATAAAATATTTTATAATATATCTTAGTTTACGTATATTTATTTGTATTGGCATTTGTGCAATGTTAAGCAAAGAGCTGCTATTTTAGAGTTGTTTAAGGAAGGAAAATGGCAGTGTGAAATCGTTCGTTTGTTTAATGTGCATCAGCAAACAGTGTCTGATGCAATCTGCCGTTTCAAAGAACTAAACAGTGATGGTCGACGACCAGAAAGTAGACAAAACCATACGGTGAACACTTCCAGAATTGGTAAGGCCATCAAAAAGAAAATTCAAAGAAATCCGAGAGTTTCCATGAGAAAAATCACTCGTGATGTGGGAGTAAGTGACTGATTGGTGCGGCGAATAGCAAAAACAGAGCTTGGACTAAAGCCATACACGTTCCGAGAAGTTCAGCTTCTCACTGAAGAAAACAAACTCATGCGGCTCCGGAGATACCGAAAACTTCTAAGATGGGTCGCAAATCAGCGGTGGAAAAGATTCTTTTTTACTCATGAGAAGCTCTTGGCCGTTCAAAAAGTTCATAACTCCCAGAATGATAAGATCTGGTTTGCTGACACTTCAAGCACCTGGACAATTGTTGAACATCCCCAATATTGAAAGTCGGTCATGGTCTAGGGCGAATTTGCGCAATCGGCAAAACACCTACAATTTTTGTGGATGTGAGCGATTAAATAAATCATAAGGTATACATGCGGAACATTCTAAAAGGTGTACTTTCGAGGGTCAAAAGGAAATTCGGCAACGTAAACTTGATGTTTCAACAAGACTCCGCACCAGCTTACAAGGCCAAAAAGAAACAAGAATGGTGCAAGACGCATTTTTCGGACATGATAATGCAGAATGACCATCCTACTCACCCGATTTCAATCCCATAGATTATAGTGTATAGTCCATTTTGAAATCTATGATCTGTACTAAATGACCCAAAAGTTTAGATTCTAAAGAAATTGCTTCGGTGGTAACGGGATAGATTAAAAGAAGAAGACTTTCGACCCATTACTGAAAATTTCAATAAGCGTTTGGCCTCTGCAACGCTGCAAAAGGAGGTCACGTTCAAACCAATCACACTTTTGTATTCTCCCAAACAAAACGTTCATTCTTTATCATTATCTTTTGTCATAACTCTTGTTTAATCCATTTTTACATCAAATATATTAAAAACGTCATCCGGCTTCAACCAAGAACCTCCGGTGATATTTATTGAGATATTTATTATTATTACATACATGGTATTATTATATATGGTATATTATATACATATATATATACATATTATTACATGCCATGTTGGTTACATACGTGTACAAACATACGGAAGGCTACTATTACATACGTGCGTGCACAAAACATATGTACATATTATTATTACAGTGCATACGTGTTACATTTCCACATATGCCATGCGTGAACGTATAAACATACGTGCTGCTATTACATATACATGTGCAGTGTGTGCATACACATATGGTTACTCTTATACGTACATAGTTGGGATGAGAAGTTTGTTATTACATACATACACATGTATATGGCGTGCGGCTACATACATAACATTGGTTATTATTACATACATATTATTACATACATATTTTCGCCATTACATATTATTATATATATACATATATATATATATACATATATATTATTATATATATATATATATATGTATATACATATACATATATATATATATATATATATGTATATACATACATATACATATATATATATATATATATATATATATATATATATATATATATATATATATATATATATATATATATATATCGATGGAACCGTCTGCAATCAAATATTTCATTAAATTATCACGAGTGGGGTTTCGAAGAGTATTTATCTTCGGACAATTTTGTATAAGCTTATATTAATTTTTTTCTCTTGTTTTGTTGGAAATCATGATTATTAGACTCGTAATAAGTTCAAATATTGCATAGTTTTAATATTCTTTTTCTTCGCACTTCTCTATTATTTGACTTTTTTGCATCCCATCTATGATGATAGAGACTATATATTAAAAATGGATTTTTGTAATTTACAACATTACCTACATGAGGATCACTTAAGATGAGAGGAATATATTCACTTTATCTACACGCACACACACACACACACACATATATATATATATATACTGCTGTGCAAAATATTACAGACGAGATGGGTTTTTTTAGTATAACGTTGTACAAAAGTTTTCCAATTCAACACAAATAGTACCATAAGATCCTCAAGACGTAAGAACATGAATAATGTACGCAAAACTTATCAAGAAAGAAATCAAAAGGATAAAAATTAATTTTATTGAAAAAGTAGCATGGAGCACAATGCGACTGAAGGCATCGTCCAACAGCTCTACGACATGTGATAAGTGTTCAGCTAGAAACATCTAGTTTTTTCTAGAATATATGATCTCCCCTGAATGCTATGCAGCTGTCCCATCGTCTGGCCATGCTGAGTATGAGGTTGGTAATGAGTTGTTGAGGCATTGCAGCCCATTAGTCTTGTACCGCCAATCAGTGCTTCGGAATCATTACTGGTGATAAGTTACGTGCTGCCAGACGTCCCCCCAGAAAGTCCCATTCATACTCGATTCGGTAGATCCGGAGACCTTCCCGGACAATCCATGCGTTCAATATTATAACTGTCCAACATCTCTTTGATAGTTACTGTGCGATGAGCGGCGCATTGTCATCCATAAAAAGAAACTGCGGACCGAAAAAGTCTCTAAAAAGACGCACATGAAGGAGAATCTCATTAAAATATTGGCCTCATTATAACTGG
>BMAW01122146.1:0-10175 GCA_019974015.1 Nephila pilipes | reverse complement strand
TAAATTGTAATTCTACATTTTGTATTAAATTGGAATTTTATATAACAATTTCTGTAATGCATTGCGTTTTTGTATTAGCATTTTGTATTATTGTGTATAGCCCCAGATTTATAGAAGATTTATCTGTATTTTGAAGTAATTTATTTAAAACTATTTACATAATCTAATTCAAATTTATTTGTAAGGAACTATCAATTACATTTTTTTTTTATTTTACCATTGGTCACATAGTAAATCAAAACCAAAATTCGCTTTCATTGGAGCAGATTGACCACAAGCAATCTATAGATCTCACGGTGTTTACCTGGTAATTAATAATGAATGCAGGACTAATGAATGGAGACAACTTGATGAAAAATTATCACACCTACTCGAGAGTCACCAGTAAAATTTTGATTTGACCGTAAATGGTTCCCGAATAAAAAATACAACCGATGAATCGGTGTCACTATTGCTTTGGAGCTGTTTAACATATAGCAGAACACAATAGCAGCACCAATGTGCTCTAACAATGCCATTTGTTTTCAAACACTGGTACCTTTTGAATCAGGCTCGTAAGGTTTTGTGTTGTATTAATAAATGTCTTTATTTCCCAATGTACTGAATGCATTAAACTCAATTTTTTAAGTATCCAAAAGAATTCTTACGAAGCATTCTTCTAGTAGTTATCGACTTCATTTGTAAATATGTAATGGTTTTTAAAGGTTTTTCAAGAATATTGAAATCCACCAGAAATATATGTTTAAGTAAAAATAAGTCATAACTGTTTATGACTAATTTTTTTTTCTTTGACGGAGAAAAAGTATTAATGTTTTTAAAAAAACAAAAAGAAACCATGACACATTGAAAGAAAATTATCAATATGAAGTTAAATCATTGGTAATCTAATGTTTAATTATATTTATATTAGTGAAGGCCAGAGGTGTACCAAACTCAAATATATTTTAAGAATATCGTAAGAAAATATTTCAGGTGAATTTTTCTTGTAGATATTGACTTTACTGGTAAATATGAAACAGACCTTTAGAAAAAGATGCATTTAAATATCACCGGAACTGTGTGTTGGAATTAAAAACAACCATCAGTTCACAAAGTGTTTTTAAAAAAAGATTGTTTTGTAACCAGTTAATAATTTTAGAGAAACAGAAAGACATTATCGCATATCATCAATCTATGATTACACCAACCAATTTACTTTAAGATAAACGACCAGTAATGTTTGGCCTGAATTATAAAAGAATCTTAACTATAAACTACAAATTAACCTGACGAAGGATATTGAGTGCTGCAACTCTGTTTAAAGTCACTTATTAAAATTAAATAATTTATATTAACCTCTACTATCAACTATATATCTTCGATGACAGTCTAACTACTTCCTGTATTTGGAGTAATAAATTAAATAATAGATCCTTTAGAAATTATGTTTGTTTCGCACTCAGTGGGACTTACCATCAAGCACCGGAACTTCAGTAATAATGCATTTCGAAACCAATCGTAGGATTAAGTTTCAAACTTTGCAATGTCTTTTGGTGGACATTTATTGAAAAAGAATCAGCATACTGTTAACGGAGATGAATAACAGCCTCATCATGAATTGATATGTTGAAATAATACCCTAAATCTCGTTTCAAGATTTCGATTATTCTTAAATGTAATATAAAATATAATACACCATTGAAATAAGATATCATTACCACAGAGCGAGGAATGGACCGTGATTAAGACAATGCTTTAAGCATTATGTCTTATATAATCCTATTTCATACAAATTTAAATAAAATTTCATTCTTATAATTTGATGGAACGATGAAACTTACAAATTCCTTTAAAGAACTTTTTAATTTATTCGTTGAATTCAACAAGGATTAAGTCGTATTAATAAAATCTCTAAGGGAGGTTAAAATGTAATCGTTTCAGGAATGATGACAAAGATACAAGTAATGGGAAATGAGAGCGGTATAATACATTATAGAATTGTTTAGTGATCGTTTTTTTACTTAAAGCAGTCTATAGTTAAGTATAACAACCGTCACATACCCAAACCCCATCTTCGTAATGTTTCGTCCAATCAAACTGTCGTAATTACCTTCTAATAGATTGATTGGAAACAACCCTTCATTTGCTTTGTTCTCGGGTGTATAACGATTACTCAAGGACTCTAATCGAAGGTGATAATATGATGCAAAATGACAACAACTCTTGGAAGCATTGGTCAAATTTTGATTCTGTGGGAAATGACAGCTAAATCAGTGTAAAGATCTTTAACCCCATTTAACAGATGGTGGCACATTGTGGCAACACCGTCTCTACTAAGCAACACCATTTGGCATTCACAATAGGCACTTTTTGAACTTCCCATGTGGGTTTCCTTCTGAAGAGATATTACAATCAAAAATTGCATTATAGATTTTACCACCATCACTGTGTTTTCCAGAAAGAAATTACGCATAATTATTTTCTTTTTCTCAAGATGTTTTAAATCAGATGGAATTCGTAACATAAAATAGTAATATCACAAATATAGTTATAATTAAATATTGTTAGGGCTCATTATTTAAGCTTGCAGTCACTCTACCACTGCGTGAATGAGCTGGCTATTCTGGCAAAGCTAATCAGCAGATAGAAGCTGAAGATGAAAGTCTTTCTACTACCGCTATTTAAGGTAGCATTGGAAAGCAAGCAGGGAAAAAGATGAATCGCTGAGGATGCTGCCTGCTCATCTTCTCCATTACCGGTTTTCTTCTAGGGTTAGCTGATCGGGTTGACAGCTTGTGTTTTCCTTGTTTAAATATATTTTTAATGTTTTTAATAAAATTATTAATGTTATTGCTGGAACGTGTATTCAGTCTTCTTATGAAAAGTTTAATTACCTTCCGATTGTAAGTCTGTTGCGTTTCCAAAACATATTGGTGACCTGATCCCTTAAAACTATTAGATTAAATTATTATTTTAGGATTAGAAGTAATATTTTTTTAAAATAGCAATCACGTCTAGAAAAAATGGTTACAGGTAAAATTTTTCAAGGAACAAATTTAGCCACCCAAGGTGTTAATTTTTTTAATGATTACTAAATCATTCAATTAAGTATTAGAATTAAAGTAAACAATAACATGGCAATGGAATTGAGCTTTTATAGATCGATCGACTAATTGATTGATTCATTCATTCACTAACTCATTCATTATCCAACTCATTGCTCACTTATTCATTTTTTACTCATTTACTCATTCATTTATTCTTCTAATCATTCACTCAATCCTTATTTCATTCCTTCATCAGAAAATGAATTCAGAAAACGTTTCATACTAAAAGAGTTTGGATGACCATTTTGTTGTTGAGTAAAACAATAACCGCTTGATTGACTGATAAAAGAAACTATCCTTTTATAATATTTCCAAATCCCGAAACACTGTTACACTGTTGTTGTTTTCAAAACCTGTACAACAGATGAAAAGTCAGGAATTAATGATTTAAATAACTCGCACAAATAATGGCAATATCACAAGTAATATAATATATGTTGAATAAGGGATTATATTGTAGCATAGAATGGATGTGTGGGCAAAGTAAAATCTCGGGTGTTGAACTCTTCCTCTGATAGGTGTTCAAAATTAAATTTTAGCTGCGATTCATGTCATGAAAGAGCAAACAATTATCACATAGCCTGTTGCACATCGGCATTGTTTTGAATGGACCTGAAAATAATAATATGCAGTGAAAATGCCACGTTTTATACCGTTTTGCGCCAATCCAGTGACATCATGTCCTATTCTTCATCAATATTTTCATTCGTGGAAGTGGAAAGAGGCTCCTTTCGATCTTCATTCTCCACTCTCTGTCGTCCTTCAATGATCATGCAACACCAGTGTACAAACATTTTATGAAACAGGACCAGTTCACCATTTACTGTCTTTAGGCATTTATATATGACTAGGAAGTAGTATCTGCCCATTCATTCTGGATGACAGCACTCTCTTCCATTGCCAACCGAGTTGTCAGTTAGGTCTCGGGTCCCTGGTGTGCTGCTACCCTATTTCATTCTTCGCACTCAACATACATCATTTATTCTCTACTGACGCTGATTCTGTCGTTGACCCAACAATGAGTGTAGATTCTAATGGTGGTTGGTTGTTTCATCAGGAGTATCAAGTGCTCTTTCAAAAAAAATGACGAAACTTAATTTAGGAATACGGTCCGTAGTATCATGTGCAAATATGATATGTTATTTTTCTATTTTATTTCCTAGAATATTGTAATAATTCGTAGATTAAATTAATTGATGCAGAGAAAAACACACTTTGCGCAAATAATGTATATTTTTCTAGGTTTAATAATATATATATACAGTGGTGTTCAAAATTAAGAGAATTTGCATATTTTGTAGAATTTCATGAAAAGAATTGAACGAAATGTAAAAATACTGTTTCGAAACAAAGATGCAGATCTTGTTCGTCAAATATGTAAGTGTATACGTGTATGGGTGCGGAACTATTCGAAAAAAAAAAGATTTACATGCTTACGTGCCAAAAACTGTATTTCATTTGCTAGCACATTTCGCCGAATTTCTTGGTGCTTTTTTGCAACAATCACTTAAATTAAAATTCAAACAGTAAAAATGAGTAACGACCAACGCTTATAAGTTGGAATGAGAAGGCAAATTATGGGTAGGATAGAAGAAGGCCAGTCACAAATCTAGATTTGCAAATAATTCGATTTAAAGCCCAGCGTCGTGTCCAACTTATAGAAACAGTTTAATTATACCGTATCCATCGACAGAAAGCCTGGGCAAGATGATCCAAGATCCTTGAAGGCCAGAAAGGATCACAATTTGTCCATTACAGAGAGGCATAATAGGGATGCTACCAATTCTCAGGTCTTTCATGAGATTCCACAATAACCCGAGTTTCAAGGGTGACTGTTTCCAGTATACTTTATGAGAGTAGACTGTTTGCAAGAAGGCCTGTTGTTTGCGTCCCACTCGATTCTTCGAACAGGATAATCCTCTTAAAATTATGCAGAGGTCTACAGATTGGAAAATGAATCAATGGGTGACTGTTCTCTTAACTGATGAGTCTCGGTTCAGTCTAACCAGTCATTTTCACCGTACTTTCATATGGAGAGAAACAAGGAACCGTTAACTGCCTGCCCTCCAATGTCCAAAATATCGACCATTGCGGCATTGGAGGCATGATGGTCTGGGCAGACATCATTTTCGGATGACCGCACACACTTCCATGTCTTTGAAATAGGCAATGCGACTCTTTATAGGTATAGGAAAGAGGTCTTGAAGTCCTATATCCGCATTTTCAGGGGTCCAATTGTTCCTGATTTCCATTTAATGGATGACAACGCGAGGTCACATAGAGCTCTTCTGGTCAACTAATTTCTGGAAAGTGAGGATATTCGCTGGATGTATTGGCCAGCCCGATCTCCAGATTCCATCCTATAGAGAATGCATTGGATGCTCTGGGGAGGGCGAATGTAATTCTCAAGCCCCTTCCAAGAACCATCCAAGACCTGAAAGTAGCATTGCTGACCTAGTGGGACCAATTGCCACAGGAACTCATAAACTCCCTTATTTCTAGCATAAAATCACGGTGCGAGGCCTATATATCTATAAGAGGGGACCATACCCTACATTAACCCTTTTTTTTTGTTCTATTCTGCAACTGTTGTTTCATACATTGCGACTCCGATGAGTGTTACGCACGATCATGCGTGTATTATAACTGTTGAGTTATTATTTTTTTGTATTATATCAACCCTTGTGCAAACCAAATTTCATTAAAATCTATCCCTGAAACAGCGTTCTGAACAGGTGGAACCAATCGACCAAAGCGGAAAATTCTCTTAATTTTGAAAACTAGTGTGTATATATATACGGATATATATATATATATATATATAACACATTAATCAATAACCTCGACTAACCCAGAGATGGCGCTCGTAGTAAACCAGTAACCAGGTCTTTCTAGAGTCTTTGCTTCCAAACGTGTCAAAATTTAAGTCGATCGGACCAGAAACTGCTGAGTTATCGAGGTTAAAGTCAAGTCGTTTTGTAGTTTGTTTAAAATGTAAAACCGAGTCTCGTAGTTCTGATAAACACGTTTTTAACGGGTAAAACACCGTGCAAGCGAAACAATGGATTGAAAAAATGTTACCTGACCTTTGTCCATCAAGGCAACGATTTACGGTGGCTCTGTCGAGTTTAAAACGCGTGGTCGTACCGATACTAAATGACGCGGAACGCTCTGGTAGACCTGTGGAAGCCGTTACACCGGAAAACGAGCGAAGTGACAAAAAATTATAATGAAAGATCGTAAAGTGAAGCCCCGTGAGATTGCTGATATCATTTCAGATATCATATGGCGTATTTACTATCCTTCATGAAAAATTGAGCATGAAAAAGCGTTTTTTTTCCAAGTAAGGCCATGATTGCTTTTCGATGGAACAAAACAGCAACGAGTCGACATCCAGGTGCTGTTTATCACATACCTGCAACAAAAGATTGCGGGAAAAAAAAAAAAAAAAAAAAAAGATTTGAAAGCGTTGAACGATTGTATCACCCAAAAGGTGATTAAATGAAAGGTGTTATGTTGATGAATAAAAAAAATTTGCAAAAAAATGTTGTTTTCTACCAAAAGTTGTCTCGAAAAATTGATCCATATATATATATATATATATATATATATATATATATATATAGTTATAGAGTTATGTTATTATATATATATATATATATATATATATAGTGAGTATATATATATATATATATATATATATATATATATATATATATATATATATATATATATATATATATATAATACATATAATATTTAGATCTATGTAAATGTTATTACATTGTGTTATAAATAAATAAGTATGGATCTGAAGAAGTCTCAAAATTCAAATTAATTATTATTTAAGAAAATTATTTTGTTACTTTATCCACGTATTGACTTACTAATTATTCTTCGTTATACTTGATTAAGTCTGCTATAGCTTTCTCAACTTACAAAATTACCTCTTATTTTATAGCTATTGAGATAATAAAAATTGCTGTGAATTGCCGTTCTATATTCTCAGAATATACTATTTATTTCCACTCAAATGTAAAATTTCAATATCTTTAAAATTATTTGATTTTGTTCCAGTTCTTTCGAACACATTGTTAAAATAGTTTACTCATACGTCTTGTATTAGATTTATTTTTCATTTTGTAAGACAGGCGTATTTTTTTCTATAATTTTTCTCTCTTTAAATTCTTATATTGGTAGCTTAACATTCTTATGAAACATTGCAAACTAATTATATATTCCGTTTATCTTAGAAAATAGATCTTAGAAAAGGACACCTAATATATAACATAAGTCTTATTTATTACAATGATAAAAATGTAATATTTTCTATTTAAAATATTTTAGAGTCAAATATAGTTACTAAGAGTTATATAATTGTAATCACAAAACTATTTAACATCTTATTAAATAATTAAAGAAAGAAATTTTGGCAATTTAATATTCTACTTTTTACACTTAAATTTCAAATCAAAGTTATGTGTTTCATATTTTTTGTCTCTAAGTTTCTGTTCCTAGATATTTTTTTTAATTACTTAAATAATAATGCACATTTTTCTCATGTGAAAGCTTGTAGAAATTATTTGGAAAAATCCTTAATTTTTATATGCTTTTATTTTTAAAATATTTTGAACTTAAATTAATAAAGTTATATGTTCACTAAGTCTTGGAAATTACATTTAATTATTTATTTTTCAATTAAGGTTGATATACTGGAATAGCAAATAACAACACATTCTATTGTAATCGTGTGTTCAATGCATTAGTAATATAACTTCTTAAAAAGATTCGATAATTTTCGAATATCACTTGAGCTGATATACTGTAACATTTTATCGCAAATAATTAATTTTGGGACGATTTTTAAATTCCACATACACCTTTAGATAAATTTTAGGAAACATTTACTTATTTTTTCAGGAGCGAGGTTATTTAAATATTTAAATTTTCCAAATTCTCAAGGGCTTTACATGTTTCAAACATTAAAAAAACGCGACTTTCTAAAAAAATATGAATAGTAAAATATAAATTTTCCTGAATCCTTTAAGAAAAACTTCATTTAATATTCTAATTATTTTTTTTTGATATGATTAAAAATGCATAAGCTTATTTTTGCTTAACTTTACTGTAATGAAAACTTATAAGATCATTTCTTCAAAATGTGTTTTTTCATTAATTTTTTTTTTTTTTTGCAAAAGAGAACTGTTAAATATATATAATTGTATTTTGCATGGCTTGAACAAGAATTATTCAATTTCATTTAGAATTTAGGGTATTTTAAAGGGTAAGTACATAGTAGAAAATATGAAAAAAAAATCATGTAAATTTTCAAAAACCCTTAAAAAACTGAAAAACGCACTAAACGTGAAATATTTTTGTTAATTACATTTCTAACAATTTATCTGTATTATAAAACAAAAACTTTATATTTTGATAAAATAGTTTTTTTAGAATTGTGCTTGCAAATGACACCACCATTTAATTAAAAAAAAGCGTTTTTATTCAGCAATATTTTGTAAATTATTTTTCATTCTTAAGAATTATTTTGAAAAAGTACAGAATTTTATATAAAATTATATCATTTTTTTAAAAAATTTAAATAGATACGGAGATTTAATATAGTGAAATATAACATAGCTCGATTTAATCGTATACTCGTTTAAAGGGCTTCAAGAATCAAACAAATTTCTATATTTGTCGTCAAAGTATATTTCATTAAAATATCTCATTCTCATTAGCATCATCTCACGCATGAAATGCATTGAAAAGCTAAAATTCATCGTCGGTATGGCTATTACGTGAAGTAGTACGATGGATCCACTAATTCATTGCATATGCTCTAAAGCATTTCACTTTATATAGTTAAGCCATAGGGTGAAAGAAAAGATAAACGAAGATCGTAATAAACGGATTGATAAAAATAAATCCATTGAAACAAAAACATATCAGGGTTTCATTCTTTATCTACAAAGTGCGGCTATAAAATAACGAGTTTGACCCTGTTAAAAATTTTATTTTGATGCCATATGTTTACTTATTATCACCTTCAATATGCATTCCTCTTCTATTCTACAACTATCTATACAAATATACCATTATTTGAAATTGTACTGGAACACTTCTGTCAGATCTTTCTGGACTTACGCCGCTTTTTCTTTTTAGTTTCAACGAATTCAAACCGTGCTCGTTTTAATACAGATACTTAGGCAACAAGCAGAAGTTACATAGCTCATGATTCGACGAATAGGCTGAAAGCTTAACACAGGATTGCTATACTTGGCTAAAAATGTCTTGAAAGACAATGTGGAATGATCCAGTACATTGTCTAGATTCGAATGGATTGTTTGTCGATTCTCATGGTGTCAGCAATCGCACGAATACTTAAACGACGGGTCATAACGAACATGATTATTCATATGTTCAATATTGTGATCCCTTTAGAGGTGGGAGAGAGACCCGGGCGTAAATCACCCTTAACGACTCCTCGGCCATCTTGAAAACGCTTAAACCATTCCCAAACACGTGCATGCGATAAACATTTATTTTGTGCCATACACTTCGTTCAATAAATATGTTTCAGTAGCAATTTTTCCAATTTGCTTACAATTTCACAACAATCTTATGCTCTATTGTTGCACTTGCCATTTTTCCGGCGAACCAAAATTTATCTCTAATGTTTACGATGACTATGACTTTACGGATCTGATTACAGAAACAAGAGGCACTGCATGAGAAAGGGAAAGCTTCACGCTAAACAGAGATTCGGTTGCTGCCGTTTAGCACACGTATACTTCTGTAGCAGCGTTAGTCTCTGAAAGAAAAGCTGTGAAAGACAAACGGCGAAACGGTCCTGAAATAGCAAACAAAAGTCACTCAGCAGTGTTTCAAACACTGGAAGATTCGCATTGAGTGTTACAGTGATAGAGGAGGCGTGTACATTGAAGGTGATAATAAATAAATATGAATAATTTCAAAATAAAATGTTTTACTATGTCAGTTTCGTTATTTAATAGCCATACCTCATACACACACAAGTACAAGCATATATATATATATATATATATATATATATATATATGCTCTCTCTCT
>BMAW01122140.1:0-11363 GCA_019974015.1 Nephila pilipes | reverse complement strand
ACGTGCCGGGATATATATGGGACGTAAATGGTTCATTCCCTCCCCCCCCCAATTGGCGTTTTAAGCCAGGTACCCTGATATAGTTATCGTATGCTCCAGCAACTGGAATAGGGATAAGGGACCCACTCCCTATCTTAACTTTGGAATTTCTTACTGGATTGTTATTTACGTATCGGTTATCTAATTGTGTCCATAACAAAATAAATCAAAAGTATTTTACGCTAATTAAATTAGATGAAATGAATATAATATAAATAAATTAAATAAAAGTTTTCTTTACGCAACTGTATTAGTCAGAATAATTATATTTGGAATAAATGATCTGGAAGTTCATTTTTGCGGAAAGTTGTTTATATGAACTGTATTATTATGAAGATAAAAATACATTAAGTGAAATTTATGATATGCTTAATACTGTTTTTAGTAAGTAGAACTGTTTTAAATTGAATAAATGAAAAGCAATATTTTTTTTTTATTTTTACGCATGAGGTTGTTATTCAATACGTCCTTTTCGTTTTAATTGACTGAATTAATATATTTTGAATAAATTAATTGGAAGCAAAATTTTATCGTAAAATTTGATGATATTACTTACATTAATTTAACTTGTGTAAAAACGTTTTATTTATCTTGTGTTTAAACACAACTAATTTCTGCATATGTAGATACGAGACATTCAAACATTCAAAGTATGACGTCCCTTCCGTCCCGTATGTACCCTGGCTTATTATTATCCTGAAAGTGATGTATCTTATCAAATTTTGAAGGCGTTTTAATTGGTCCTTAAAATCTTCAAAAGTCACAACTTCTAGCACTATTAACCACTTTTCCTAATAACTCTTTTTTTTATGCTCAATATATTTTTGGCGAAAAATCTCTGGACTTAATTTAATCTTTGAACCAACAATTATTTACATAATTATAATTCTGTGCTTGTTGCTTTGTTTTCCGAGCAATTAATTGCATTACATCTAAAGGTAACAATCACAATATATGACCCACCTAGTCTTCCTTTTCATTTGACGCCCTTTTGACGGGACAGTCAAAAATTAAAAGGTGTTAATGTCAGATTGATTTGTGTTGAACTTTGGTATAAATCTCTCAAGATTAAAAAAACTGGAATGTTGCAGAATGTGATTTTATAGAATCAATATGAGTCCACCTTTCTTGGAGAATATATCCGTTCTCAATCCTGGGTTTTTCTAACTTTCATTTCATTTGAAATTCGTGTTCTCTTAATTTACGTTCTTGCTTGTTATAGTCTTTGTTTCTCTTTTAATCTAAATTTTTCCGATCTTTCCAATTCCTCCAATCTTCATTTTTTAACTCTCCAATACTCTTGTTCCACTTGGTGTAACTCCACTTTCGATTTTCTGCTCGCAAAAACAGTCTCAAACATATTTTTCAGGAAATTTTCATCATATTCTTCATTAACCGTTGTAGAAACCTTTACATAAGAAATCGTCTCATTTCTGACGTAGAATTCATTCCTAACTCCCTTGCGATATTTTACGTATCTTTCTTTTCCTTTCCCCCAAAAAAGGCAATTTTTCAAACTATAACTAAAAATATATCTCAAGTACTGTTAGTACAACAATATTTTTCAATTCTCTAGAAACAGCATAAAAATCTTCTCATTCAAAAATAAACGCTAGAACAGCTTAAAATTGTTCAAAGAATGCAAATTAAATATCTCCACTTAAATTGTAAACACAACTCAAGAAATATTAATGTACTCACCTTCTTTGAAGCATTCAGTTTAGTGACCGGATGACAAACCCATTTCTTCTATTATGAATACATAAAAGCACTGGTATTCAAAATTAAGAGAATTTGCATATTTTGTAGAACTTCATGAAAATAAATGAGTGAAATGAAAAAAATACTGTTTCGAAACCATGATGCAAATCTATTACGTCGAATACGTAAGCGCGTACTTGTATGGGGGAGGAACTAGTCCGAAAACAGGATTTATAAGCTCGCATGACAAAATACGCATTTCGTTCTCTAGCGCATTTTGCCACATTTCTCGGTGTTTTTTTTGCAGCAGTCGCTTAAATTAAAATTCAAACCGAAAAAGTTAGTAACGATCCTGGATTTAGGTGGCGAATTGTGGGAAGGCTAGATGTAGGCCAGCCTCAAATCCAGATTTGCAGAGAATTCGAGAGCCCAGCGTCGTGACCAACTTATGGAAACAGATTATGGATACCGAATCCATCGAGAGAAAGCCTGGGGAAGGTCATCCAAGAGCCTTAAAGGCCTGAGAAGAATACCATTTGTCCATTATAGCGAGGCGTAATAGGAATGCGTACAGGGATTCTCAGGTCTTTCATGAGAGTTGTATGTAACCACAATAACACGTGTTTCACGGAGTACTGTTTCCAGAAGACTTCATGAGAGAAAGATGTTTGCAAGCAGACCCCTGTTGTTTTTGTCCCGCTCTGTTCTGCGAACAGGAAAATCCACTTAAAATGATTCAGATATCATAAAGATTAAACACGAATCAGTGGATGACCGTTCTCTTCACTGATGAGTCCCGGTTCAACCTAATCAGTGATTTTCGCCGTATTTTCATATGGAGAGAAACATGGATCCACTACCTGCTCTCCAATGTTCAAGAAATCGAACATTACGGCAGCGGAGGCTTGATAGTCTGGCATCAATTTGGTTGGCCGCACGGCTCCATGTCTTGAGAGGTATAGGGATGAGATCTTGGAGCCCTATGTTCGCCTTTTCAGGGGATGGTTGGTCTTGATTTCCTTTTCATGGATGACAACACGACGTCACATAGAACTCAGCTGGTCTACGAATTTCTGGAAATTGGTGATATTCGCCAGATGTATTTGTCAGCCATATCTCCAGACTTCGATTCTATAGAGAATGCCTAGGACTCTAAAGGGGAGGGAAATTTTAATTCTTAATTACCTTCTAAGAACATCAAAGACCTGGAAACAGCGTTGCTGATCGTGTGGGACCAATTGCCCCAGGAACTCATAAACTGCCCTATTTCAGCATAATATTAGGTTGCGAGGCTTATATATCTGTAAGAGGGGACCCTACCCCTTATTAACCTAATTTTTTGGTTCTATTCAGGAACTGCTGTTTCATACCTTGCAACTCCGATGAGTATTACGCACGATCATGCGAGTGTATTATAATTGTCGAAGGATTTTTTTTGTGTTATGTCAACCATATGTACACACTAAATTTCATTAAAATCTATCCAGTAGTTCTAGAGATAATCGACCAAATCGAAAAGTTCTCTTAATTTTGAACAACAGTGCAAATATATCTCTCTGTTCGCCTGACGGGTCGTTTTCTTTTTTGAGCAATTTATCAATACACGATTTGAATGTGTTTCTTTAAACGCGTTGGCTTCCAAGGTAGGTTCGACCACTCATTCAGAATACTCCACTGCTTAACGAAGAATTTCATCAGATTGCTGATGAGTCGTACATGAGGAAATTTTATTTTTCCAAAACTCGTTTACTGATTAGTTTGACGAAACCAAATCACTCACTTCTCTTGCATTTCCTTGTTGCACAGGATCGGATACTTGCTGGACAGAGAAAACTTTTTTGATTTCATAACTATTAAAGTTTTGTATTTTTTACCTTTTTAATAGAAATTTCATTTATTGCCCCTCTATTGAAAAATATTAATTAACTAGTCCTCCATGCAAGTGTAAATCTTTAAAAATTAAAAATATATTAATATAGATGCTGGAAACAAAAATAATGTTTAAATATGAGAGGCTGAAAAATTGATATTTTTATTGACACAATGGATTCGAAGGAATACGTACTTCTTTAAAAGATTCGCTTCTTTTACTTTTTATCTCTAAACATATATGTATATAATTACAATTTGATTCCTTTTCTAAACTTACTCAAGTAAATAATAAAAATAACATATGTTTAATCATATTCTCACAAACCATTTGGAATCAATTGAAAACAATTAAAAAAAAATTGAATACTTTACAAATCTAAATTTTTTTATAGGCCGTAATTCTGTTTCTCAATTTGAGAAATTAATTAATGTATTTCAAATTTACACATGCTAATTTATTATTTCACATTTTATTCAAAAATATGTAGGGTTTATGCTTAAATAATGTTATTTTGATTCTGATAAAGAGAAAGAAAAACCTTACGATTGAATTCATCGTAAGAGTTGAAAACTAAATATAAAAGTGAGATGTTCTTTATTTTAAAATTTGTATAGGACATGCACAAGAAGGTTTAAAACACGTAACAAAATGCAGTTTACAGATTCTTTTTATTTTCAAAAGTCGTAGAAACTCAGTAATAAATAATTCTTTTTAAAGTAATATATATGTTAAAAGCACTAAATAATTGATATCTTATTAAACAGTTCATATAATTCGAATCTATAAAAATGAATACGATACTACTTGCAGCTAGTTATTACTTAATAATTAAACATTTCACACTTTGTGGTAGAAATTATTAGAATAAATTATTTTGTAAGTAGGTTCTGATTACATTGTTTCTATTAAAATGATGGGAAAAATTAAGTCTGAAAATGTAAAAAATCTGAAATCATCGAATGATAAAAATTGTATTTCGGGATTAGGATTAAAATCAATTGTTTCTTATTGGAAGCCATTCAAACAATTAAGATTCGTACAATACAAGAAGAGAAGCGAATTATTTTTGTAGGTCACCTCAAAATTAATCATTTAATGCACGTGTTAGAAATAAAAATAAACTCAACAGAGTAAATTTGTTGCGCTATTCGAATGCACTCTCGTTGAAAACTTTCTTTAACAGATTTTTTTAATATCTTAATGGTTGGCATATAAAAAAAAATATTTTATTTATTTTTTCGAAAGATTTATATTTTTCTGAGTAACAATAGGTAAATCATTACTATCTTTTGTTATTACTTTGAGAAAAATGACCTTTTCTCCTATTTTTTATTCAAGTTTACCGAACTTTTTTTTCTTAAATTATGTTTTTCAATTTCAAAATTTAAAAGCAATGTGTGAGAGTCTATTATTATGAAACATGAAAATCCTTTGGAAAAATATGAGTATTTTATACCTCTGTTAAATAACAAATTAATTAATCTTATAAACAGTTTTCTAAATTAAGTTATTTTTATAGTTCATAGTTTAAACTATACAATTCTGCTCTAGATTAAATGAATATTTGGTGCGGAACCTAGCTGCTGTCTGGAACACAGATTTGGAAAAAAGAAAAACTTGGGAGACATTAAAAATAATGTGTTGAAAATATTAAAAAGAAAATAAAAATTATTTATGATGTCGGAAAACTCTCTGTTTTTGTAGCTGAGTATGTTTGTCAACCGTGCCATAATTTCTGATAAAAATAAAGTTTGATAAAGATAAAGATATGATAAAGATAGTAGGTGGCCGCTGCGAATGTCATGTAAGAATGAGGCCCATTTTTTCTGATGGGGACTTAGTACCTTTCGAAATCAAAAGTAGAACATTTTGACAAACTTTTTTCGATTCTTTTTAAATCATCAATTTTTGCTCAATTCAATATGAAACTTTGCCGGTTTGTGTAATAAAGTGTATAGTTTAAAATATTGGGTCAAGTTTTGCTATTAAATTAATATATTTTCTTATATAATATGAAATATGCGGACAAAAATTTAAAAAATAAATTAGCTCACCTTACGTTACCCACAAGATAACATTTGAAAGATGTATAGTAGAACCGTAATTCTTATACCAAATTAAAGCTAAATAATGCCCTTATTCTGTAAACCTCAAATTTTAAATTTATCTTACATTAAAAAAAATTGAAAAATTAAAAAAGTTATCTAGTTTGTGTTTAGTAACTTTTTTTTTTCATATATCATGTTATAAAATAAAATCTAATCATCCTATTAACAAAATTGAGGTTCACAGAATAAAGATCTACAAGTACAACACTCATGTAAAATTTTAAAGCTCTGCATGCAAAACATTTTTTTAATCCTGTGGGAAAGTGTGAAAATAACAAACTGAGAAAAAGAGTTTTGTTTATATTGCATTACACAGAATAAGCCACTTTAAACATTTACAATTTTGGTTTCACAGGGCGTAATAATTGTCGGATTTTGACGCTGTTTGCTTTAAAATGCTCCTAACATTCAACACTATTTTTTGAAAACAAATTTGAAAAATCGAATTTTTAAAGGTGCAAAGGTAAATAGTCCCCTTAATTGGGAACGTAAATTAAATGAGTTGGGTTCAAAGAGCTGATGAAAAACCTCACGAAAATGCACCAACGCCTTCATATGGAGCTAAAGTGATTGAGTGGTGTGGTATCATAAATACATTTGCTCTTTGTCCAAACATCTTAAGGCTACACAGTACCCTAAAAATGACAAATTTATCGAAAAATTTTTTTGCATTTTCCTGTAGCCCATACATTTGGGAATCTTGGCCCCAAATTTTAGATCTATTAACCAATTAGTTTTTAAGATATTTGAATTTTTCGGAGCATTGTCAGTCACTATTTTTGACAGCTGAGGGGGGCGTAGTTAGTTTCGGTTTCATTTTAAAGCATTTTTCTATTCTTAAATTTAATTAATTACTGATATTTTTTAAATAATATCGATACTTGCCGAGAAGTAGATATTAACTTCAACATTCACTACTAAAATCATTTATGTTTGTTTATATTTTGAGTTTTTGATGTGCTTATAGTTACTTAGCCAAAATTGATAAGAAAAGGTATTTCTCAAGACCAATATTTATTCTGCATATAATTTATATAACTTAAAAGCTATTTTAAAATGTTTAAGTGAAGTTTTTTCTGTTGAGAAAATGACACGGACAAAACTTTCGCAGCTTGAGAAGAGAATCAACATTTCTAAGAGATGGAGTACTGCTGATAATGACAATGCTAAAAACCTGCTTTAGTGGATATAACTACAAAACTTCAGAATACAAATGTCTTTAATACTTCTGCTACATATAAAAGTATCTTTCAAATTACATTATAGTGGATAATGAATGTTTGTTTACATATAATTTAACCAATATTTGCCATAGTGTATCTTTAAAACTTTGCTATGGTCAAAGAAATAGATTTGCATATGAAATGAATGTTGTATGTGTTAATTGTGACCAAACCTAAAGTGAAACTTGTTCATAACAATTAGTTGATGCTATATTACATCAAATATCAAATGTTAGCAAGCATCAATTTTTAAATGTTCCATTTGATGTAAATATGAGATTAGTGCAATGTATGTTAAATTTGTGACTTGGCTACTCATCGTTGGAAAAATTCTGTATGCATATGAATTGAAATATAATGTTTAGTAAAACTTTTAAAAGACATTATAAGCCAAAAGTTCTGATTGGACATCTTGTTGAGTCAAATCAGCCGTTGCTTGATATTCGTAAAGATGTCATTGAGGCGTAGGGCTCAAGGAATGATAAAGATATAGTCGGTATTGGAATGTCATATGATGGAAGCTGGTTGACAAGAGAACATACGCCAACGTCAAATATCGGAATAGGATATGTTACCGACTTGCTGACTGGCTTTGTGATAGACTACGAAGTAATGTCAAAGCGGCGTGGAGAATGTGAACAGACTAAATTTGAGCTTGGAGAAGAAAGTGCTGAATTTCGTATTTGGTACAAAGGACTACAAAATGTTTGTAGTACAACACATGTCGGATCATCTAGTGCAATGGAAGTAAATGCAACTGTGAAATTATGGGAAAGATCTGAAAGTATTAGTTTCCGGGACACAATCTTGTTCTTTGACTCTTGGTGTTTTTACCAGTCATCATTAGCACGTGGAAAAAAATCAGGTATTCACAAAGATTGGGTAAAAATAACAATCAACGAAGAATATTTGCCCAAAATCTTGCCTATTTATCAGCGATTAACATCAACTGAATTATTAAGTACGTGTGTCAGAGGTTTGACACACAACTCTAATGAAGCATTACATTTGATTATATGGAACAAATATTTCAAAGAAAATACAGCTTCTAGGAGTCGTGTGTTGATTGCCATGTCGAATGCAATACCTGAATTTAATGATGGAACTATAAAAGCTTTAAAAACATTTCAGGATGCTAATTGAATTTGTAACAAGTTTGTCATCAGAACATTTAGTGTACTTTACTGATTGTAGGAGAACCTATTTCAAAAAGAAAAGAAAATTTGCAAATTTTAAAGTCGCGCAGAAAAAAATAAAACTTGTTAAATTGCGTGGATTTAAAATTCAAAAAAATTAGGTGCTATGTACAAACCTGGTAGTTTTTAACTTCTTTTAAACTTTTATTTATATCATTATTATTTTTTATAAGTGTATTGGGTTTCAAAACTTTTGTGAAATTATTATGTTAACTTTAAGCTGAATAATCTGTCATCGTAACAAATGCTATATCGATATTTTGCAAAAACATATTTTGAATAAATAAAAATATTTGCCATAATATTTAATTAAAGTAGTGTTTTCATATATTATATAAGTAGTTAAATAATATATTAAAAATTTAGATCTTTGCAAGTATTATTAGTTTTTGTTTTATGCTTTTAAAAACTTTAAATGCATTTTTCTCAGACTTTTATTTTTGAAGATGTAAGTGTTTTCTAATCCCTAAGGCTTTTTTTCTGTTCAAGATAGAGTCTTGAAATTTTTTATACATACTGAGATATATGTGTTCTATAAAAGTTAGTATGGATTTAGGTCTGGGATCCCTAGTTGTTTTTTAAAAAAATGTGAAAGTTAATATTTTAAAAATTTTCGTGTTTTTTCCAGGTTTAGCTAGAAAAAAAAATAATTAAAAATCAACAAGGGAACAGATTTTCAAATCCATACTAACTTTTGTTTGCAATAATGTATGAAATATAAATCACTCAAAATAATTAAAAAATTTCAAAAATTGTGTATTTTATAAGGGTTTAAAAAAACTTCAAAATTTTTAAATTTTAAAATAAGGGCTAGTTAAATTGACTTTTTATTTTCAGAATCAGTTTAATAATATAGTATGAAAACAATACATAAGTTACTTTTAATATTACTGTCTCCAAAAAAAATTTTTGAAAAAGGGTACCGTGTAGCCTTAAAAGATTTCACTTCCTCAGGTATATCACAATATCAGATAGGTATATCTACATCACAAGTGTTCACTATACAGTAATTATGAAGAAGAACGTAATTCTATAACTCTAGCAGCGAAAGGTCGTTAATGATGCAAGATGTTCAACAAGTGCAGAACAGCACTTAAAAATTAGGACTGTAGTTAGTGATTCCTGACCATATTATGGCAATCTTTAAGAGGATTTGGTGTAGAGCGTGGGCAATCCTAGAAATTTTGGCGCTCCTGTTCGAGCAAAAAAAAGCAGCGACTTCAAGAACAGGTAGCAGAAACGTACTAACAGGGAGCCTTCATTTGATTCTCATAATTTATGTTTTGTTATAGAAATTCCTTTTTACCAAAATTTTTAAAAATGTATAATTTTTTATTCTTTCATTCCACTCTTTTTTATTCTTAAGCGACATTTTATTTATTCAATTCTTAATAGAAACGTTTATGAGAACCTGTTTGGTATATCTGACTTCAATCATTGCTCCTGTAGCGGATAGCCAAGCTGTATTTGAAGTGCTTTTTTGGACTGTGTGACTTCAAATTTATCTACGCATTGTAGAAAGGACTGTGTATTTCCCACGTGCTTGCACGTGAAAATTTTCTTCTCAATTTGGATTACCTACCTTTTGGATTTTTTACTATGGATATGTCAGGCAACTCATCAGAGGAGGTGAGTTTTCATGTATTGACCTTTGTGAGTTAGACCTCGAGGAGGCTTAAAATAGAGTTGATTTGCTTAATGATGCTAAATCCTGCGAAAAATTCTGTGATTTATTAGAGAAATTAATTTACTATTTCTCTAATATAAATTCCGACCAACCTGACTTCAAATTAATTAGCAAAACTCAGCATATTATTATACGTTGTGCAAGCAAATCAAACAAACTCTTATCTGACGAGTTAAAATACTACTTGCAGCAGATCTTAGAAAATGTCAGGCAACACACACAGTCTACAGTCACCCTCCCACCCCCCTCTCAGGATAGGAAAAGTAAAAAAAAAAAAAAAAAAAAACAAGAGAACTCTAACTTCGCCTGTTTTGGCAAACAAGGATTCAAAAAAGTCCAAAATCGAGGATCCTACTGATTTATCGGGCAATGATTCCGAAACAATGAACTCCGCTCCCCCCTCATCTGGATGTGAGAGCGAAACTGACCTGTCGTTACTTAAACAAATCTCGTGCCTGCATCAGTGCAAGCTGAGGAAAATCAAGCGAGTGAAACTGAGGATAACCACGACTTTACCGTCACCTCGAAAAAAAAGAAAGTAACGCCAATCATTATAGATGAGAGTGTAAACACGCCAAACCTACTAAAAGAACTTAGTGAAAAAACAGGCTCCATGGTCTTAGGCAGATTCATTAATTGCAAACTTAAAGTTTTACTTGCTACGCCCAACGAACACAGAATTATACAAAATTACATTTCGGTAAAAAAGCTAAAATCGCATACCTACGAGATGCAACATCAGAAAATGCTTAAAGTAGTCGTTCGTGGTCTTCCCTCCGACTACGACATCAAAGAGCTCATAAATTAATTACAAACACATGGTTTCAACCTTGATCATGTCTCTGTTCTGCGCAATAGGCGCAATAGTACAAACATGTCCCTCTTCCTCATGGTTCTCAGGAAAAGCCTTTAAACCCAGAAACTATTCAATATCACTACCATTGGCTACTTTCGAGTGAAAATTGAAGCACTCAAGAAAAATTCCATGCCTGAGCAGTGATACAGATGCCAGAAGAAACGCATCTCCACCCTTCTGACACTGTTAAAATAACAAATTACTCTTGCTATAGAAATTACCGCCTGACCCATAGGGAAGGAGGCACTGCTACACGGAGAAAAAAGAAATACTCAAAAATGAATACCTAGACGTACTCATTTTGAAATGAGTATGTTTGTATCAGATTTGAGAGTATACCTTTATCAAATGTGAACATTACAAGTATTCAAAACCAAAAAAAAAAAAAAAATGGGAAATCAACACACTCAAAAAATTATTACAGATATAAGGACTATATAAGTTTCTTTTACGTACTGACTACGTATTTTACAAATCGGGGTTCAAAAACAAATATGGTTTGCTTTAATATTTCGAACTATATTTCGTATTTACCACGCTACACGCGATAGAATACATGAATATTAAAATGAGTATGTACACATACTCAATTTCTCGTCTGTGTTTGTTTACATTTTTTTTTATATCTTCAGGAAGTTACTTTTATATCTTAAGAATCGCTATTGATCAGTTTTATGTTT
>BMAW01122132.1:55805-79433 GCA_019974015.1 Nephila pilipes | reverse complement strand
ACATGATCCATTTCTCAAATGAGCCTTCAAATTTCATAGTGGCGTAGTGTGGAAATTGATAAAAGTTAGTTAACAAATCAGGTGTCGCTTTTTGCCAATTCTTGGTAGTGATCTCAAAATACAAGAGTCCTGAATAGACCTCAATTCTGCCAACTACAAAGTTTTAAAATAAATTTAGCAATTTTTTCTATTGAAATAATCATATCAACGTCATTATAATGTAGTAAATTGATCTGTCAATTTTCCCGCAAAGTGACAAAATTGTGGTATCTATCTTTATACCACATAAAGGAAAATCAATCGAGACATTAACGATTAACATATTAATTTTCGACTTGTTTTATTAGCTTCTAAAATAATTTTCATCATAGACATTGATTTTTTTCCGTCGGATTTCTCATCTTGAAAGATTTCGAGTCACAAGGCTTAAAAATGGATTACCTAATGTTTAAAGATTGAACCATTTGACGATAAAAAAAATTTCAACTCTTTGTTGCACCAAAGATAGATTCCTCCCCAAATCCATAAAAAACTCTTTAGAATAAACTCTAATTACTAATACAATGACGAAAAAAAGTGAACCATATCAAAAATATTTTATATGTTAAGTGGGATTTCTTTATAAAGCCGTGATATTTAAAGTTTTATACATTTCCTTCAATAGATGAGAGGAAATGTTCAAATTTTGAAATTATGATCGATCATTGAGGAGTTTCAACGACCCAGTACAAGTGTATAATACAGGTCCAATGAGTATCGGGACTGATATTTGGTAACCGATGGGAAGGGAGTAAAGGATATCTATTGGCTTGAAAGGAGGCAGGAGATGTGACATACGCTATAAGAACCGTAAGCAAAGTCAGTTGCCTTGAGTTGCAGTGTATTAAGGTCTCGCCCAAAGTGAAAGCATATTTATTGTTTGTATCGAGAGTTAAAATGCAGTGAGCTACTTTAAAACTGAATAAAACCTCTACCTAAGTGATTTTGAAATGATAGTGATGCTTACAAAGGACGATCCATATCAGAACGAAGGATTTTGACGGCTCAAAATAAAAGTGCTAAGAAAGAAGACGCTGAAGACAAACAATGATCCTTGAACTCAATCCAAGACAATTTGAACTGTGATCACCGGTTAAATGATCATGATAGCAGAGGCAAGCGAATATCGGATGCCCAACTTGTGACAATGCGTCCAGTCATGTCGCTAATTACAGGAGCGATTAAGCATAAACGTAATCGAAAGCGCTGTGAACCACTTATAGAGTGGTATGATATAAATTTTACTTCCATGGTCATCTTTTCTTCATCCTCGGATGAAACTAAGTCTTAATCTTTTCTAGAACATTGTTTAAGTATGATTGCTGTTCAAGTGACTTCGATGGGTGGATAACGATTTTTACGATTAGTGACTTCATGTGTCATATAAGCAGGAAGAAATGCTAAGCAGCAGTGGTATTCGGAGGAAGGTTAAATTTCAAAATATTGGCTCACTGCTTATAAACCTCTAATAATTTATTTTTTTATGATTTCAGTGTCTCTGATACTTATAGAAACCCTTGTATTTAATTATCTACTTCTGTCTTCTGTCAATTGTGCCACCCTTCCCTTTCACCAAGCCAAGAAGCGAGTCTAAGAGCCATTTGCACGTTCTCTCCTTGCCACATGAAATTATCAACTTTTCGAGCAATTAATCCTCTGCTTCGCACAGTTATGTAAATTGTCAAAATATGACGTGGAACTCTTATGAATTAGTATTTTATACCTTTCAGACTATCAAAGATATGCAGCCAAAGTTTATCAACGTAGTGGAGCAACAATAATCGACATTGCTGGACTGCCAGGGCATATGAGGCAGGAAAATGAGCTAATAGTGTGTGTATATACAAAAGGGGTCTATTTGGACCGAATTATCTCACTACACACAACTCTTATATTTTTGTGTTTTCACAACCATACTTATAGAAAAACTGCATTTGATTGTCTATTCTTATTTCGCTGTGTAAATGTTACATATATATAGTATTCTTCTATAATTGGCTCTTTGCTCTGGCTTTGCATTAATCCAGCGTTTTTACACTTGTGAACAAACCTAAATTGTCTTGTATGCTTTCTAATTCAGATTGAATAATGTAGCTGTGAACACAAAAGAGTCATCATTTTTGTAGGTAGCTTCTCTTCTGTGCTTGCACACTCCATTTACGTCTCTGTATTAGTGTCAACAATAAATAGTTTTGAATTAAATACATATTATTATTCCTATAAATCCCAGTTATCTATGAAATTGCACTTGGTGTCTGATATTTGCCAAGGTGATTACTGAGGAAGTACATCATTAAGAGACTATATTATATATATATATATATACTTGCTCTATTAGCCACGGAATTATACAGAATGACCAAAAGTAAGTAGGTGTGTTATGGAACTAGCAAGGACAATGAAATGATTAGAAATACAGCTGATTGTGCGTGCGATTGCCTCCGAGCCATTGAGTTTCGCTTTCTCTTTGATTATAAAACTGAGTAAGCAGAGCTTATTTTTTTAGTATTTAATCATGGTAGAGACTTTTGACTAGAGGTTTCCATTCACACCGCCATCTGAGACATGCGTTGCCAGAGGGTTCAAGGGAAGATATAGGGATGATGGAAACCGGGTAGTCAGTCAGGCGAATAGAACTCGCTCCTAGGCCAATTTTGAACTTTGCACGATGAGGGAGGTGTTGGAGGTGGACAGAGAGACTCAGTGACAGTCTCGGACGCCCTCTACGAAATCAACAGTGGAGAATGACCGTCATCGCCGCACGCATGTGCGCCAAAATGTCTAGTGTCTACCATCATCACACAGGCAGCACCTTCTTCTAGGGCCTCTAAGCACATGTTGCTCCCATCCCACAAGGCACGCGGCTAAGCTGGAGTTGCGATCGCGGCATTGCCCGTGGATATTGCCCTGTGACACCCCTCACCCGTCACCCTCCGTTTGGTGGTGTCAAGCTCGAATGGATTGGACTGCAGGTATACGAATCAAGACATCTTTGAGACAATCAGTCAATTTAGGCGGTGATGACCCGAAACAATCGATTGTACAGGTGGTGGCCCACGGCAAGCTGCTCATCCTGCCCTTCGCGTACTAAGGTACACCACTCTACACCTGGTGTGATGATATCAGGTACCATCGCATATATACGACATAATAACTGAATCACTGATATTTATCCTGTGCTCTGACATGCCAGACGTATGTTCGCATTCTTCAGTCATGTTTTCATGTGTCCGATACTCAGGGCAGAGCTCCAGACTCTTTTTTCTAGGACAATGCTCCCTACACAGCAAGGTTTCTGGACTCCTCCGCTACTTCCCACCTTTCTCTTTCTTCTATCGATCGCCCCATTTGTCCCGATGATCAGCATATATGAGGATCATTTGGGACCAAGTTGGACAGCCTACAGTTAAGTACAATTAAAGGCGTGTTTCTAGCACAGCGTTCAAGATCGCAGATATCACATGAGAACTTGCATGCCTCAAGTATTATCATTCATGCTAGAGGGGCTTATACATTCATCTGTTCAATCTAGAGGGCCCCAACATCAGGTACACTAAACCTCCAATTCATCTGTAATTTTCTCTACGGTAAAAGATCATTGTGCTTTTGATTTGTAGTCGCTTCCTTTTTCACGTGTTTATGTATGTTGATTTCGTTTTATTCTTGCAATTCTTTCTTGGTTGGTCAAGGATTTTAGGCGCATAGTATATCATCACACATAGACATTGGATATATAGATCTGATGCTATATTTCTAAATTCATTACAATTCTAGCTCTAATTCAGTTGATTAATCTTTTCTTTTTCGGTTCGTAAAATGTTATAAATTAAATAATATGTTCTATAAAGTCAGAGTTAATTTATCCATTAAGCTATAATTTAGACTTCTTAGCTAGTAACACACTTCAGTTTTTCTATTTGCGATGTAGAAAGTGTAAAGGTTAATAGAATATCATTTTCTTGAGATTTCAGTACAATTACGTTCATCGGAATATCTTATTCCTCGATAATGCTACATGTAGTGTATATCGAAAAAATGTGAGTGAAAAAAATACATATTTTTCATAAAAAAATTTAAGTAGAAGTCCTATAATGTAAAATAAATCTTTCTTAAAAAATACATCAAAAGCAATTTTAAAAGTTACTAATAACTTTATCAAAACTTCGATTTTTTTAAACATATTTTCTTAGATGATAAATACAAGTCATTCTCCGACATTCAACTTCCCTTTCCCCTAGTAATTTAACTGTTATTTTTAAATGATTTTAGATTCATATGGATCTATGACACATCTATTATAAAGTATTTTAAACAGATTTACTTAATAAATATTTAATAGAGATCAAACTTAATGTTATTTTGAAAACTCTTTTGATACTTATTCTTACGTATTTTGTTTCTGTTACATATGAAATTCTAAATGTGTTATTACTGCTTGCAATGAATTAAAATAGTAATCTTTAGTATGTTACACATTTATTTCTAATGGTTAATATTCCATCTTTTTATTTTGTGAACAGAGATACGCAATTACAAGAGATATTGACTAAGCAATTATTGAGATTAGTTATATAATTGTAAAAGATTAATTCATGTATGAATGTACATTTTTACGTCTTCTGAAATTCTTTAAAGACCTTTTTAAGAAGTTTAATGTTAGTCATGAATGATTAAGAAGAATAAAATCGAGATTCAAAGTCAGAGATCAAATCTTTCTACATGAAAGGAACTATTTTTGCACCAATCATTTTAATTTGTCAAGAAAAGATATGTTTTACGTTATTGTTTTTAACTTGAAAATTTTTGCTTTTCTTCTGAATTAGATTATCTCATGCTTACATTACTTAATCTATTGCAAGAATAACAAAAATGATATATTTAATGGATATGTTTTCTAGTGATAATGAATAATTGCTAATCCTTCAATCTGAGCAAAGTAAAGTTATGAACCACATTCCATGAATTAGGATCGAACTTCTCTGAGTTCACATAGTGATAAGCAGGATAAAATTATATTCAAGTCTTTAATCCCTTACTATAGTGCGTCTTAAAATAATAAAATAGTTTCGTAAAATATAAAAAAAAAAAAAATTCATGTAATCATGTCTATCGAAAGAAGATTCCATGTCATGATATAAGCAAGCAATAAATGTACAGATTTCCCAAAGAAACAACCTATCTAATAATGCTCTTTCACTTATCATATACTATATAGGAATGTAAAATAAATTATACGCCATAACTCGCAGAGTTCTGTGCTACTCTTTTCAGAATTTTATATCAGATAATTCATTGAAATAACGTCAATTGCATCAATTAGGGTGCACATTGTTCTAACACTAATTTAGCCAGGACAGTTGGCTCTCTAAGATAGTAAACCACAGAATTTTATTTTTGTGAATATTCATTTAATATATTTCAATTTTTATACTAGATACAAAAACTTCTTCGATGATTATTTTTAATCCAAGTGTTATATCTCTTTTTCATATTATAGGTAATATGTATATTTAGAAAGAACAAATGTACATTTCAAATTTGACATAATATAAATCGAGATATTTTATAATGTAATGAAGAGTAACAACGATGTAATTATTTGTTTTGATAAAAAATAATATTTTTCTGTATAATTAATATTTAGCCCAATCTGTAAATGAAGTGTGGATATTAAATGATGGACGACGTGCCACAGAAGCAATGCATGCGCCTAACACCAGAGACCGACTGCAGTAAAGAGTTAGGCCTTCTTTCAATACCAAAAGCAATAACTTTTACTATTCTTACAGATTGCTTAGCACTTTTGGAACTCGCATTTTGTTTCACCTGCTAAAAATGAAACCGAAATATACTGGAGTTGTTTTCTCTGAATTTTTTTTTTTGTGACTTCTAGCCAACACTTAGTATCTCCACAGAAGGGCATTTATCGAAATTCTCATAATGAGTTGGTAAAATGTTTTTAAAAAGTGGTTTCGTCGTCATAATTTTTTTTCTGTTTTTCTGTAAAATATTATTTTGAAAGAGGCAGTTGGTTATGAAAGTATTCAAATTCCACTAAAATTTCTCTTAAATTAAATAAGAATGAGGAAACAATTATAATATTGTCGTTTCGCAATACTGTAAGTAGATTTTAAACGGTAAATAGATAGTCCCCGCTTATTTAATAGTCAATTATTTCATTTTAAGCCTGAATTAAGAAAATTAATTCCACCAGCAATTTCAAAATAGTGAAATCCAAACAATTAACTTAAACAAATAAATAAAAGATTTGTTTTTCTTCTCCAAACATAACAATCTCTTACTCACAATAATCGGAAAAATTTTAAGAATACGGAATGACATAAATAACTTTGGAATCCCACAATTATAAAGAAACATGACATTAAAAGTATTTAGGTTTCAAAGTCCTAATACAGTTAATAACTTTTTTTTAAAGAAAAAGTTTTATCTTGGGAAAGTCTGAGTTGTTACAGAAAAAAAAATCATACATAATTTCATATTCTTCTAGATACATGAAAAGAACAATTTGCAATTTTGAGCTTGAAATCAATTTAAATAATCTGTTGCGAATAACAAAACAGAAGAGTGAACTAAAATGATTTTAGTATTCATACTCATGCCTGTTTCGTAGACAGTATGAAACAAAAATATTGGACATGAAGAAAACATCTCAACTTATATAAAACAACTCAAACTGGTTTTATTTTTCCAAATTTATTCCCTCAGACAGACTTCCTGGTTTGTTTCCCATACTTTTCTTTAATCTGACCTCTTTGATGAGCAGAAAAGATAATAAAATCATTACTTCGTTACTATATAAAAAGATAAACGTCTTTTCTATTGTACTCAGCACGTTTTAGTATAGATATATATTAGGCTAGAATTGGTAAGGTTAAGAATAAGGATCTTTGAGAAAAAAGATTTCTACATTGTGTCTACTACAAATATATTTTTACAAATACTTAACTCTGGAAACATTATTCGATTAATTTTTATTTGCTTTTTTCACTGTCAAACTTCATATATCTATGAGATTTATCTTCATAACATCTTTTTTTTAAGTAATTGGTTCTCTATTCTACGCGATTTATTTCTGTTTTCCAAATGAGCAACAGTATATTATTCATTTTATAAACTACTTTTTAAATAAAATATTAATAGCCTCATATTTTTAGTCGCGTATATGTTTTTTGTCAATTAAAGTTTTATCATCGTTACTTGAATTTAGTTGATTTTATTTTATCATACCGTCAAATTACAAAACTTCCCTCAACCCCCTCACTATATGTTTGATTTAATCCTATTTTCCTGAAGATACATAATCGTCTGATCTGTTTGTTTTTGGATTCAAATCAGAATTTTACGTATGACAACTTATGTTATACACTTATTATAGTATTTTCCAGAGTTTTCGGAAACACTGACACTTACTAAATTCTAATTTGTTTTCAATCTCGATTACATAAGCTCATCTAAATTTGAGTGGTCCTAGAAAATTTTTACAAATTTCTTAAATATTTTGTGCGTTTATGTGTAATGTATTTTTACTCGTATGCGTGTAACTTTGGTTTTTATGTGATTATATTAACCAGAAGTTGTTTCAAAATTAAGAAGCACAATTAAGTAGGAAATATTATGACAGAGATTGGAACATTATGCTAATATTTTTGAGCTAAAATTGTATTATACATAAATAAAAATTATAAAAAATAATTTAATATGAATATATTTTTACAATAGATACACACCCCGATTTATACAACAAGATTATTTCAAAATAACTAACTTTTTCAACATATGAAAATGATACTATTCATGAAATAAATTGTTACGACATAAAAATTAAAATTTTAACATTAAAATGTTATACCAATTTTCGTAAATATTTCTAAGTCGAGTTATTAAATTTAAGTGATAACATTTAACATTATATTTCTATTTAGTTAGCTTGAGGATTTATTTTAATTTTATTGTACTCTAGAAATATACGATCCGTATGTAATTAATGATTGCATGTTCATTAAAGTGAATTTGTGCAAGAGGATAATTAATTTGAATGCTGATGTTTGGAATTATTGTACAATATAATGACTCTTTAATGATATATATGTATTATTCGATAAATAAAAATTAATTCAACAATTTAATTTTATTGATTCATTTATCTACAAAAGGTATTCTTAATTTCGTAATATTCAAAATTTTATTGTTAAATTCCTTTGAGTGTGCATTAAAAATTTTTCCAAGCTGTTAAAGTTGGAGTACTGCCATTTTTCATAACTTCGAAAATAAAATATTTCAAATTTCGACGGAAATATTCCAGAAATCGCATTTATTTACCAAGAATTAGTTCTTGGATTTGACTTCGATCGTTAATTGTTTAAAGAATAATTTTGATGTAACATTAATTAGCCATTGCAGAGTAAAAAATAACGTTAAATTCATTTATAAGGTAAACATAGCCATAATCAAATTCAGTCATCCTAAGCGATGTTGCGTAGAAAAATTAAAAGATCCAATGTGTAGTAAAAGGCTTACACAGAAATCACGATTAATTGTGACAACAGCCGTTGATGTGTCGTTAAAGAAAAGCTGAGAATTTTTTTTGTGGGTATAATTATTGTATTATCTTATCTGACAAATTCGACTGTTTGTTGCTGAAGCTTCTAATGAATTTCGGAACTTGTTTACCATATTAAATTAAATAAAGTGCTAAAATCAATCAACGCTTTCCAAATAAATCGAGTTAGCTAAGTGTTTCAGGGAAGATCAAAGCATTTTGTCTCTCTGTTTCAAAAATTATTCATTAATTGTCAGCTGGTTTATGAGAACTACATCATATATAAATTTGTAAATTTTCATTTTTAAGCATATATTCTGTTTAACACTTAAATTTAAGTTCCCTTTATTTTTTATCTCTAATATATTTGAACTTATAATAATCTTTTGTGTTTTTTTTTTTGGAAGAAACCTTATCAATAAATAAAATTTTATTTATCAGTAAGGTTTTTATCAATAAGACAGAATTTCAGGCTGTAAAATATAGAGCAAAAATATTAGATTTGTAGAATAGAAAGTTGAATATTTTTCTCTTGCTAAGCTCTAAATTTTGAATAATTATAGTTTGCACTATAATAGCTAGTTTTGCTAGTTTTGTAGAAAATTTAGCTATAAATATTCAGATACAAGGATTCCAGATATTATTAAACAATATTTCAATTCTCATGTCCTGATGATTATTTATATAAGTATATCGCAGAATGTTTTAAGAAAAGGAATACGTTGCCATAAAATAGGACTACCTTATATTTTCAATATAGTGCAAAAATTCTGAATATTTATGTTGGCATTTAATTTCTTGCACTTTACCCGAGATTTCACCTATTTCTTCATGTATAAATCCCAGTGCAGTGTTATAATAAGTTAATTTTCCAAATTTAATACAAATTATATTGTAAAAAATTAAAATACTTATATATATATATAATTAATAATTCATTTAAAAATGCTAACTTCTGTGGAACATATCGAATCATTTTCTGTCAGGAAAATATTCGATTAAGCAGGTAATAAACAAAATATATTTAATTAGTAATTCGTTTGAAAACGCGAATATCTGTCTAACATATCGAATGATTTCCTATCAGGAAAAGGAATGCATATGGAAAATTGGAGGAAAACACCGTAATTAAGAGTTAGGGTAATTGTGGAAACGACTATCAATACTTCGACGCCGTTATTCTTAAATAACTATCGTAAATTGCGCATGATTGCTTGTTTCATCGCTTCCTTACACAAGTATCGTGAAAAGATTTCTGGCCTCGTTGTCGCCGATGAAAAATAAAAATGCTGGTTGAGAAAAGAAAATTACTCGTTGACAACTATCATTACCTAAAAAAAGTAGCCACGAAAGCAATGTAATAAATAGATTGTTATATTGATACTGAATACATTATCATGAGCTTTGTGGTCAATGAGGAAAATATCAAAAAATTACATGGCTATTATAGAAACTCAATAAAAAAAATAAAAACTCCAATGAATTATACAACAGAATGAAGGTCATAGTCTCTTGTCTTTTGATTTTAATTTCAGTCAAAGGACATCATGAAAACTAACCTGAGGAGACACTAAGTCATTACTAAGTAAAAGTAGCTGCATTGTGAGTGTGTACATCATTCAATTTCCCACATCATCATTTACCGACAACCCTTTTATGTGTTAAACACCCAAGGTTAAACCTTATTCGTGTAACAGGAGACGATTCGGAAGCCCAACAACAAGTGTTTTTATGAAGATAGGGGAGTTAAAACTCACTTTCTGGGATGAGAAGTTCGTTTCCCATATTTCTTAATAAGGAGTGGTGGACGCTATGACGCCTCACAATAAAAGACTGCGACTTGGTGTCTAACGCTTGCAAGATTTAGTGTTTTCTGGTGGGTGGTTTGAAGCACGCCACTTTTTGAGTGAACATTTCATTTTCCCTTTCAATCTGTCAGGAGTTATGGTTCGGTTTTGTTTATTAGAGATCCCTTCCACTTCTCCGACAATGGGGAACCATTTTACAACGACGCTTCCCATAAACAAATCACTGTGATTGGCTATTATTAGGAGCGCTTGAACATGCAAAATTTGAAGCGAGGTGCCATTTTTATCAGCTCAGTCTGAGTAAATAACTGGAAAATATGTTTGTTTGGAAGAGAGATGTTTTCAAGCTGGAAATTAGGTCAGAGTGTGAGTTTAATCGTTGACATAATTTTTGCTCTAGAATAACAGACGGATATTGATGCCGTAATTTCATTCAATGTAGATATAAAAACACATTATTTTATTTTAGTTATTACACTGTATTTGTTTCACGGTTCAAGTACATATTTCGAATCGTTGATATTACTTTGCATGTATAAAATTAGTTATTTAAAGGACAATAAAAAAACGAATAAGCAATTTATATGTTAAAAAATAAATTATTTAATTTAGTAATAATTTCTTCAGTCAGTCATGAATTGGCTAATAAAGATTTAATAATTGTAATATTTTTCAAAAGTTATTAAAAGCACGCATTCTTCATATTTGTCATCCAAACATAAATTCTCCAATTTTGAAATGAAATGCAGAAAAGGTGAAGAGAAAAACAGACCAATAATATCTCTTCAACACAACAACAATATTTATATATACGTGTTACTTACGCTTTCTTGAAATGTAACGGATAAACTACATTCTCACATTCTTACAGTATTCATATTTAACAATTGCTTAAACAAGGTACGAAGTTTTTTATATTATTATTCGAACAATCGAAATATATTCTATAAAATTTTAAAAAAATATCAGAAGTGGCAGTTCCAAATAAAACATTAAGTAAAACGTTAAAAAAACGGTATTTCAGAAATTCCAAACTGGCCGGAATATAACAAATTGTCTGCGTTTATTTCTCAAAATTTATGAGAATCAAAAACAACTACCGTAAGATTAACAAAAGTTAGGAGAGGGATATTTCCGAAGAGAAAATATTAAATAAATTTAGAAAAATTAAATTTCATTTTTTTTTAAATATTTTCTGTTGATTTACTATTATTGAATTACACTTTTGAGATTTTCTCGAAGTATAAACACACAAAATTAAATTGTATAAAGAACACCCTCATTGTAACATATGTTAGCCCCAAGATTTTAATAATTGATATTTTTTCTGTTTGAAGAAATATTTATTAAATATATATATTGAATTATAGCGCCACCATTATCAATTAGTTAGTTGTCGATTGGTATTGTTGACGCAAGATCCATATTTGACACTGCTGTTCTAATCATTTAAATTGGGTATCATATAAATTGTTAAAAAACCTTAGCTATAGTCTAGACGTAAGGGGAAAGTATGGAGATTACGAGTATAGGTCGACATGGAAGATGGTCATAAATGAAGATCACTATGGTATATCATCAGAAGAGCATTAACCGTGTTATGAAAGGCAGTAAACCCCAAGGGAGAAAAGAAAGATAACTTGAGTACTTCGAAGTCCCTACATACCTAATGGAAGTCAGCTTCTCTAGGATAAGGTGACCAGTTGTCCCGCTTTTAGCGGGACAGTCCCGATTTTTAACAATTTATCCCGCGTCCCACGGGGTCTTAAGAAAGTCCCGATTTTTAGAAAGAATGCACGACAAGCTAGGGAACGGTGGGAGAACAGGGAGGGAATATACGGTTTTCGGCTTTCATGTAGATATTTCATCAGGATATGAGCTTTATATTATTTTTGTTAATTTTATTTTGTTGAATTTTAATGATAAAAATAATTGTTGAGAACTGGTTATCAGGAACTGCTTATCAAAGTTCACCTTGATCAGTTGCTAGAATACGACCGCCTTTGTTTGGACTTAAAGTGAACAGTGACATTTTTCGGCATTGGCAGCGATGAAAACATTTTGTAGATGAAAAATGAAGAGAGAATATCCCGCTATGTACTCTTCCACAGATTTTATTCTTATGGCAACATGTTCCGCTAGAGATCTAGCATCATTTAAAACATTGTTGCAAGGGAATTACATCATATACAAAAATTGGAAACGGAGGGGAATTTTAAAGAGGAGAAGGGTCAGGGTGTAAGGAGTTTGTTGGTCGTCCACGAAGTAACGTCTTCGCATATTGAGTTTTGTAACTGTCTCTTATACGATACACATACCACTGCATGCTCGTGCCAGTTAAACAAGTGATGTCAACAAATATGCTATTCAAATGATTTAGGTAAGTAATTTATTTAGATACCAAAAGTAGGTATTTTTTAGGTATCAAATTTTTTTAATCCAGATCTCCTCCCCGTCAATGGTTTCCCGCTTTTCGAAAGTAAAAATCTGGTCACCTTATTCTAGAAATAAGTGTTAACAAAGCTAAAACATAGCATAATAAAATATTTTTAAATTCGTTTATAATAAAGAAATAAAAATAAGAATGTATATGCATGTTGAAATGTGAACAATGATGCCTACAACATGAAAGAAAAGTTGTGTTCTCCAAGTCCGGGAGAATAACGCAACGGCAACTAGATCTGCTTAATAAACGAGAGAATATAGTCCACTGAGTGAGGTTATTATTTTTGTTACTGAAGAATATGGCATCGGGAAAACCAAGTGTGTATAGTTACTTGAACTGATTGATTAGAGAGTCCATCGGCAAAGGACTTCGTAATTTTGAACTATGATCCTTTAGACGTGGAACATTTGGATCGAAAACTTTTATAAAAATTTGAACTAACAAGAATTTGACATTTTTTTTTTTATTTACAAATAATCTATAAGAGTCACTGAATAAAAAATAATGCTGAAAAATCATTCAACATGTCATTTACTAGAATGATTGCTTGAAAAAATTAAATATAAAGTACTTATTTTTAGCCAAAAATTACATATTTGTCTCTTATTGTGGATTGCTTCTTACTTTAAAGAGAAAAAGTGTATCGCAAATTAATTATTTTATTTTTCACATATCATATAATTTTTGTTTCACCAAAACATGAAATAGTTTTTTTAAAAAAAGGGTTTTGTTTTTCTGTGGAGAACAAATATCATTAAAACTTTTGGTAATATTGTTTTTCCTTGCATTCTGTAATTTAAAGGTATGTGCAAAGAATAAAATAACAAGAGTCTTTAGCATTTGGTATTTAAAACCAGTAGAAACTAGTAAATAATTCAGTACATTTCAGTATGAATATATATATAAAAACCCAATTAATTACAAAAGTTTAATTACCGGTATAATTTACGCTTTAATAATTCGTTTACTTTTTTTAAATTAAGGAAGGAATAGTTTTTCTCATGTACCTTAATTTTGTTCTTACGATTTGTATATATCTTATAAAACAATATCTAAAGGCTTTAAGAAAACTTTTATTCAATTCAATATATTTTTATTTGAACATAAATTATTATTTAGTCAAGTTGCTATTCATCAACACGTTTGCTCTTAAGGTACTTTAATTTCTCATCGTTCTTTAGTAAAAATGTGTTTTACTGAAATTAAGTTCCCCGTGTTTGACGATGCCTTTCTTCAATGAAAATTTTAAGACTGGATATCAATAGATGCACGGAAAATCTATCCAATAACTTGTGTAGAAGGTTACAACAATATTCATCGATCCCAAATAAGTTTGTCCTGCGTTAAGATATAAAGAAATAAATTCATTTTCTTTTCTCCAGTTCTTCGGCAAAAGTCTTGATCAAAGCTAGCTTAATTAAATTCGTAAGGTTTATGTATATCTATTAGGATAAGAGTCTTGAAAACCATCAAAAACATTTTGTGAAAGGTTGCTGTATTTTAAATCTGTCTATATTTTAAAATTCTAACTCATATTATATAACGAGAGTAGAGGGACACAAGTTATGTGCAATTTGAGTGAGGCTCTAAATTATGCGATACGTTACTATCAACAGTTGTGCTGCTCCAAAGCGAAGCTTATACAAAAACATGCACGCACACAAATAAATAAAAATTAGACACACTGACTTTTTTATAAATATTCTTGCGATCCTTAATAATTTGGAGATTAATACAACAGTCTTCTAGCAGCAGATGATGATCGAGTTTCATATTTTCTTTTATTTCGCTACTCTGTCAGTCATAAACTTTCAGATATATTTTTATAGGTAAATATTTTGAAATGTTTATTTATTTTAGCCTTTGATACAAATATGTTTTTTATTTTTAATAGCATCGATTCGTCAAAACTTACTTCATATAGCCATTTATTGACTATTGATTAAATAATTCCTTCCATTTTTTTGACACTGGTGAATTTGAAGATTGGAACCTTATTTATAAATAGTTTTGTTCCGAAATAGTGGAATACAATGAATGTAGCATATGTATGACAACGTGAAATGAACAGATGATCGTAATTTGTTTTTGACAATCAATTATATTCTGTGGAAATTATGTCAAAGAATTGTTTTGGAATAGATTCGGCAAGAACGTGTAACTAATATATATATAGAGAGTGAGATAGAGAGATCACATCGATCAATAACTCAGCCCAATATTGAAAACAACATTTTTAAAATTTTTATCAACATAACACCTTTGTTAATCGCCTTAGTGATAAGCACTGTTCCAACGCTTTTCCACTTCAAAAATATTTATTTATTTATTTTTCTGCAGAAATCTTACAGTGAGTAATAGCTGATAAACAGCTTGGGAACCACTGACCTGCTGTTGCTTTGTTCCATCGAAAGCAATCGTGGCACCCACTTGGAAAAAACCTTTTTCACTTCACTTCAAAAAACCTTTTTCCTGGTACGATCGACTTAAAATTTTGACACGTTTCAAGCAAAGGTTAGTACTCTAGAAAGACCTGGTAACTGGTTTACTACGAGCGCCATTTCTGGGTTAGTCTTGGGAGTTATTGATCGATGTGTTATATATATATATATATATATATATAAATCTTATAATTACGCAAAACAAATCATTTTTAAAATCAAGAGCATGTCAGACTGTACGAATCACAGATATTATACAAGCCAGGTTAATAACTCCCTTAAACATTTTTATAAAAAAGTGACGAAGATAATTGATCACAACCTTTAAAAAATAAAAGTGAAAGGCCTAATAAATAAATCATATTGATCGACACTATCTCTTCAAGACAATGAATAATTTCTCGTTGTTGTCTCTTCTCCGCAGAACGACATCCATTGACTGGATTAAATGATGATTCCTCTCAGTGATTAGGGAGTTTACCACATGACCTTGCATAGCTGGGGAGGATCATCAGGAGAGAAGAAAAGAAAAGAAACGCGGAGAGCGAAAAAAAAAGCAAAACAAAAACAACGGCGGGAAAAAAAATACCCTAGAAAGGTCGTCTGTGTGTCACCGTAACAAGCCAGAGGAAAGCGAAACCGAAAAGAAAATAGGAAGTGATACGGTAATAAAGCAAAGCAATGCCATTTCGGAATTGTCGTTAAGCATGGCGCCGTAAAGCTTTCAGATGAGAGCATAATTGCCCTAGAAAGCTTTTTCTTATGCATAGCGAGGTTGAAAAGAAAAGTATGCAATTGTTTTGTGGTGGAGCTTGATTTTGTAGAGATATGATACTTGGGGTGGTTATGCTCGGAACTATGTCATTCCGAGCGATTTGGCTGAATACATTAGCTTCAGTCAAGGTTAAAGTTTGGGCAGTGCTGGCGGGGAACGATACTTGATGATTTTTTTTTTTAAAAAAAATATTTGATTGTTTCTAGAGAAAAATGTCATTGAAATAAAAGGACAGAAAAAAATAGTTAAGAATTTTATCAAGTGCATTTCGTTCGAATGACTGATCAGAGATGATTAGTGGTTATATATATTTTCTTAAAAAGTATTTATTAAAATCTTACATGCGGAAAAATTCATCAATAAGTCTGATTAATCTACTGTTCTAGTCAGGGGTGTAGCCAGATATTAATGTTGGGGAGTGCATATCATCCCTCCTAAGAAAGAAGCAATTTTGTAGTTTAGAATTACCGCTTGGTAAAAAGTAAATAATAACCTATATCAGTCTTATTTATCCCATATAAAACTGCCCAAGTATATATATAATTTTATCAAGTTATAAAAATTGAAAAAATGAAGATTATTTGAAAAAATAATTAAAATACCATGAGAATAAAATTTACAGTTTGGGGCGAATTTTCTATAGGGATGTCCCCAACTCTTTTCGTCTACAAACACTGACCCTAAGGCTTTCTTTCAGAGACAGCAAATACTCAGGGACGTCTTAAGGCATGGGTCAACTGGGTCCGGGGCTCGCCTTTGAGGGGGCCTCGTCTCGTTCTCTACTCGGCCTCAATAAGAAAATGATCAGAATAATTTCTATCGTCAAATGTTGTTCCCGGACATGACTGGTTGAAGACAGTTACTTCTATATTAAGTAATTCTATTTACTATGTTTACTGAGAATCAGGGAAAATATTAGTTTTTTTTCTAAAGCGAGATAATGTTCAATCTACAGATAAAAATGCTGCTGTGGGAAGGACTATTACAGACATAACAGACACTTTTTCCAGCCACCTTTTATTTATTTGCACACATGATATTAGGATCGCTCATGAATGGACAAGAGATACACTCCTAAAAGTCCCCAACAGAAATGACAAAAACACATTCCCTATTTTATGACAGGCATCAGGGCTAATAAAAAAAAGAGGGTTGAAATGACCTGAAGAAAATCACTCTTTTTCGAAGAAACGAGTGGGCCTACAGTTCTAAATCGGCAATTTCTTCCTTTAAATTTAATTTCTTTGAAACAGCGGTAGGCAATTACGTTTTTATTTTTGATTTGTACTTCTTTGAGATTTAAGATAATATACAAATATTTATGTCGCATTCAAAATGTTAAAATAATATGTAATTGTATTTGCTTTTTTTATAGAGAGATTTTTAAAAATAATATCCGGTTTTAAAAAATTCTGCTCATTTTTTGAAAATTTTCGTATTCTCTCTCTGAACAACATGAAATAATCTCTTAACTATTTATAAAATTATAAATAAATATTTCAATGGACTCTATTTAAAATATTTTTATAGTGATTTATATACATAAGTGTGCGCTTCCTTCATTTTGAATGCACTATGATCTTCCAAAAGATTTTTCGATGTGTATTGTAATTCAGGAAAATATTTTTATTTGCTTCTTTTATGCAAAGCATTATTTTACTTGTTTAAAAATTCAAATGACTGTCCTTTTTATTATTATTGAAACCCAAATAAAAAAAGAGCATTTATAAAACGAATATATTATATTACTACAGATTGTAATAATATAGAATAAATGTAGAAAAACAATAATATTACAGCAATTCTAGGGTACGATTTGATAATTAGATGAATAAATGATTGTACAATAATTCAATGTTTTCAGAGTAAACATCAAAAATGAAGAAATTCTCGTCGAACGCAGTACAAAAAAAAAAAAAGATTTTTAGTGTATAAGACTACTCACTAGAAATATTCTATTTGCGTGTGTATGTTTAATAAGATTTTCCTACAGAAAATTGAAATTTATTATATATACTTTAATTTTATACACCTTCTTTTTTTATTTACAAACTAGTGAGTGAGTTTCTTCCTTTTTTTTTTTTAACAGAACAAAAAAAAAAAAAAAAAAAAAAAAAAAAGCGAAATGCTGCACATAGTTATGTGCATATTACGTGAAATATAGCATAATGATTTTTAGAACAGTATATTTTATTTATTTTTAGTAGCAAATTAACAATACTTTTTCGAATAACTCGTCCCCGAAACGTGTTATTTAAAAATTTCTCTAAGTTATTTTTAAGATATTAACAAAAGAGGAGCCATCATTTACTAAATTATTCATAATTTTTCTGTATATCATATTGCACCGGCTCAAAAGTGGATTCTAAGCTATAACTGGTCATTTATTTTAAATTTTACTGGCTATTTATTTTTAATAACTGATTATTTTATTTTAAAACTTCACTCATGCGGAAAATGGGTATTCCATTTAGTATTGATATAAAACCTTTAAGGTTCCGTCGACACATAAAAATAAGCGTAATAGGTATTAATCCTATGGAGTTTCGTACTTTTCTATTTACATTTAGGGTATTGCTTTTAATTGCATGGAATAAAATGCATTCGAATGAGCGAAAAAAAAATGTTTTTCTGGTTTTCGATTTTTTTTAAAAATTTTGCAAGTATTTTTAAATATTTTCATGAGCATGGATTGCTTAATTAAGGATGAATTATAGGCAGCGGATACTCGACTTTCTGCTAAGAAATTAAGGTGAATGAATTAGAAGCTACTTTTCTTTAAATTATCCTTTGGAATGACATTTTGACACGTATTGACAAAGTAAATCTATTTTTCCAGAGTAAAAATATGGATTTGTCGAAAGGTGTAAAATTATTAAAATCGTTAATGATATATATATAAACCAAAAGAAATTATTTTTACTACTATGAGTCAAAAGCCAAGGAAGTATCCTTTATAAAGGAGTATCAAAGTGTTCACAAGCGTGTATAACAACGTAGTGTTAAGGTAACTTTCCTTGAAAGAAATAGAGACACCGGCACAACATTTGAAAATAACAACAGCCAGAAATTTAAAATAGACACCATTTTACCAATAATCCACTCTCTATTTTACAATATACAAATGCTTAGTAAAAAATATGAGTAGCCTTTTGAAATGTTTGGATTTTTTGAAAATAGTTTTGATTTGGATGAGACAGAAATTAAAATAGCATGCAAGAAAATATCAAAATTTTACGATAAAAACATTAATGGAGAGGAACTGAACTTGGAATGTCAACATTTTTAGTCATATTTGATCATTAATGGCGAAAAGCTGAAGAAAAAGCAAAGAGAAGAAATGGAAAAAAGAAAATATAATTATACTAATAGAGATGAAGACGAAGAACAGTTGTTGGATGAGGGGACTGGAATTGGGATCAACACACTCTATACATAATGAAAGGCTATTCACAGTGTTTCCTAAAACTGAAATAATAATGAGAATTTTCTTAGCAATGCTGATTACTAACGCGAGTGGTGAGCGTTCATTTTCAAAACTCAAACCGATCAAAAATGAATTTAGAAATCGTATGACTCAATCACTTTTGAATAATTTAAGCTTGATGAATATTGAAAATGAAATATTAACAATTGATTTGGGAGAACTAAATAATTATTTTGCAAATTTAAAATGTAGAAAACGAATATTCACATAAACCTCATTTTACTATGGATTGATTTTAATGATCTGTGCATGTATATACACCAAATTAGATTAAAGGGTCGCAGATGGGACCTATTTTTTCATAAGGGCCCAGGGCCTCAAGAAGTCTTAAGACGTCTGTGCAAATACTTCTTTTCTCAGGAATTGGCTTAGTTGAAATCTTTTTTTTCCTTCATGAATTAAATATGAGGAGAAAAAAAATGTTATGTTTAAAATTTAGAAAAATTTTAAGAGTATAATAAAGGAATTAGCCTGAAATATTTCAAGGAAGAATATATTTTTTTTGGGGGGAGGGCCCTTTGCAGCCTTTCTGGATACACCACTGATTCTAATTATGAATATATTCGAACTTTATGACTAATTTTTAAGTCATTAAAATCAGTAATTTAATACTATAAGAATTAAAAAATTAAAAACACGGTACCATTTATTATTCTGTTCAGTTATTAAAAATGTAAATCGAATAATATAATTCATATGCTAATTTTTGATCTTCTCAACTATTACTATGTTTCATTACATGTAAATACATTTGCAAAAGTTTGATGTGAACTAAACTGCACATGATCACGAACATTCTTCAAACTTCATATCCTAAAAAAAATATTTCGATATCGAATTTCATTCGTACATATGTTCGAGATGTTCAATCAAATCTTGCGTATAAAACGGCACAGAGTTTGCAAAACTAATCTCATTTGAATAAGCATCAATTACATTAGTATATTTATATTAACTGTGATTAAATATATATATATATAATTCACGACACTTATTAAGGTAAAATTTGTAAATTAACGAGTGGAATTTTCTTAAAAAATGTATAAATAACTTAAATTTGTGACAATTGTCTCTCATTTTATTTTAAATTTTTAAAAAAAGTTAATTAGTTGTTTTACAATATGCATATTATGTGAAGGACGAATATCTTCGAATTAAATATTTTTCTGAATTTTTTAATTGAATTATTTAAATAAATATTTATCTTGAAAAGGCTTTGTACAATTTTCCCTTGTTATTAATTGTATGGGCTATAACAATACATAATTATTCGATTACAAAAAAAAATTCCTTTGCTTTCTTTGTACATTTTATGTAGTTCCAAAGTTATTCGATCTTTTCACCTGCATTTTCAAAAGAATTATTTTCGTTTTGAAACAAAATGTATACTTTTATCTCTTGAGGCAACTTTTCATCATTTCTTAATTATATTAAAATCTTAATCAGCAAGGGATTCCATTTGAAAAACGAACGATTTGAAGAAAAACAGGATTTGTTCAATAACATTAAAAACTTGTATCATTCTGATTTTAAAATCAATTTAGTTCTGTAAGATGTTTTTAAATATTCTTATTTTTTCCTTTTTCAGTATTAATCAAGAATCTTCAAACTATTCTTAAAAAATTAAACATACCTCTGAAAGTTATGAATTTTTTTTATCCATCACCGTAAAACTAATTAAAAGAAAAGTAAATGTAATTAAAATTATTATGAGTTGTTTTAATTGATTCATAGAAGTCTTTTATTACGAAAGAAATGCGGAAACAAATCATTCCTATTTCTTTGAAATCAGTAGCACGTCTTATTGAATGAGGCGATGTATTATATATATCGAGAAAAAAATTGATTGGGATTAATTCACTTAAAAGACGGAGTCATAGGTCAACGTTCTCTTCTGCGACCATTTCATTGTATGTTTCATTTGTTGAACCAATTACTTGGTTAGCTTTTTCTCTGGTAAGCTGAAATTGTTCAACCGTTTGACAGAAGATTGAGCAAATTGGTAGTGACTGCAAGTAACTCGTAAATTCATCTTAGTGTTTTAACTAATTGTCACTTACAGTAGCTGTCATTTTCCATTTAGTAGAGCTATAAATTTATGAAACTTGTTACTGTATGAGGGTACACAATGATCCTGTCTACAGCAACAAGACAATAACATAGGAGAGTGATCATTGATTAGAATGTGTTCAAGGAAATATCGGGTCATTTTATAACAAAAGGAAAATTTACTAATGGAGCTAATGTTCTTCAAATTTTAACTATGTTCTTCGACCAAATAAACCCCTTCAAAATGAAGTTTAGTTTAGTTTAACTTAGCTTAGTTTAGTTTTTTATTAACGTCGAACGAGTTCTATTGGCAACGGACCTCGTAATTCTGAAACTTAGTCAAGTGACGAGGACGACACTTGAGCTGGCAGCCCCTCTCCTAACTCCACACCACGCCAAAGGGAGGACTTTGGGCGCCGACAAATTTAAAGTGCATCAGCTCCGGCTACACGGGGGGGGGGGGGTTTGGCAGCCAAGGATCGAACCTGCAACTGAACGAAAACCTCCGGTCAAGAATCTGAAACCATGGCCATTAGGCTACCACGGCCACCTTTCAAAATGAAACATTATCAGTTGATTGATTGAATGTTTATTAATGTCCTAATTAATGTCTAATGAAACTACTGGACGACTACAAGCGAACGAATATCGGTCAAATGATGAGGATGACACTTGAGCTGGCTACCTCCTCCCCAAAATTCCCCACCACCCAAATGGAAGGACTTGGAGCCCGACCCAGTACACGACAGCTATTTTGTTCCAACAATAATCTAACGCACGACTAGACGCAAGCAACACAGTTCGCGAGCTTTCGACTGTGACCGTAAGTCTGCCGCGGTCAGAAAAACTATCGGAAGCAGATTTATAGTTAATTTAGATCTAATGCGTTGTAAGGAATTTTTGATGCTGTTTTAAATGTATCTAAAGACTGAAAGCATGTATATATATATATATATATATATATATATATATATATATATATATATATATATATATAGAGAGAGAGAGAGAGAGTCGGATCCCATTAGTTCGCGGTAGTCGGTGTACATGGAATTAAACTGCGAATTACGTTAACCACGAACTGCTGTATTTATTTAAATTGAGCGATGATATAAATTCCAACATCGATCTGAATTTCCTGCGTTACTCTTACACACCCAGCATTATTTTTAACTTTTTACGGAATCACTTGCATAAGAAAAAAAATATATTTATAATTCTTAAAATTTGATCAATGAAAAATAATTGAGCGCACAGTTTAATCTCACTGACCGTGAGATCTTGAATCTAATCTTTCAAAATAATAACAATAATGAAATAAGTTGGAACTTTTCATTCTCAGAGAAATAGTGATTCATATCCAATCCAAACACTCAAATCCAAAAAAAGGATGAATAAAAAAGGATTCAAACTGTCGACCTTCTCTCACATTCAAATTTTTAAAGGATACGTCTCAGAGGGAACCTTTTATTCACCTCCACTTATTGGGTTTTTTACTTTATCTCTTTTGTGATGAAAGTTACTATCTGCATTTTACGATCAAGGGATTTGCAGGCCTCCATCGCCTCCTCCATTTTCCCTCAGGCATTCAGAGCGAGGACTTAACCAGCTCTTTTTGTGTCTTTGCACCTTATTCTCGTTACATCTTTACTCGGATTTGGTGAGCGATCCGGTTTTACGACCACCATCTCGTTTTATAATTCTTTTGTCTTAAACAATTTGGACTCTTTTTAAAGTTCTTTCTATCTCTCTATGTTATTTTCTTTTCAATTTTGCTTCGTTGTCGCAGTTCTTCAAAGGGTAGCGACGGGTTCCGTTCCCTCGTTCCCCTTTTTTTGACTCGATTACTCGTCCTTTTTTGTAAGATTCTTAAGGATTTCTCTTCTGTATCTAGTTTTGTTAGTTTATCTCTTATAATTCTGGTTTTGTAAAACAATCCAACTCCTCCTCCGTGCTTCATCTTCGTTTGCAGTTAAGTGCGAGATCACCCTTTAACTTATTTCTGTCATGTTTCCTAAATTTT
>BMAW01122132.1:0-51536 GCA_019974015.1 Nephila pilipes | reverse complement strand
CCAAAAACAAGGATACCATACGTTCAAAAACAGATGTTCCTGTCATTTAAAAAATAAACTTATTCGGATATTTTTAGTGATACAAAATGAATTGATATAACATCTGTAACAAATGTTCACGCGCATATATATTTTTTGTATGATATGTGTGTGTGGGGTGTGTGTGGTGTGTTTTGGGTGTGTGTTGTGTGTGTGTGTGTGTGTGTGTGTGTGTGTGTGTGTGTGTGTGTGTGTGTGCATTGCTGCTTCTTATTCAATTTAATTAATTTCTATATTTAATTATTAGAGCGAAAGTCATTTTTATTTCTGATATTATTTCATTAATCTTTTAATTTATTCGATCACGCACTATAAATCCACATGATTCAGCATATTCCCGTTTCAAACCCGTAAGAATAATTTCTAGATTTTTCGCCTCCAAATAAAATATCAAAAGATCCTAAATCTAATACCACTTGATCTGAATTATCTTGCATTAACTTCCCAAACAGGAAAGTTCTTTCTTCTAATCTACTGAGGGAGGACGTCCACAGCAATTTCATGATGTATCCTCTCTCTCATTAAACGTAAAATAAAATAAGTTTATATTAGTAAATCAGATTTCTTGAACCATGATTATCGAAAATAAGAGTCATATATTATATATAAGCATACTGAAGGTGAGCTCAAAGTTCTTAGTTTTTCTGAAATTCTTAACATACTTTTTGTTTCACTTTCATCAGCATTTTTATTCAATTATACAAATTTTTCTAAATAAATGTCGTCCATAAGCAAAAATAAATGTTGTATAAAAACAAAGTTTTCTACTATAAGTTTCCTTATAATATGAAATTATTACTCCATCAAACACTTTTAAATTTAAAATATTAATTTTGATACATGCTTAAAAAAAACATCTCAATTTTAAAGTCCTTGAATCTATTGATATTTTATATGTTTCATATATAGCAGCTTTCATTTGTAAAATCTTGAATTTCTTTTTAGAGGGAATGGTTGAATTTACAGTGCATGATTGAATCAATTTTAAAAAAGACATGTCTGAGTCTTAATGCCCAAATGATGACATGAATGATTTCTCCATTCAAGGGAATCAGTTTCAAAAATGAATGGCCTTGAATATATAACATTTCTTGCTGTTTTTCACATTAGCATTCAAGAAGAAAAGAGGTTGGTTTCATGACAATTTGAAACGCTTTTCATCATGAAATAACATAAGAAAAACATATTTATAGGTAAAATGACAGAGTTGTGTCTTAAGTAGGACAATGTATTCTCACTTGGATACTTTCCTGAATGCACAATACCTATCTTATTCATAATATGTCTCCATTAGTATGTTTTTCTGTTCACATTTAAGGTCTCATGATAGCCTTTTCTTCTTCCCTGTTTTCAAATTGACTTATGAAACGTAGGAAATGATATGACGCAGATATGAAAGAGAGAGGGCATAATTATTTCACTAAACAGTTATTTTTTAATGAAGTATACAAAGATGTCAACGGACGAGTAAAATAAATAACAAATGAAAATCATGAAATAGCTAATTATTGTCAGACGTTTTTTGTAAGCGAGTATTATACAAACGTAAAAATTTATATGGATGAGTGAATTTTCCTTTTATTATTTTGTTCGAACATATTTTATCGCACATTCAAAGACTTTTTTTGCAATTGTCATTATTATTGTTCAAGTATACATCATTTGCAGCAAAGAATTGACAAACTAACAAAAAAATATAATTTTGAAATTGAAACAATAATTAGGATTTAAATTAACATGTGTTTAGTTCTATGTTAATGCAGTGAATTAAAAGTTCCAATAATTTATATAAACTATTTATATAAATGTTATGAATTAGAATCTCCTTTAACATTTATAACATTATTTTCACCCTCACTAAAAAATATATCTAACAATAAATACATTCTTTTAGATTGACAATCTAAACACTGCAGTTTATTGGCAGATTTATTTTTTCTGTAATTTTGTAACATTAAAATTCATCTATTTTTCAGAATATCTATCACACATCACTGAGAATAGAAAGCTTAACAAAAATTTTTCTATCATTTTGAGAAGAAGAATATCAATTTAATATACTGATAATGAATATAAATTATTACGTTCAAGATGAAAACTTGCCAAATCACCATAAATAATCACTTATCATGAAATAGACACTAAAACTTATGTAATAAAGTTTGAATAAGAAAAACGAAAGAGGTTTGTTGAGTTTTTTTTTTTTTTTTTGCGCCTAAAAAACTAAATAAACCCTCAGATCAATAAGTGGTTTCCGATCATTTTTTTGAAAGAACTTAAGTATCTCAGGTTTTCCCTTTTTCTTCTTGGTAGAGCCACTTTGGCTGAAACAGTTTATCTTACATTTATAACACGAAACAATAAAAGCAGGAGAAGCTTTGCACAGAGGTGAAAATGGCAAATCATTGGGGCTCCAATGTAAAAGCCACTGATAAGAAAGGAGAGTTCTTTCTTACAAACACCAGATCGGACTCAGACATATTGGACTTCCATTTCCACATAAGAAGAAAATTAGCTTTTAGGTCTAAGTAAAGATTCATGTTTTGTAGACTAAAGCCGTCGCATTTATCATTTTTCACACTATGATGAAGAATAGTCAAGAGAGTTTTCTTCGTCAAATGATCAAAAGTTTTCTATGGGAAACACTATTTATGAATGGAAAATTTCCAGAATTTGAAGAACCAATTCGCTTTCAAGCACTTTTATCAGTTCAATATATCAAATTTTATAAAATCATTTTATTTTTACCGTTTATTTCATTTGTTTTTTTTTATCTTTACTTTTTACACTGATCAATTATGAACATATTTACAAAAATATTTAATAATAATATGACCTCTTATAAGTTTATTGCTAGTCAAATAAGTACAAATTGCGTAATATATTCGTTTTTATGCAACTACAGTTATTAGTCAAATTAGTTTATTATAATCAGTTCGTACGACAATCGAAATCAGCTCATAAGTTTTTATTGTTTGTACACTTTTGATAGTTATATTATTCTTGCTTATGAAAAATTAAAACTAAAACATTAATAAGCACCTTTACTGATTGATGTGTTATGAAAGGAAAAGCATGCGCAAATAAATCATTTAAGCTTCTCTCTACCCGCATTTTTGATTTCGTCTGTTTAATGTTCTAGGATTTCGACTTGAATTCTCACAATTGTTATTTTAGTTTTGAATGCAATAAGGGTGGAAAGCAAAAAAAAATAATGAATGCTTCATGGATTACTTTTTCCTCGATTTTTTAAAAGTATTTGAAAATATTCTTTGAAGAAACTCCGCAACAGATAATTAAAATAGAAAATAAAAACTTATTTTAAAAATTCTTAGAAAAAAATGTTCATAGAAAGACATTTATTTTTTTTTTACTTTTTATCACTTATTCTTGCCAATACAAAAGATGTGAGAGTTCCGAAATTATCTAAAGTATAGTTGTCACTGATAATCAAAATAGGTAAGTGATCGGAGAAGGCCGTTAAACTCAATCGCCATTTTGATTTCACATGGCTTAATGTTATTTGGTAAGTTCGACTTAATTCTACATCTTTATTATTTGAAATTGTTGAAAGCACATGTGCATTAGAAAGAGTAAAAAATAATGAATGCTTCTGTGGAATTTTTTCCTCCGATTTTTAAAAATTTTTATTCTTATTTTAATGATTCGCTTTTGAGTTTTTAGTTCTTTAAAGAAAATTTTCATGATACTTTTAAAATCAGGAGAAAAAATAATTCACATCTTATAAGCACTGATCTTTCCTAGATACACTATTGTCTAAATACATAAAATAATCAAAGTTGCGAAAATTCAAGATCGAAATTCATAGGATTAATTAATGAAGACGAAATCAAAATGTGAAAGGAGCTGAAATGGATTTCCATATAATATATGGAAGCTGAAAGGCTTTATTTTTTAAGCAATTTTTATTGCACTAACACTAATAAGTTAAAAGAAAATCGATACGCCAATCCTGTGAACTTCTTCGCACTCAGTAAATAAGTTAACAATTAGCTTGTTTCGACAAATGTAAAAAACGTTTTTTTTTTTAAAACAAATAGAGCTAATTTTTTCCTTTTTTTTCAAAAAAAATTCAAGCATAGAATTCTATATATTTCCTTTATAATAATTCGAGAAAAACCTTTATGATTTTTAGAATGAAAATAATGTGTTTCAATATTTTATTTTTTGTCATTAATTAGAATAAAAAATATGCATTCGCTGAAATTATTTTAATGCCTAAAATTTTGTTGAATGCGCCAAATAAAAGGACATCTTCAAAACTAATCAAATAAAAGCAAGCTTTATGTCAGACAAATCATTCTTCTATTTTGTATATATATCACTAAAAATAATGATTTTCAACCAAAAATAAATTTCAAATTCGTAGTTGTAATGAAAATATTTTTTTTCAATTAAGATGTTTATTTATTTTGATGAGAGAGAGAGTGCCATAAATATACATTATTAACTGGATAATAATGAAGCATACCACTTCGCCACCCATCTCGAACAGCAGAAGAGAAATGAATTTTTACCTTTGTTTTGAATTTCTATGGTTGAGTTTACGCAGATTATATGTGACACAACATGAAGGGATTCTAGAGAGACTTGAGTGAGCTCATCCTAATCTAGTGGAGAATATTTCCTCCACTAGGGCTTTATAACACATCAATCAATAACCCGGATCTAACATTGAAAATAACATTTTTTTTTGCAATTTTTTTTATTCATCAACATAACACCTTTTGTTAATCACCTTTAGGGTGATACAATCTTCCAACGCCTTTTACCAAAAAAAAAAAAAAATTTCTTTTTCTTTTTTTTTTTTTTTTTTCTCATAAGAAATCTTTTTTGTTGCGGTAAATAGTGATAAACAGCTTTCTGAATCATCGACTCGTTGTTCACTCGAAGCAATCGCGGCACCCCTGAAAAAACCTTTTTTCATACTCAATTTTTTCATGAATGATATTCAATATGCTTCCATATGATATCGTCATCTCAGCACTCACGAGACTTCACTTTACGATCTTCATTATAATTTTTTGTCACTTCCCTCACATTTTCCGGTGTAACGGCTTCCACAGGTTCCACCTCGAGCGTTCCAGCATCATTGTGTCGGTACGACCACGTTTAAACCTCGGCAAACCACCGACAAATCGTTGCTTTTGATGGACAAGAGTCGAGTAACCTTTTCATCATGTTTCGCTTTGCACGTGTTTTACCCATGTAAAAACATGTTTTATCAGAACACGAAACCTGGTTTTTTATTTTTAAACAAACTACAAAACGCTTTATCTCAACTCGATAACTCAGCTGTTTCTGGTCCGATCGACTTAAAATTTTGACACGTTTCAAGCAAAGGTTCGTACTCTAGAAAGACGTTACTGGTTTATACTACAGAGCCCATCTCTGCAGTTAGTCTCAGATTATTGATTGATTAATATACAGACGAGAAAGAGACTTCTTTTTATGAGATTCAGATTAATCTTTTTTTTTTTCAGATGATATGACTTCCTATTGGTGTAGACATTAATACCTTTGTTTTAACCTTTCTATTTTTATATATCGAAGGATAAAACACATCATAGATTTCAGTTCACCTAGCAGATTAATATTCCGAATGAGAAAAATTTAGGAAACAGACCAGAAATAAGTTAAAGGTGATCTCACACTTAACATATGCAGCAACCTTTGTAATGAAATCTGATTTGAAAAAATGAGCATATAAAATATTAAATGATTACACCAATGCATAATATTCCATTTCAGGAATTTTGCTTGGTTTTTAAATTCTTGTAGATTTTCAATGTATTTTTAGAGTCTTGATAAGAAAGAATTCCTCACGCTCAACAAGACAATAAGAAGATAAATTAAAAATCTCACGGCAACATTCGAAATGTGTAAAGATATTTTATTGTTGATTTTTAATGCATGTTCAAGTTTATTTGATAATTGTTTATATTATTTCTTTTCGTTTTGAAATAGACAGGCCTGATCAGGAAAGGAAACGAAGAATATTTCATAGAACCTTATTTTGGTCGTTCAGCCAATTCATCGGATGGACAAACACATGTTATCTATAAGAGATCTGCCTTAAAAGGTCCTCAAACCTCAACGGAAGGCACTTGTGGAAATGTAGGTAAGAAATCCATTTTGATTTCTACAGTTTATTCTATCCTGGTCTGTTCGATTTAATATATTATTTATTTACGAGTGCTTTAGTTGAAGGCAATTGACTAAACAACAATAGAAACTCAATTTTTGAGATAATGTGTATATTGGGACAAAATAATTACCAAACATAATAAACTTTCCTTTTCTTTTTTCATGTAAAAATATCAAATAGAAATAATTTAAATATTAATTTTATTTTTATATTTCTATTTATCGTAGTAGGGATTCATCATCTGTTCGATGATCTTAAAGAGATGATATACTTCTCAAATGCAATAATTTCTTAATTTTTTTCTAAAAATTTTTATAATACTATAAATAAGCTTGATTTATTTTTCGTTAGCGTTTGAATGTAGAAATTTTTAGGAATAACTAATTTTTTTATGAACCCGGAAAATGAAAGGAGAAACTTTACATAATTTGCATCATTATCACTTAAAATTTTTACAGACAAATGTGAAACCTACATTTTGTCTATCCAAGGCCTTTACTTCAGATGTTACATCCAGCAGTATTCACAAAAGTAATGAATTTTGTGAGTTTATTTTGTTTCTTTTCAAAATCACTTGAATTTGCAGTTATTTAATAACCTATTAGTAAATTACGTTTTAATTTGCTGTAGATTCCCAGTCAAAAGCTAAAGAGCTGCTACCTTAGTTCTCTCCGCATTTCACATCTCCCTTAGAAAACTCGAACATTTTTTTGTCGAATGACATAAAACGGAAACGATCCTCGAAACCATAATCCATAAGACATAAGCTGTTGCTCATGAGGCCTAAGACACAGATCTTAAGCCCCGCCTTTTACTACGAAGGTAAAATAAGGAATTCACGATACAAGTTACAGCGATGGCAGTATTTTGATTTGGGAAAAGAATCAGTTAAGATATCGGTAAAGCTAGTGGTACGTGCAACCGATTATTTGAGTTGTGAAACGAGGCGTAATCACTCTTTATTTTAGAACAAGATGAAGCTCATCTTCAACCAACAAGATATTGAATGAGTGCATTATACTTTTTGAAACTCTGTCACCAGATTTGTTCAATCAGAATTTGTGAAACGTCGTCGGAATAAAGGTAATTTAACTTCACAAGCCAGACTGTTAAATGAGCTGCAACGGATGTGACGTTATTTGAGGTTTTTAACTCCGAATTTACGTATCTGTCAGTTTTATATGGAGGTTGTGGCAACTGATGAATAAACAAATTGGTCAGATAATTTTTTTTTTATTTGGTGATATTAACATTTTATTTTTTCAGCAGCATAAGTATCTCAATGAAGAAAACCAATCATTAAGTTAGATCAATACTTGACCAAATACAATTCTATACAAATAAAAGAATGTTCTTTAATGATTAAAGTATGGGGTACACCTCTGTCTGTTGAAGAGCTGTTAAGTTACGAAATAAAAAAAATTAATCATTCTGGTTGAGGAAAATTTCTATAATTACTTCGGCTTATAGTTTAACATGTATTATCACTGGCATACTAAAATGGGCGGCTAAACGCCCATTGTTATGTTTTATTTCACGTAATTATTTGCAATTTATTTTATTTATTAAAGCTGAATGATAATGTGATTACAAAAACATAGCGAACAATGCAAGAAAAATTTCAATACGAGTTTATTTGAAGGAGAGCGTCAAATAAAAAAAATATTTCAAAATCCTTGCACCCTTTTGGACGGGTGTCACACCCATAATCCGTTTATGGGGTTAAAAGTTTAACCTCATTTTAGTGCGATGAAAATAACAAAAATTAAGGTTCGAAAAGTCAGCATAACATATTTAAAAGAAATGAAATTTCAATATAAATCATTGAAAAATTTGTAACGAGATAATTCAGATTTCGTCTATACAGTTAGTTCAGCGTTATCATTTAAAAATAACACTATATATATATATATATATATAGTCACAAACAACTTACACAGCCAAATGAAAGAGGAAACAGATGAATAAAATCAATTTATTTTTTTCAAGTCATGGTTTCGTTCGGTTTTATTAATGTCGCACTAGAAGCAACACGAGGGCTATTGGTGACGGACCTCGTAATTGTGAGCCTCGCTCAAGTGACGAGTTCAAGTTATAAATAAATTATGATTACTGTATACTATCTATATTTAATTTGCTTCACGCGCCAGAGTTATAGCTTTTAATGATAAATTAATTTATTTCTTACCAATTCATTAGGGTTCGAGTGAGTAGAATAGCTGGGACTGCGGTATTAATCCCTGATCACTTTACCTATCTTTTCTACGATTCTCTGATTGCTTCTTACGTTACGAATGACAGGTGCAAACGTATCAATTGGATTCACTAACTATTTTCCAGTTTACAATATTAAATTCTTCTCAGTTTATATATGCATAAGAGCAAATCTGTTGATTAACTTCATAATTTCAATCTAATCTACATGAATCACGTTTCATTTTATTGGGCGAGATTTTATTTTAAACAATTGAAGTAGAAAAGTATCCGAGGTTAGTTGATGCAATATAGTGATATTGAAAGACGTTACAAGTTGAAATGAAAGAATTGTGAAACTAGAAGGAATACTAACAGTCTATTAATGAAATGTCATAGTTATTGTTAAATAACTTGAAATTTAATGTAACTCGTGCAATGGAATACTCGCAATCTTTTTACTTTCATACAAAGTAAAAAAAAAAAATTAAAATTTATTCAGTAACAGAATTATATATATATATATATATTATTGATTTTTTCCCCTTCATTTTTACATGTGATACGGTTAGAATATCGTAAGATGTTCTTAATAATTTTAGTTTGTTCTTGAGATTGATCATTCTTACTTTAAAAAGATAACTCTTCTGCAAAGGAAACCAAAAAACACAATATATTTATGAATTAATCCACGAAACACAAAAAAAGGACTTTAAAAAGGAATTTTTCTCAAAATGTTTGGGGATTTTATTTATACGTTAGATTGTACGATGAATTTCGAGAATAAATTTTTACTTAATGTTAGAACAGGGCCTTATATTTTAGTGAACTAACGAGGGAATTTAGGGAAGGTCTGAACTGAATAATTTAATTCTTTACAAAGCTAAGAAAATATTTAAAAATCAAGGATTCACATAAATAAATAAATAAAATTCTTAAAAGTTTCTAATTAAAGCAAATAATATTTTGAATAAGAAAAATAAAAACTTATTAATCAATTTGACTGGTACTGTGACGTTGGAATATTCGCGGTTTTCTCTTCACTACACTTGGGGACTTTTAATTAAGATTGATTGCTATAAATAACAATTTCTTCCCAACCAAAATGAAACGTGAGTAGCTAAATTAGAGGTAGATAGAAATAAAGGGAAGTGAGGTAGATAGGAAAGTATATAAGCAAAGCGAGAGACACGCGATAGAGGTCGAATGACTCTAGCGTCGAGCAGTTGTCCGATAGTCGTAGACGAGATCAAGGATTGCTACAAGTTATCGACGGTATAATGGATCCTAAAAGTCGAGTCAGCCTCAACTTCGCAAAGGTGGTAAGACTCCGTTAATTTGGTATTAGTGGGACAAGCAAAAATATCTAGGGCGATACTTTGGAGAGTCGATGTACATTTGTCGTTATAGTACTAAACTGTGAAATAAATACTTTGTGTGAGATCTGTCTAACGTCTTCTTGCATGACTTATTGACTCTTAAGTGTTAGTATATTGAGTTTAGCTATGGCTAAAGAGGCGAATAGCAATGTTATGTCGTCACAGTACGATAGGTTTCAGAATTTAGTAATTTGATGTCGTTTCCAATTCCTCATGATTCTGTCAAGTTCAGATAAAGTCCATCAAGTCGCTTATCCTCAAAAACCCTAGCACCATTAAAGATCCATAATTCATTCCAATTTTAGTAATTCGTTTGCTTACACTTAAATAAATTTCATACCTGGTGTGTTTACATTCAGTTGCTTACAAACAATATAATTAAATAAAACTATACTATATTGAAAACTATACAAAAACTTTCCGATGGTGCACTGAATTTTATAAAGTACCTACCAGTACCGGACGACAGGCTTCCTCCAGGTCAAGTACACGCTGTCAACAGCCAGAAAATATTTACCGCTGTGGACAATCTGGTGAGGCAGAATCAATGAAACGCTGCGCGTAATGAACTGGTTGCACTGTATGCGGACAAAAGAACTATTCACAAACATTTCCATGAAAACTAATGCAACCAGGTACTGTTCCACTATACACGAACTGAAAGCAACAATAAAAAAAAAAATCTTCAACTTTACATGTTGTCCAGAGGGATTATTCTGGTACATGACCTCATGTGGCTTCAGGGTGCAAATATCTGTTGCAGCGATTTCGATGTATCATCCTTTAGCATCTCCACGTAGTTCTGATCTCTTACCTTGCGACTACTATGTCTTTGGTCCACTCAATAAGGTCCTAAAAGGATAGCAATTCTCAGTCGGTGGTGCGGTTCGAATATTCATAATCTCGTTGACTAATGGGATGTATATATCAGTCTGCAAAATAACCATAAATAGCTATCATGTTTCTTTTGAATAATTTTTGAGTTCTGTATTTTTACACTCTGAAAACCATTAAATCTTTCGTCAAACCAACAATACTACTTTCGTTTGGACCACCCTTAAATATATATATATTTTAAATATAATAGGATAGCGGAATACATATTCCGAAAGGTATGAAGTAATGTACATTCCGAACGTAAATATTTTGGAATTAAATCGCTTGAACCTATTACATTTTTTAGCCCATCCCATTTTTTAGGGAATTTGAAATGCATTAAATATATAATCCATTCTTTATTTCTTAAATTGATTTTCTCTAAAATGTTATAGATGAATCATAACAATATTTAAATTTCTTATAAATATAAATCGCTAAAATTTTCGACATTAACTGTAAATAGTATACCCTTATTCTCCCTCACAATTTTTGATGAAGTTATCAATATTAATATAACGATTGAAATCAAATTTCAAAACTTTTTATTCAGCAAATAATTAGATACAAGACTAGAATTACGAAGTATAATAGCCGAATATAAATCGGGAATTTATCTATATAATAAAGGTAAAAAGTACAAATCAAGTACCCGACAGAAATCTGTAGGTATAAAAAAATTTAAAAAGCACACAAAAAACACGACACACCAAAATTTATGAGAGGTGTGAAAGACGAAACTCCAATAAAGGTAAAAATGTTCCAAATAAAAGTAATCAATTAATATAACTTTGTTTCCACCAAAACAATTTTTTTTGATAAATGTAATTTTGTTAATACATCTTTCTTAGTAAGAAGCGCTTCTTCCACCGTTGCCAACAGAATAATTTAAATTCAAATTATGTGCTATGTTTATTAAATATATTTTAGTAATTTGTTTAACATATAAATTACGCTTAACCAGTTGAATATCTGTCATTCTCAATACTCCTTTCATTTCCGGCAAGAAAATGTTTACCGCAATTTAAAAACCACTTATTTTGGACATAAAAAACAAACTGTCTCGAGTTACTAAACGGTTAGATGTTTTAAATTTCCTCTTTAATTCATCACTCTGCCGCCACGGGTGTGGTGGTGTCAGTTACAGTTACAGTGACCTTTGACGGCCTGACGATTTTACTTCTCGCGCGAAATTGAAAATGATACGATGAACGAAAAAGAACATAAAGCATTTGAAAAAACAAACAAGCTCTCCAAAGCATCATTTAAATCCAGAGAAAGAGCAAACACACAATTTTATTTTGATATTATTTGAATTTGTTTTTCTGTTACACTTGCTTGTCAACTTTTTATTTTTAAATTAGGTGCTTTAAAATGAGTGACATAAGCAGATTTCGTTGTGGTATTTTCTATTGGGCAGTTTATTTCTCTAAGTTTATTCGAAGACGGCGTTTAATAACAATAATTAATATCGTTTTTGTTGCTGGTATTAAGTCCATGTGCCCAGAAACAATTTTCATTAGTTTTTGTTTATAGAGGGAAATGCTGTCATTGATATTTTTTCGAAGTATATTATTTCTCGCGATGGATAATAATAAATGAACAATCTATTCAAATTTATTTTAATTTTATGTATCAAAATGTAACTCATTCTTGAAGTGAGGCAAGAAATAAAACGTGTTTGGAATTTAAAAATTCAATTTTTTCAATGAAAATTCAATTTTTGGCTGTTCACAAATATTTTTGCCATACTAACTGATTATAATTTTGTTTCATATTTTCTTTATTCGGAAAAAAATAAGAATTCTGTTTTTATATATTGTGACTCATAGCATAGATAATAATAATTTATGCTGTTTTATGCTAGCTACTAATAATTCTTAAATGTAAAAAATTTCCCATAAGAAACATTTAATTTTCAATAATACAAGAAACTTCCAAATTCTTACTAGTTCCCAATGAAATTACTTATAAATACAAAATTGTGCTTGAATTACACTAGTTTTTTTTACTTTTACCTCATTGTGCATTCACTAATTGCTTATTAACCATCAATACGCCATTTTAAAAAATAAACTATTTATCAAATTTGTATGAGAGGGATAGTGCTTACATATTTTAGAGATTTTACAGTAAAAACTTCGAAAATGAACTTATCCTCTATTAGATGCTTCAATGAAAATTTTAAAATGGTGCAAAATTTTAATGAAAAGGGAAAAGAATTCATTAAAATCAAAATAACAATTAAATACTCAATAAAAACTATATTATTAAATAATGGTTAAATGTATAATTAGGAAGTTATCTCTCAAATACATGACAAATTAATTTAAAAATAAAGTTTTCAGAAAAAAATTATATAGAAAAAATTGAAAACTTCTTAGCACAAATTTTTAAACAGAGCAATTGCTTGAAATTTTCAAAATCGATTGCAGAGTTTATTAGCCAGAAATGATGCTAAAATTAAAAATTATTTCATCAAAATAACACTAAAAGTCTTTATAAAAAGACAAAGATAAATAGTTATCATTTAGAATTTGTAACCTTTAACAGGAAACATAAATCCTGTCAAATTAAATTAATGAGTCATTACATCGACAAATATCCTAAAAGCATCTCGTACTTTCTGCGAAAATGTTTCGGAAATATCGTGTTGCTCACGATCACGAACACCAGTTCTAATGGGAAATGAGTATTAAAAGAAAAAAAAATTCTCTGAGCGCGATCATTCCGTTAAATTGTCTTAATAACTTATTCTGTCATATCTGTGATTACAGATGCTGGATTTGAGGTCTTCCTGCGAGACAGGGAGTCGGAGCGGAGCCATGGGAACGGGAATGAGATGAAGAGGAGAAGGAAGAGATCTGTTAGTTCGGAGAGGAATGTGGAAACGCTCGTGGTGGCTGATAAGATGATGGTGGATTATTACTCGGAAGAAGATATAGAAACTTATATACTCACAGTCATGAATATGGTGAGGTCACGGAACCCTCTCACTTTTGGGTGCCTGGGATGATTTGTTATGTCTTGAGAAAAAAGAGAAATATTGCTACGGTTGTAAATTAAAGTGTCACGTTCTTTTTTAACCACGTATGGGAAATGAGGATTTTCGTAAAGTCTTTCCAATAAAAAATTGTGTATATATATATATATGACTAAAAATTAATAAAATGAAAATATTCACAGACTTATATTACTGCAAAGTCTTCTAAGAGCTCTATTAAATTTAGGACAGTTCAATAATGGCCATAATGCTTACATAAAAAAATTAGGCAAATTATTACAAAAACTTGCGAGATGCTCTTAGTTAATTTAATAAAATTGCAGTCATTAAAAAAAGTTTAGATGTAGTTAAGAATATAAAAGATAAGGAGAATTTTTTAGACCTATATAATTCTACAGACACAGATGACCTGGTGAAAGTATTACTAGTTATTTATAAGAATTATGATAGTGATTTTATTCCTATGAAAAATTAAATTCATTAGTTAATATTGTATTTAAAGAAAAGTTAAACAAATTAAGGATATTCCACAAGGAAAATCTGCTAGTAATAGTTTGGCAACTATTTACTTCACTGTTTTGAACAGCATTATCCAGAAAAAAATAATTTCATATTTATTATTTTCATGTGATCTACTTGTTTTGAATTTTAATTAGCATCTTTAAGATAAACCTAACTTCTATTTTACAACTCTCACTCTCTCTGTATATATATATATATATATATATATATATATATATATATATATATATATATATATATATATATATATATATATATATATATATATATATATATATATAAATTTAGCTGAATTTGTTTTCAAAATATTCGGCTTATTTTATGAGATCGTAAAATAAATCACAATTTTTTTTTTGGAATTTCTGCACTGAAATTAAATGAAAAAAATAGTATCTAAAAAAAATTCTCTGAGCGCGATCATTCCGTTAAATTGTCTTAGTAACTTATTCTGTCATATCTGTGATATCTATTAAATGATATGTCATTTAACATCATTTAACTAAAATATAATAAGAGTAATGTTTTTTATTGTAGTCTTAAAAGATTCGATTTCAACATGACTGAAGTGACTCAACATGACAACATGATATGAATACTTTTTATACAAAATATCATACCATTGTCGTCCATTTTCTTTAATATTATTCATCTTGATAGGAAAATGATAAATTCGTTTTGAATATATAGTATCAAATCTTATATTATATCCATTTTATTCAGTTTTCTTTTTTAAAATTTATAGAAATAATACTGGAATAATAACAAATTTGTTATTGTTCTATTGAAAAGGAATAAAACAGAAACTTATTGATTATGAATAGTAGAATTATTAAAACCCGGTGTAGTATTGTTTTAAATATGTAGGAAAATTTGTTGGAAATAAGAGGAAAGCAGGTCGGGTTGAAGTAAACATCATGGCCAAAAACTATCAATTGAAAATTAATCAAACTTACGTATACGCTAACAAATGACGTTTTTCATGAGACGTATGGTAGAATGAGTAGATTAAAAGTACTTTAGAGAGTACAATGAATACTGCAAGTCTTTGTTTCGTATAGAATTAAATATTGGTAAGTTGGCTAATATTGGTTAAACCTGAGTATAATTTCACAAAATTTTACATTTAAAACCAGGAATAATACTTCAATGTGCATTTTATTTGTTTTTACTGACCAATGCTTCCTTGATTATTCAGGAATAGGGTTTCTGTTTGACTTTTTTTTTTATTATAAGGAAAGAAACCATTTTTCTGTGTAAACATGATTAGTATTATTTTTAAATTCATTTAACGCTGAATTATTTCTAGATTTATCAGGAAATGATTGTTAAATACAATATACTAGGAAATTATCCAAATTAAGCAGATTCCTTGTTTTCTTTAATAAAAATTTGATTCATCAATGCCAGTGTAATGTATAAAAATTAAATAAAGAATTTTCTAGAAAGCTTTAGATTATTATTTTGTAATTCATCTTTAAATAGGCGCCTAATTTTGATAATTTGATGTAAATGTAATTGAATATCTAATTATTTAAAACACATCATATCCTATTATACATTTTCACATCGTGGGATATGTCTGTTACTTTTTGCATAAGTTATTTTATATGCTTGTTTGTTTTTGTTTTTCCTTAATTAATTAGTATGTCTTGTCTTTAAAATTTTTATAATGATTTAATCCATCTCTTGTTTATCTAAAATTTCAGGTATCCTCTTTATATCATGATGCAAGCATTGGTAATGCTATCAATATCGTTCTAGTGAGATTAATACTTATTGAGACAGAAGATCAAGAGGTAAAACAGTTTTATCTTTTGAAATTATATAATCGTGTTTCTGTCTGTGTGTATTAAAATAGACTGTTAGCATTAAGTTATAAAACCACTTTTACACTTAATTTTAAACGCAATAAAATAAATTTTATGTCAAAATAATGTTTTGGAGGCATAATTGTGTAATTTAAAGGAATGTGTCGCGTTGAAGTAAAAAGTAATTTTCATCAAAAAGTAATTAGTAAACTTGGAATTTAGGATATATATATATATATATATATATATATATTGCGATATATTCAATTTTTAAGAAACAAACGATTTAATCTTAATGTGATACTTTTTAAAAATATTATCTATTCAACCTTTAAAAGCAAACGATTTAAACTTAAAGTGATACTTTTTTCAACATTCTTTATTAAGATATATATTTTTTAAATGTTTATAGCATAATTTTATCAAAGAAATAAAATTATGCTATTGGCAACACCAGATCATATTTTTGTTTTTTTTTAGAAAATTTACTGGCAACGAACATAAAAATAGAATTGAGTTTGGTTCCAAGAGGTAAAGACGAACGTTAAAAATTGGTGCTTGTGAAAATTGTGAATATAATTTATGTTTGAAAAGATGTACGCAAATAAATGTGATGTCCTGAAACATTCACAGAAATAGGAAAAATACCTGAAATTCGAGATATTTTCACTGTAGTTTGGTATCTTATCTTTAGTGTTAGTTAATTATCTTTCAGTAAATTGTTTTCGTTTTGGCATTATAAATTATAAAATGCATATTTTATTACATTATTCTGAAGTAAGTTAAGGATAATACGAGGTATCGAAAAGATGTAGAAATTATCGTATCGTAAGGCACTTTTAGACTAGTTCTGAAACTATTATTATGTTTTAGTAGTTTAAAATGTATTGCAAATATTGAATACCTTTTCATACTAATATTCGATGCTATATCATCAAGGACGTTATCTGAATTACAGTTCATCCATGCACGATTTCTTGAATTTTGTTGCTGCAGAAAGAAAAAGAAAAACATCAAAAGTAACTATTTATTAAAACCAAAACAAATGATTATTTTTATATAAAATGTTGTAGTCTGTTGAACAGAGAAATTAGATAGTGGGACGAAAGTTAAGTAGTAGTGAAGAAATCTTTAGCAGATGTGCTGTCTTTTGTAACGTTGATATTTTATATTGAAATGTAACGTTTCACTTAAAGATTTGTCTGCTAAAATACATTTAGGTTGAAGAAATGTCATGTTTTCCATTGAAAGATTTTCTCTAAGTTAAAACAATTATTCTTGTAAACGTATTATAGATATGTTGATTTATTGTTATAGATTGAATTTTGTATAAAACATTTGATCCCTATGCGAGGAAATTAAACAATAATGTAAACAAATGTATTACGTGAATGATGTCTGTAAATATTATTTAGTCACAAGAATCAATACTGTCGAACTGCATTATTTTGGTGCTCATTTTTAAAAGTGAAAATTTTTCAACTTTTTAATTGAAAAAAAATATATATATGGATAAATTATTTCTCATTAATCAAAGTTTTTAAAATAATGGAAGAGATTTTCTATGTCACATGAAAACAAATACGTGTTTCCAACTATTGTGCGTTTAGACATCAACTGAGGAATCATGTAGAAAATTAATAAAGAAGAAAACATTTATTCATTTTTATATTAACTATAAAATTCATAACAATGAAAATTTAGTGCTTATGCATGTGAGATATAAGCACATTAATGATCTGTGTAAATTTTGAAAAACATTTATAGTCTGGAGCTAGAAAAATAACAACATAAAAATATGAATTCAGTAAAAAGCAAAAAAGGGAATTTTATAATACGATGATCCTCAGATGCATTGAATAAAAGTCGCTGTGTCAAATTCTGCTAAAAAATTCTCTTTAAGTAAATTTTTCGATTTCAAAAGAAATTATTTTTAATTCAAAATTTATTTTTAATTCAAAGTATTTTTAATTCAAAACCAGTGTTCAAGTTCCATTATTTAGCTTTAAAAACTACAGTAACGATATGTGAAATACTTTTAGCTGCAATATAAGAAAAACGTCATTTTAAGGAAATATGAGCAATGCTTATGAAGTAACTTTGCTATAAAACAAGCTCGCGTTTATGTGTAGCAGTACTTGAAAATAATATTAATAGATGATGATAGTAATGTAATAAAATTAATGGGTGAGAATGTCCGATAATTCAATGGTTTTGTAATGCTAGGAGATTTGAATCAATGAATGAAAGGAAAATTCTATTCATTATTTTTCTCCAAATTGTAGTTGTGGTACATTCAAGTCTTTCATTTTTAATTCTCCTTACTTAGAAAGTTTATATTTTATCCCATACTTTATACAGTAATTTATGCCTCAGTATGTCTTATATTGCACATACCTTTTACTCTATAAATTTAGAAGAATCTAATTTACTGTAACTGTTGCTATCGAAGTAACTTTTATTTTTGTTTTTCAGTTTATCCGTAATTTTTGTTTCAAAAACTATAGACATTCTAATAATGATGTTTTATCGTGATATATTATTTTCATTAGTTTTAATTGTACTTATTAGTATTTAAAATGCGGTTAATAAGAATCAGAAATTGTTGAATTTTCAAAAAGGTACCAGGCATATTTAACATCAAAAGAAAAATAGTTAATTTTGATTGTGAAAAGCCATTATTAAGCATATTAAAAATTAAAAACATGGAAAGCAAAAAAAAAAAAAAAAAAAAAAAAAATCATTTAAATTAATACGGATGAAACAAATTCAGATAATGTACATCCGAAATTCTAAGAAAATTTTAAAATGAATGTAAGTACTTGCAATTGAAATCAGTACTATAAAATTGGATATGTTTGCTACTTAAGAAAATATTTTATTTGCTTACGAAAGCAAAACCAACAATTCGATGCCCTCCGCAATAACTCCTTAAGCCACATAAAACCTTATCTCACTTATTTAACCCGTAAATCACAATACTACGAAAACACGGATAATAGATAATAATGAAAAATACATTTTTTGTAGAATGTACATAAAAAGAGATTTTTTTTCTTATTACTTTTCACTACAGTTTAGTGAGTTGGTGCAGAACGACGAGATTTCCATTTCGAACTCCTTATGCATACAAAACATCTTTTTGATTGTTCTTCTTTCTTCCTTCCCCAGAAAGCCGAAGAGCTGAGCATTAGTCAGCACGCCGACGACACGCTTCGCAGTTTCTGTCGCTGGCAGAAGTTCGTGAACCCGAAGGACGACACGCATCCCAACCATCACGATGTGGCCATCTTACTCACCAGGTATGACTGCGGTAAGCACCATACTAGCATTCACTTAACACAGTTTCCATTTGCTTTCTAACGCTGGAATTCATCACCCCCCGAACAAAGCTATCTCTGTCCAGTTGCCAAATTTAAATTTGCGTGAGTCTGCTAAAGCAGTGATAATATGTAATTCTCAGTTTTCTCTGCAATAACCTCGGAGACTTTATAGTAATTTGAATTTCACAAAATTATAATTTCTTCACACCCAAAATGAAACGTGATTAGGGAAATTAGGTAAATATAGAAGTGAAGTGAACTGAGATAGTGATATATAAAAGAAACAAAATTGAAAGGGAAATGAAGGGAGATAAAGATAACGCCAAGCTGATTGGTTTTAGTAAATTAAATGAAAATATATCGATAAATTGAAGTGATTATTGTTCAAATACTAAGATACGAAGCTACTGCTAGTGAGAATTGTTGGAATCAGAACGAGTTATTTGGCAAGCTAAGACTTCATAGTCTAGGTTCGGTGATTTAAGTGGGATTCGAGAGAGAGAGAGAGCAATTTTTTCTGCTTCAGTGATAAATAAAATATTTTATCTTGCTCTTGTGTTTTTCAGTTGGAGTTCTGTGCTTAATGACCTTAAATAGACCAAAAGATGTCGATAGAATTAAATAATGAAGAAGAAGCTTCAAACAAAGTAATAAAACTAACAATGAAATCATAAAGATGGGAGGGGAAAAAAGTGAATCAACATGCAGTTATTCTCAACTATTTTAGTATCTTTTTAGTCTTTTTTTGTGAACATAGGTTCACGAATGTTTCTGATGCAAAATCCTCCCGTTGGCGTGGTGTGGAAGTTAGGAGAGGGGGACTGCTCAGGTGTCGTCCTCGTCACTTGATCGAGGTTCAAAATTCGAGGTCGTGTGACGTTAATAAAAAATAAACTAAAAAAAAAACCTCTTGAATGCTTTCATATGAGTTAAAGTGTGTTGAAAGCCAAGTTTTACGATTATTATTCGTACCGAAAGTCCGTACTATCGTGATTAAGATTACCGTTATTTTATTTATAAGAACGAATCTTTTTAAAGGTTGTTAATCAAATAAACTTCACATCGTATTATTAAGTTGTAAAATATAATTCCATTGTAATCGAATTTTGATGTACAATAATTTTAATATCATAATATCTGGTCTCAAATTGATCAGTGAATTTTCTTCTCTTGAAGTTCAGGAGATAAAAATTTGAGATCGATAAAGCATAAAATACTATCCTATTTTACTACTATAGAATTCAATACTTTTACAACTATATCGAATAGTTATGTTTTGGCCACTTTGCCTTATTTATTTTTAACTACACAAATAGTTAAAATAATTGGCATTGACTCTCAGTCTCAATATACTGATAAGAAATTAATTTTACATTTATTATATTAGAATTGGAGATCAGTAACATTTTTTGTTACATTATTTTTCTATGTTACCTCTTTCATTTCTCTTTTCTCATAGTTTCGTATTTTTTTGCATTTTTCTGTAAACTCACGAATATTTCAAAAAGGAATTAATTACTGAACAATATTTGTTCAGTGTTCATGTATGTGAGTGTAAACCACCCTCTAGTGTCTTTAAGTGAGTGTAATCAGTGCATTCCTAGACTACAACGAATTAAGAATTTACTAAAATAACAAGAGATATTGTAAACTAGTGGTCATGGTCGAGAACACATGGCCGGCGTTGTTTCCGTCAAGTGTATGGTTCGAGTCCTGTCGGAGCTCGAAGTCCTTACGTTGGGACTGTGTGGAAGTTTAGAGAGTGAGATGTAGCTCAGATGCTGACTGTCCATCTCTGTTAGCCCTGGTGTTGTTTCTAAGTATAATGTTAATAAACAATCGATCAAGTTATAATAACGAAATGCTATCTATTTTTATGAAGATAGGTGTTGTACTATGCTTGTTGTAATTTCAATGGATTTTCTTTAACATTTATCCACTTTGCCTCATTCATGTAAAATTAAGATTTATGAATAATATTTATAAAAGGAATAAAAATCTTGTTTGATATACATATGAAGAATACGAATGTAATAGTTACTCAAGAAGATAAGGAGATTTATTACTATACAATAGCCACTAAATTAGTGACGATTTGTTTGGATTTAAAGTATTCTTTTGTTGATTTGTTTTTATTATTAAATATCATACAGGTTTAATTTCCTAAATAATAAGAGTATTTAACCTCATTTTATTTTTTAATTTTAATTAAATTTGTATTTCAACTGCTCAGAATAGGTAAGTAAAGCTATCTATGCCTTTTTTTTAAAGCTCTACTTAGATTTATGAATAAATTCAAACTGACTTTCACTAATAAAATATTTTATCTTGTACTAATTATAAAAAAGTGTTCCATGATTACTAAATAAAGACCTCATGCATATCCGAAAGAAAAAAATTCAAGGAATAAATATTTCTTCCGAGTTAAGAACAGCTGAATGTAGATTGTTTATCTACTGTGATGAGCGACCGAGAAAAATTAATTGTTGATTTCAAGAGTTTCAAAAGGTATTTAACAACTCATGTTAAATCATTATTAAGTCAACGCTTTCTGCTTTCAGGTATAACATATGCACAAAAGCCAACGAACCTTGTAGCACATTGGGTCTTGCAGAAGTTGCTGGAATGTGTCAACCACACAGAAGCTGTAACGTCAATGAAGATACTGGTTTGGCTCTTGCCTACACGGTAGCGCATGAAATGGGCCATAAGTAAGGAATCCATTTTTATTTCACTATTATTTTTCTTCTCCAAAATCAGTTTCATGGTATTATTTACAAGACAATTAAATTACTCTAACACTGAATGAATTTTTATTCCGATTGCTTAAACTTGTTTGTACTTCCATTTTGGATTTATTAAATAACACTATGGAACCATACTTTTTTAAAGCCTAACTAATGATGAACAGTAAGCGAATTCGTAGAATCAAATAGTTATGCATATAGTTCTGAAAATTATATTCTTAAAAACAAAGAAAAAAACCCAGCAAATGTTCCTTGTGTTTTACACATACTGGTTTTATGTAAGAGAACGAAGCGTGAAATTTTTACTTAATGTGTTAATTCACCCAATAAAAATAATTTACATTTATTCGAATTCCGTTTCCTTACAAAAAGGAAACAAGTTGAACATTTGTAAGCATAAACGAATTTCGGTTTGCATTTACAGGCGCAATTTTTTTTTCTCTAAACGAGTAATTTCTTTTCTTTACTAAAATTTTTCGAAACGAACAATTTAATTTCTAGCGAACTAAAGAGAACTTTATTTTCTAAAGCAGGGGTATTCCTCTTTTTAAACTTTGGGGAACCCTTTGATCTTACCATTTTCTTAAAAGAACCTCTTGATCAAACAGAAGAAAAAATAGTATATCAAAGTTTTATCCTACTCAAATTTGCAAAATTAATATTTCATCTATATTTTATTACAATAGAAATGTTTTGATAAGATATTGAATGGCAAGGTAGCTAATGTTTTTTTTTTTTTTTTGCTTTCTAAAAAATATTCCTTGAATAATAAACAAAAGCAACAATGTTTTAAATCATAACAAATTAATAAAAAGAAAAAAAATTTAATGACTTGGCCGTGATTGTCTTTTACTGCACAGTGTTTTTACGTCTGGAATAATTGTTGAAATCTGGGACCTAATTCATCTTCTGCATCTAATCTGTTTCTGTATTTAGTTTCTACAGCAACGTGCAAAGAGAAGGATTTTTCGCATACATAGGTTAAAACATATAACATTGGATGTTTCATAGCTCATTTGGCAATTTCAGGATATTCTTTTTTAATGTCAATCCAAAAATTGCATAATATCAACTTGATTAAAATTTAGTTTCAATTGAGTGTCGGTCGATTTATAAATTTGTTGTTTTCTTTTTATTATTGGGCGTTCGAAAGTGTCACAGTCTTGAGAAGGATTTTGGATCCATAAGAATTTTTATTTTTGAACATGGAAATATTCAAGAAATATTTTTTGCAGATCTACTAAATATTAGACCAACTAATTTTTACATTTTTATCGGGAATAGCTTTACCGTCTATTAAAATATTATGCAAATTAGGAAAACATTCAATATTGTTTTTCAAAAGGCAATCTGCCCTAAATTTCATATTTAAAGGGGTGACGTCTATTTTAACTTATACTTTGAAAATAGTGAAATAAGTGGCCAAAAAAGTGGGCGATTTTATACCTGATCCAAAGAACGGAGACTGATATGTGACCTTCTTGATTAATGTATTTGAAGCACGTGATTTTATACTTTTTACTAAAATTTTGGCGCTTTGATTAAGCAAATAGTGATCTCTTTCGGAACCCCTGTCAATGTTCCAGGGAACCCAGTTTGAAGACCTCTGTTCTAAGGGAATAAAAATTACTCTCAAAACGCAAACGTATGGAACACAAGATATTTTGGGAAACCATGTGGAAATATTATTACCCACGTACTCAAGCTAATCAGGAGTTTTATGGTCTGACTAATCCAAACAGATTCAAAGCAGTTAGCCGACTAGCAATCTGATTCCTTCCATTTTTTTATCGAGATTAGAGGGAATATGGGAATAATCTATTGTTTGTTCCCCATTAGCGAAAAAGCTCTTAGGATTACCACCGAGAATCAAGGGTTCTGAACTATTCTTAGAAAATAATGAGACTACATTAGAGTGAATCTACTTCATCGTGAGTAACATTGCAGTGTTGTAATGTGATTTGCAGAGAGAAAGCCAACTGACCCTCATAAAAAGATTCAGGTATTATAACAACATATATCAAACAGAATGGAGTTAGTATGGTGGTTGACGGAAAAGAAAAAAAAGTCTATTGCCTATTACATAAAAATATATTTATAATTTTTTTTATTCCTTTTTTTATTTTCAGACTCGATATCGCGTGTTTCTAAAATAAATATTTTAGAACTTAGCCGTACCATAAAGGATTTTCTCTACATCCCTCGAGAAGCTGTTTATATATATCTTTTATAATCTAATGATGGTTGACGTCTCAAAAACATCTTACTTATCATCAAATCGTAATATGAGCTGGTTTCATGAGGAAATTAACGAAATTTTCATATGACACAAATATGGAAAACTTCAATTTAAAAAAAATCCGCTTATGAAAAAATATTATTCTTTGTATTATTATATTTATTCTCTTTTTTTTTTCAAAACCCGTGCTAGGTATCTCAATGCTTCTTAAGAGACGCAAAACTTGAGCAATGCACATGTTTTGAATGTTGTTTATTTTTGACTGAAAATTTATACCTTTGGAAACGGGAAATGAACTGTCCAGGAAATAACGATTTTACGAAATGTAACTCTTTATTTCATTTTTGAAATAAATATAACTCCACATCTTCATATTTTAAGTAATATTTCCCTGTCTGAATAAAATAAATAATAAAAATTTAGATACATTTTTCTATTTTTCGTTTTGTATTTTTGGAAGATACAAAGTTTTTTTTTTTTTTTTAAATACAATGGTTATTTTGTACTTGTATATGTATTACATAACGCATCGTTTTTTTCTGAAATTGTGTAACAGTGGACATGAAAATGAAGTTATGAAATTGTGATAGTTAGAATCAGTAGACTAACAGAAAAAATTTATTCTGGGAAATTTTCTTGTGAAATATCCTTAAATGAAATAGTTATTATGATCCTATTTAGTATTTTCTTTTTCATTGAATTGTGAATGATTTTAACGCTTTTAGAGTTTTATTTTACTTTTTGTAATTTTGATGAATGTTTAAAAATATATTCAACTTATGTGTCCAATATTTTAATATTTCAGTAACACTGTTGTAATTACTGAAGTAAATCACATGAAAGAATCCAATAAAAAATTAAGGCTTGGAGTCACTTTTAGCTAGCAAAATAGAAAAATTAAAAATATGGTTTGAAAAGCATTCCATTTAGGCACTTTTTAAATAAGATAAATGTTCTTTTGTTAAGATGACGTGTGTACCAAATCAGCGAAATTATTTACATTTTTTATTTATCGTTATTACTTATCTTCTTAAATTTTTCCGAAGAAATGATTTAATTAATTATAAGAAATATGTAAAAAAACCCGCATGAATCGGGAAATAATTTAAATACCACTTTGCAGGAGAAGTTATTACAATTTAACTTATGTGATTTTAAAAGTACTTTAATTAACTGTACAGGAGATTTTAACATTATAATTTTTGAAAATAAAATTTTCTTATGTATTTGAATAAGTAAATAAATTTAAAGTCATTTTTTTTTTCAATTGAAATTTGATAAATTTTTTTTGTTTTGAAATAGAACGTATAAAATGGAACTGGATGCCTATAAACCTTCCCACAAAAGCAAAAATTACAATTTTTATTTTTAAAAACATCTATTATTTAAAAACATTATGTATTTCTGAATCAGATCTGTTGAAATAAACACGTTGGACAAAATGCTGAAATAAATGTATGACAAAATTTCCCGAAAAAGGGAGGAGAATTTGAAATTAATTTTTTTTGAAACTTTTTAAATTGATTAAATTGATTAAAATTACTTTGCTCTAATTGATGTAATGAAAAAAACCTATATCCGTAAAATTAATCAAGTTGAAAAAGTAGTTTCTTATTCATAAGATAATGATATGTATACTATTAATCACTGATAGGTATTTATAATACCCACAATATTAATCGGATGTAATTCTTCTTTTGGGGCCGCGGTAGCCTAGTGGTCAAGGTCGTGGATAGCGGCTGGCGGTTTTCGTTCAGTCGCGGGTTCGATCCTTGGCCACCAAAGACCCGCCGTGTAGCCGGGGCTGATGCACGTTAAATCTGTTCGGGGCCCAAAGTCCTCCCTTGGCGTGGTGTGGATGTTAGGAGAGGGGGGTGCCAGCTCAGGTGTCGTCCTCGTCACTTGACCGTGGTTCAAAATTACGAGGTCCGTCGCCAATAGCCCTCGTGTTGCTTCTAGTGCGACGTTAATAAAAACTAAACTAAACTAAACTAAGTAATTCTTCTTTCGTTAATAAAATAGAAGCATGAACTTCTCCAAGAAATCGCAATTAGTTCAGCTTCTAATATGGAATGAATATGACTACAGTAGTTCATTTTTACCTTTAGATACAGATTTTTTTAAAAAATTAATTTATATGGTTATGATTACATTAAAATTTGTCGTGGAAACCTCTAAATCAGTAGAGGATGAATGAAGTAATTGCGTTTAACTTACAAGAAGAAACACTGCTATTAAACCCCATGTAACAAATATATTAATTCTTAACTAATAAAAAAAAAATCTGTATCAAAAATCTAGAATAAATTAGTTTGTTAAAAACATTTTTAGTAGATAACAAATGATATGTTCATAGTAATTCGCGTTATATACTGTCTAAGCAATTTATAGTGCTACGCGATGGGATGCGGCGTATCCATTATGGTGATTACCACATATGAATGAACTTTATCAGTCTCCGTAGGAAATGCCGCATTAAGGGACTTCCTCACCATTTTATCATCCCTGACATAAATATAACTTACCACAGATTAACAGCTTCAGTAGAGTCAGATTTGCCCTCCTATATCATGTTATTAAGTTTAAAAGTAGCTTAGGATAAATTTATTTCATCCAGGAGTTCACCAAAAATGCAGTGCTTTCACACTTTTTTTTTTGGTCTGAAAGAATATTTAGGAAAATTATGTTCCTATCTTAAGCGTTTCGGTAGAACCAGCATTTTTTCTAAGCCATATATATATATATATATATATATATATATATATATATATATATATATATATATATATATATTGAAGCTCTTTCCGTCTGGTAGGAGTCTATCATAAATTATTATTTAGTTTGCTTAGTTTTTAAAAATGCCGAGATGAAGTATTATTTTGAATATGTTATCCAAATTTAACTATTAAAGAAGAATTGTATAAAATTCAAAAGAAAGTAAACGAAATGAAAAATAAATAGGTAAATGCAAGAAACATTAAAAGATTTAAGATAAAGATATAGTATTTAAAATACCAAAAATTCGAAAAAGAACAAAAATTGGAAAGTTCTAACATGCTTTAGACTGTTTGGCTCGGTTATCCTAGAAGTATTAATCAATTTACTTCCATCGACAAAATATATTAAATAATGGTTATAAAACCAAAAATACAGTTGAAAAGAAGTTGAAGGCGAAAATGCTTAAAAAGAATACAATCCTAATAGTGTCCTTTTTGTGTTAAGTTTATGAGTAAAGCTATACAAATAAAATTATTTTAGGATTTTTAAATTTATTTATGAACTTAACATTTTTGATTATAATAAGATTTCTGAGAAGTAAATTTAATTTATTTTTTTTATTTTACTTATTTAAATTCAATTCAAACAAATAAAAATAAAAGAGAAACAGAATATTCTGATGTAAAATTGGAAATTTTTGATAGTAAAATTTATTGTAATGTGTCTATGATAAAAAAATAACTTTTTTACCTCCACGTTAATAATGTTCCATTTTGGAATAGTATTATACAAAGATTCAGTTATGCTACTTTTAATTATATTCTTCGTAATAATAATTCAGTATTAAATATATATGAAAAGATAACTAATTGATAAAATTTTACATTTATTTTATTAAAGCAAAATATCTGTTAATTTTTCACATTTTTAGCTTGATAAATAGAGTGTTGATGAACTGTCGGTCTTTCTGAGTGAAATATTTCTTACAGGACTGTCAATGGAGGGCGCTACGAATTATAATGTAAGGAAATTTAGATTTTAATCATAAAGGTTTCTCATTTTGTGGTTATTCTTAATTGAAACAAAACAAAAGAACTTTTTTTTTTGTAATTTTTGCTCTTTGAATGAGCATTATATAATAGAGTTTTTCATATGAATGATGCAAGACAAATTTCAGCCCAAATCAATACCATTTTAGAAAGTTAGATTTTGCAAAGACTAGGCATGTGTGTGTGTATGTAGAATTTGTAGGATATTATATGATTTATTAATAATTAATATTTCTAACTAATTGAAATCATGAATAGTTGCTGTATAATAAGTTATTTTAAATAAGTTAAATTAGAATTATGATTTTATTCAGATATTACTTTATTTTTTTCTGTTATTTTGGATTGTAGTGTTCTTGTTCTGTTAATTATTGATTTTTTACCATTTTTGTTACCAGATAATTTGCTGCATGCGATGGTTTGAAGTCATGAAACATATTTAACCCCTATCCAAAGCCGGAAACAGCATTTTAAATTGCTTTATCACTAATGTTTTAACTTTTTAGTCTGCTTAATGGATTTTTGTGACCTTTACATTCTTAAGTAGTTTTTGATTTATTTATATTATAATTATTAAGTGCTTCGTTCAATATATATTTTATATATTTCATTATAAGCTATAAATAGTTTTATAATAGTTATTTAAAATTAATTTTTATTTTTCTGATATTTATGTAATTTAATATTAGCTTATATAAAGTTTCTTTAGTATTTTTAGCATATATATATATATTCCTTAAGTAAATAAGGAATAATTTATGTAAGATAAAAAATTTTATAACAGCTATTTAACTCCATCAGAATCTCCTTCGATACTGTATTAGCCGTTCGTCAGAGCGGAACACGCTACTGGCTTGTTTATCCACGAAAATATCCAGATCTAACGAACGCTGAATTTTTTTTTTGTTAATGAGATATATCGATAGAGTTTTTGTTCTTTTACTTCTTGTTAGGGCGAATGATCAAAAGCATCACGTAACATATGTTATGAAAAAAGATATTGATATGCTTCAGTGGACTTTGATTAAATAGGATTATTCTGCTGAGATATTTTCTATGTGGCGGAAAAAAATCAAGTAGTATAATTTGGTGACAAAACATACTGTGGAAACGTAAAATTATGAAAATAATCGTTATAAAGAAAGATATGGAAAATACAAGAGCTAATATTTCAGAGTATTTTCCTAACTTTTTTTCAATTCATACAAATTTATGTAAATTCTTTTTATGAGTTTCAAAGTATTTCTCTCAATATTAATGCGTTCCATATCATTTCATAAAATATTGGGATACCACACCATTTCCTGAAACATGGCTTCTTCGAATAAAATATTATTAGATATAAATGTACGATACATACAAAAACACATAACTGAACTCGAAATCCGAAGATTGTTGTTTATCTGCTATTTAGGTATTTTTATAAGTTTCGAACAATTAGGTTTTTCTCTTTTCTTCAAAAGGACATTTAATTATTTACATACTTTGACACCTACGTTTATGCTTTTGAAACAAACACGAATTTCAAAATCATTTTTTTTGTTGGTCAATTATTATTAATCAATATGCTTAAAGAGATCTGAAGTATAAAGAAACTGACAAAAGTTTGTAACACTTCTGATGGAAATTCAGTAGGTGTGTATGCAAAAAGTAAATAAACGATTTTCATTTGCATTATTTATCATATAAATTACATGTACTGTTCTATTTTCACTCTCTAATTTCTGGTTATAAATGAATAAGTGGGAATAAGTAATTTAAAACTCTAATCTCGATTAATATTTTGTATAATATATTCAAAAGAGTTTACTTATAAACCTTTTTATACTGTTTATAATCAAGTTAAATTACACGTCATTTTTAAAGTTATTCTTAGCATGAAATGAAAAGAGAAATTAACTCATACCATAAATGTTGTGATTCTAACTTAAAAAAAGTAATTTTTATTTAACCATAAGAGAATATTATTTGATTCTGTTTCTTGAGAATTTAAAGGTGTATATATTGAAAGGTTTTACATTTCATTAGAAGGCATATAAATAAAAGAGTATGTATAGATACTTTAATAAAAAATTCATTTTAATTAAAATATTGAAGTTTAAATTTCACAGAATATGTGTATTTCCTTCATATTTGCACTTGAGCTTCTATTTATCATTTTCAGCGCTATCTAAAAGTAAGAAAAAATATCTATGGAAGCACGATTTTATATATAAAAACACATAAACGGAATGCTTAGAAAAAGTATGTATTTCACATCGCATTAATGAATTAAATATACTTACTTTTTCACCTTGACTTTCAAAGAATGTTTTGATTCATTCGAAATTTGAATCTGTGAATATATCAATCACAGATTCTTTTCTGACTTCAAACCGTATAAAAGGAATTAATTTCTACAAAAATAGCTAATTCATTAAATTATTTTATTAGATGTTTTAGTTATTATTTTGATTTCCTGTAATATCTCCTACTCTGATTTCAATTTGGATGTTTATTAAAATTTAACTGTATCTGATTACATTTTTATTCGTTTTTGACTTTTCACTAATGATTAGAAAAACAAGTCTTGATATAAAAATTACCAAAGAAATAAATAAAAAAAATCTTTCATTGAACACTCTAATACCAAACATACGACAATATGCGTAATAATAAAAAGTAAATGGATGAAATTATTAAAAAATATTCCTGTAATATTTGATTGTTTTTTTTGTCACTCTTTGAAGAAACATAAAAGCTATAAGGGATGGACCTCGTAATTTTGAATCACAATCAAATTACGAGGGCGATACTTGACCTGGCATCCTACGCTACAAACTTCCACACTACGCCATCGTATTGTCTTCCAGCTATGATAATTTAATGTGCATTCGCCTTACTACATGGTCTTTAGCTACAGTTCCTGTAAAAAAATACCTAATCGCGGGGGGTGGGTGGGTGTAATACATAATTTGGTACTAGTTAGCCACATTTTATTGATATAACATTTATTATGTTATTTGTAAAAAAAATCCGATATTTTCAAGATATTGTACTTGATTGTAAATTCACAACTTGAAATATTGGATGGCTTACATTTAATCTGCCATCATAAGCCGAAAACATTGGAACAATACTTAATTACACTAAATTATACAAAATAATAACTAGGTTGAATTAACAAGATTAGCTGTTCACACGAAGGGAATGTTCTACTACGTTTCACGTTTTTCTAAAATGTACAGGACAGTTAACATTGTATTGTAAAACAGATAGACACGGGTGTCGTTAGTACAATCTCTTTTGATGAATGGTCGATTGAACCTAAGTCAATCAAAGTGGTACGTTATACAAAAGTAGTCAAATTTGCGGAGCAAATATTTTTCAGTTATATATTGCTATTTTTGTGTCAAGAAACTTTTCAATGGCTTCTTGGTTTCATTACATTTACTTTCCTCAAAGATACTTTTTCAAAAATTCAAAATTTTCCTTGTAGTTCAACCTTCGTTTGAAAGATTCAGTATTTTAAAATTACATTTTCTATTGTACAATAAAAATTACACACGCTTTTCGATATTTACTTAAAAATTTTACAATATAATATGCATTAGAATACTTTTCAAAAAATGTACTGCAAATTTTTTAAATATCTGTGTATTCTTTCGCAACTCATGTTTCATTTCAAAAGCCCATGTATGAAAGTCTAGTTTCATTTTATGCTCTAGTTTAAGCTGTAATTTTATAAAAACACTATTTCAAATTTTAAGACACAAGTAACAATTTTAATATATATGAAAAAAATCACAAAAAATGTTTATAAATAAGAGTGCGAATAGGTTTTTGACAAATGGCATGTGATATAATTACACATTATAAATTTTTCCTACTGAATTTTAAAAATATTGGACAAAAACGGAAGATTTTAATATTTTGAATCTTGTTCCCGTAATAGTATGCGTTTATTAATTTCGGTTCAATTCGCTACATTTCATTTTTTTCTCTCGTTTCAGTTTCGGAATGGCTCACGACGGACCTCATAATGGATGCCAAGCCCCCTTTGGCGAGAGACAACATGTCATGTCCCCTCATCTGAACTCCGACACCAGCCCTCTAGTATGGTCGAACTGCAGCCGAGATGAAATCACAAAATTTCTCGAGTGAGCATCTCAAATTTTATCATTTTCTCACTATTTCATCAGGAATTACTGACTGTAACTTAAAAAAATCTGCTGTATGTTTCTTAATGACAAATATAAGAATCTGAATTATTTTAAAGGGTAATGTGGTCATTTACGCGTCAAGAAAATAATTTTTACTTTAATATGATTATTATAGGAATCTCCATAATTAATTCGCAACATCATATTGAAACTTTTGTTAAAATAAATAATTACATTGTTGTGCAAAAGCTTTAATTCCTTAAAAAGCATTTTACCCATCATTTTGGATACCAAAATCTTTCAATAGATGCAATGGTAGTTCTACTGGTTAACGTCAGTTTCATCTCCTAGATTTATTGATTGTATGTTTTTATTCACGTTGGACATAGAAGCAACACGAGGGATATAAGCTACATATCTCGTAATTCTGAGCCGTGGTCAAGCGACGAAGATGCCACCTGAGCTGGCACATCCCTTTTCAAATGTCCACAAAACGCCAATGAGAAGACTTGGAGCCTTAACAGATTTAACGTGCATCAGCCTAGCCACACAATGGGTCTTCAACGGCATAAGGATTCGAAACCCGTGATTCGACGGAAAAAACGCCGGTTTTGATCTCGCAAGCTTGAATATTTGCTTACCGTGGCTCGTGTTCATCTTGGAAAAATACATTTACCATTACGTGAATACCAGGGATATACAGGAATACCGAAACTTAGAATCTAATTTTTAATCAGTTGGTAAAAACAAGTATATTTCAAAATCGAATGATAAACTAAAAGAGTAATTTTAAACAGTGTTACGCGCAATTACGAAGAAAAAAATTTCTTAGGACACTCTTTCATCAACTTATTGCTTACCTAGACCGTAATAGCTATATTCTTGTTTCTCGTATGAAATGCGATTTTAGGAAATAAACAACAACAACAACAAATGAACCCCCTTTAAAATAATTTTTGCATAAAAAAATGTTCTTTATTTTTCATTCTAAAGGATATGGTTCAAAACATAAATACGAGAGTGGTTCTAAAAACTCCCTTTTAGACGACAGATGGCATTGCTAAGACAAGTCTGTGTTACTATTGTATGCTGCCAAGTGTTAAAAGGCACCAAAATAAATGTGATGGTTATTCATAGTTTAATTTTTCTTGCAGTTGTTTGCTGTTAAATCAAAATTTTCTCGCTGTCGTGTCGTATTGTAACCATCATTTTGGATTCAGTCTCCATTGATGAAACCTGGTTCTATCATTATATATCGGAAACTTAATGGAAACAAAAGCAATTGGTTGCTTCCGGTTAATCTGCTCCAAAGAAGGCGATGACCGTCTCATCGGCGCGATAAACTCTGCCGACGATGAAAAAGTTTTGGGACGCGCAGGGAGTAATACTTATCGATTTCTTTGAAAAAGGAAAAATGATTGCTGGATAATTCTACAGAGAATTTCTTATTGCTTATAACAATATTTCTTATTCTCCTTGTTAGTAAAACTGTTCCTTTTTGAAGAAATGTATTTTGTTTCAGCCGTGATTGGGGAAACTGCTTAGATGACGAGCCTTCTGATCATGAGTTTTACTTCCCCGAACTTCCGCCAGGGGCCATGTATGATGCCCATCATCAATGCAGATTGCAGTACGGTCCTGACGCCGAGCACTGTGAAGGAATAGAGGTAGAAGACTGAAGATTTATTTGGTATTGTTATACTCTAAGTAGGAGAGTTATTTTGAAGGTCGCGTTAGTTTCAATTAAATTTCACGAAGTGCTCGTTAGGAAAACCTAAATCAAATATTCTTTAAAAAAAAAACCTATTTATTTATCAAACTTCAAAATTGAAATGAATCGTTATTTCTTTTCTGAAGCAAAATTTCGAATATTTATCTAAGAAATCTCACATGAAGCTATTTTAATGAGTTTTTAAGAGATCAGGTATGTTTTGTACCTTAAAGAAAAGAGAAAACACTGTGCTTAAGAGCAAGAAACAATTAAGTGAGAAATGGGTATAAAATAAATGAGATACTGTAAATAGAGGGGGAAAAAGTTTTCATGTTGAGAAATATTTAGGTCAAGTACTTATTTTTGACGAGAAGAAATAATTAGTTTCAGTAATAAATGGGAAATATAAAATTGAAATATTAATGTCTCATTTGAATTAATTTAAATATGGAAGTACAACGTAATAAACTATTATTTTAAAATAAAAATTCAAATAATGACATCCTTTTCTAGTAATTACCTCCTAACAATGAACGCGGAAAATCTTAACTTGACTTACCAAAACTAATGCTATTGATAGAAAGGCGGCAAATTTGTGTTGGCGATGAACAATGTTGTATTACTAGATTTGAAAATATAAGCAAATATCACGCCTTATACCGAGTAAATACCGTTTTGCGCTTAATAAAGTACTGAAAGCTATTTGAATATTTAATTTATGTTTTGTATTATATGAGACTCAACTATTTTTGGTACATAAAATATTTTATACAACTTTAAGTAAATGAAATTTAATTGTCCTAATTTTAGCATGATTTTCTTATATCAAACGCGTATTCTTTTTAAATTTCGGTACGTTTTTGTAAATTAAGTTTTTACTTTGGCTAGATACTTTAAAAAAAATTCGAGGGGGGGATTCCAGATTATAGAACAAAAAGAAATCGGGAATTATCAAATTTTAAAACTCTTCGAGTGATTTGTTTTCGATACAAACACTATTACTATTAAATAGACACCGAGGAAGCCAGAGAGCAAGATTGGGAACTTCTTTGTCTGACTGTGATTTTGAGTCCCGATTTCTATTAAAACAGTCACCCCGTGCTAAATACACTTAACACATCAATCAATAATTCCCGAGACTAACCCAGAGATGGCGCTCGTAGTAAACCAGTAACCAGGTCTTTCTAGAGTACTAACCTTTGCTTGAAACGTGTCAAAATTTTAAGTCGATCGCACCAGAAACAGCTGAGTTATCGAGGTGGGAGTAAAAGTCGTTTTGTAGTTTGTTTAAAAAATGGAAAAAACCGAGTTTCGTGTTCTAATAAAACATTGTTTTTTAATGGGTAAAAACACCGTGCAAGCGAAACAATGGATTGAAAAATGTTACCCGGACTCTTGTCCATCAAAAGCAACGATTTGTCGGTGGTTTGCCGAGTTTAAACGTGGTCGTGCCGACACAAATGACGCGGAACGCTCGGGTAGACCTGTGGAAGCCGTTACACCGGAAAATGTGAGTGAAGTGACAAAAATTATAATGAAAGATCGTAAAGTGAAGCTCCGTGAGATTGCTGAGATGACACAGATATCATATGGAAGTGTATTTACTGAAAACGGTTTTTTGAAGTAGAGTGAAAAAGGTTTTTTTTTCAAGTGGGTGCCGCGATTGCTTCGATGGAACAAAAAACGCTTGAGTCGATGATTCAGAAAGCTGTTTATCGCTATTTACTCGCAACGAATTTCTTGCGGGAAAAAAAAAAAAAAAAAAAAAAAAAAAAGATTTGGAAAAGCATTGGAACGATTGTATCACCCTAAAAGGTGATTAACAAAAGGTGTTATGTTGATGAATAAAAAAAAATTTTGCAAAAAAAATGTTGTTTTCAATGTTAGACTCGGGAGTTATTGATCGATGTGTTAGGTTTCGCATTCTGCTTAGAAAATTAAACAGAATTTTGAAGATGGATGTTGATCTTATTATTTGACAGCTGTAAAGAGTTACGCGGTACATAATTTTGAGCCACGGTTGTACATTACCTTAATAAAACCAGCCCTCTATTTCTAAGAAATATAGTATTAATTCAATGCTTCTATAATAATCCGTTATAGACTTAAGCTCAATTAATTTTCTCAGGAAATTGTTACTCGGTTTTCCACAAATATGCCGCCTTCCACGTATTCATTACTGACCGCAAGTAACCTTTCACCATAAATATTGATACACTATGTCAACAGCATATCCATCATGCGACAATACCACCGCGACCCAACTGTTTGTCCGACGTCGGCCAAGTGATCAATCAATGGCTCGATAGCATCAGAATTAGAGGGTTTAGTATTCCCGCAACCACAAAATTGCACGGATCTCGCGACATGATCGTTAAAAGATTTTTGCTGACCGCAAGACGTTCACTGGCGCAAGTTATTCAAATCTGAGATACTACCTTGTCCACATCCTTGAAGTGTTTTCTCCCATCAGATATTATTCTACTAAGAAAAGTTCCATAGAGGTTAATTCCCACGGATTATCCTTGGTTGGATGGCCTCGCCATATTTGTTCGCATTAAAGGTTTTTTCCCCTCTTTTTTTTCTCCTTTTTTTAAAGGTGTGAAATGCCGAATTGTTATTCTAGAATTGTGGGGGATTTTCAAGGTTGTCGTCTTGATGAAGTTTTACTCTGTCGCAAATATAATAAAATAATGTTAATAAAGAAAAAGAAATTAATTGATCGGTATTGAATGATAGGATTTTTAAAAGGATCTGAATGTTATTTCTTGCTGAGCGTACTTATGGCTCTAAAGTGTTATTTTAGATTCATCGCACGAATTCCTCTCACATTTGCATTTTCGATGTTTTGACACATTTTAGGAGGAATAATTTCTCTGTTGACTACGCGAACAAATACGAGATTTATTTAAAATGCATTAAATTATTTTAATTTAAAATTATCAGTTGAAACATTACGGGCGAGCTTTTGAGTCGACAAGTTTGAGAGCTTGCATTTACTTCTTTTTTTATAGATAAAAATATAAAAATGCTTACGAAGGCAATGTTAAATTCCTCTATATTGAATTAAAGGAGCCCAAAATATATCAGATCCTCTCTCATATTTAAATATCACTCTTATGATTATAATTTCAATGAAACTGTTCTTTTTTCTACAATCTTTTTTTCAACCAAAGGCCAATTTCATAAAAGATATAAAAAAAACCTGCATTAACTGTTGATGAAAAGCGAAATGAAATATTTTGCTATAAAAATAATTATTAATAATCGGAATGGAAAAATTTAATTCTGCATTTATCGGACACGATTTGATATTTTAATTGAATTAAAGAGGTTGTATAAAAGGCTCGACTGCTCCCTGAAAGGGACGTATTTTAAATGTTAAAATATTTAATTATGCAATATATTGAAAAGAAACATCGTGCGTTATTTTTCCTCTCAGAAAACGATTAAAAGGTGCGTTTTATTCATTTTAATTAAAAATTATATATTAAAATTAGTCTTATTAAAGTTGACAACTTTGAACAAATTCTATAGCTCTTTCAAACTCAAAATTAAGAAAGCTTTAATGAAAGGATTTTATTTGGTGTTCAAATATAAAAAAAATAGTAATTTATGTACATTTGTCAAGTGATTATATTATTTTATTAAAATCTGAAAATATTCTAAGATTGTAATTTGTATTTATTTCAATGCAATAATATTTTGCATAATTCGTGCTCTAAATGTATATTAGATAATAACATTGAGTACTACTTTCGTGTTAAAATACAAGATTTAATTAAAAATTGAATATACATAAGATATCTATCTATTTTTATTTAAAATTGCTCTATAAAAAGTTGCGTTGGAGTTTCGAGGTTAACAGTTATATCGTCGCAATTATTTCGTTGAAAGTATGTTGTTATTGAAAAATATAATTAATACTGCAAAAAAAGTAAAGATTTACAAATATGACTAACGGTAGAAAATTCAATTATAAGGCTTTGACATGAAATTTTTTTTTATCAGGTTTATTTAAAATTTAATAGTATCAGTATCATTTTACATAAGTAATACATACTCGTTTCAAATGTTAACTTCTCAAAAACTTAAATATTATCCTGTTGCTCCTACGAGAAAATATTAAGACTAATTTAGTATTTTTTTTTTAAATTAACATTCAGTGTAACATTTTACAATAATCCTCCAAAATATTCAAATACAATATTTTAAACAGTTTTAAAGTATTAAGCAAACTTTTGGCTTATAGTATCGAAGAAATTATTTTTATATTCATCCAAGGTGTCTATTATAAATACTCGTATATTGCTTTCTGTCAAGCAAGAATAATGAATTTTTAAAATATGATGGGGGAGGGAACAGTAATAAGGTACATTAAAAAAGGGCTTTTTAAGAATAAAGTGTTTTCTTTTTATAGAAATGGTCTCTCGTGTTTCTAGGAGATCTACACTAAACTTAATTCACGTCTGTGCATCAGTGGCAATTTTTTTTTGCGTACTTTAAGAAAATCCTCATGTTAGAGAGTGACATTGAATTTATATATAGTGAAAATCTAAGATTTTTGTCTCTTTCAGATAAAAACTCTTGACAAAATATTTATAAAATTGGTTCATTGAAATGTATATTCACCATGTGAGAGCATCGGAGCATTTGGAATTTTTCTATATACACTACAACTTGAAACATTTTAATGTGTCCTGGATATTAATTTATGAATTAATATTTTGAACTACATTTAGAAATAGTTTACTTTTCACCATGCATCAACCGCATAAGAAAACTCATGAGAGTATGGAGAATTTTAAGGGAAAACTTCGATCATTTCATGTTTTTTTTTTTGCTTAGAACTGTGCAACATATGTTCCAATATAGACATTCTTAGTCACATTGATTCTTTTTGCTTCAAAGGAAAAAGTGGGAGCTAAAAGTTTCAAAACATTTCGTACTACTTCGGAAGTAGGAGGAAGGTTTAACGAACTATGTATGCAGACTGGACCAGGAATATCGCTCTCTCTCACAAAGACTTGGAGCGAGAAGACTGGCCTCCCCAAACGTATTAGTTACGTATAAGAGACATTACGAAAGAAAGTTTCGTCTATTTTTTCCACAAGGAAAATTTATTTCTAAAAAAAAATCATGTCAGCAGGAACTATGTACTTTGCATTATTTTTCGACATAGTTACAGTTGGCAGCATTGAGACATTTGTCGTAGCGGGCGATCAGTTTGAAGAAACCACTCTGGTATAACTCGGTTCCGTGCTATGCAAGGAATTGTTGTCGCACATCCTGTTCCCCCTCAGCAATGTTTTGGATGGACCGAAGCACGTCTAATACGTAGTATGGACGCCACGTCTGACACCGTTATCCGCCTATCCGTTAACATCATATCCCGTACTCTAGCGGTGTTGGTTTCATTCGTGGATGTGGAGGGAAGCCCTTTTTGATCTTCATCCTCCACACTCTGCCTTCCTTCACTGAACGCACAACATCAACGTCCAACCATTTGACGAGACATGACTTGTTCACCATACACTGTCTGCAGGCGTTCATGGATGATTGGTCCCACGTGCCCGTTCATACCGAATAACTTCACGCACTTCCATTGTCAACCACGTTGTCAGTCATACGTCTCGGGCACGCTGGTCTGCTGCTACCCTCTTTTCTTCGTCGCTTTGCACATGCGACATTCCTCCAGCACTGATGCTACTTCCGTCGTTGAACCAACAGATGATTCGTCTAATGGTGGTTTATTTGTTTCATCAGGTTGCCCTATGCTCTTTCAAAAAAAAGCCGAAACTTACTTTTAGAACATCCCTCGTAATGTTGCAAAAAACAATAGTTAAGATGAATGATGTTTCGTCATTTAGTTCTAATGTTTAAAAATGAATTGTATTACTTTTACAAAGACTGAAAGCCTTTGTAATTTATTTGATTACTTGTACCATTATAATTTTTAGGATGTATGCCAAACACTTTGGTGTCGCCAGGACAACAAATGCGTCACGCGCCTGGAACCTGCTGCAGAAGGCACTCTTTGTGACAGAAACATGGTAAGCTAGAATATCCAAAATTCATCAATTTCATGATGGTTTATTATAAACTCGTATTGTAGTCGTGATCAAGAGAAATCTAAAAGGGTATAGTTAAATAAAATACAATAAGGTTTGCTTTTCCAAAAAATTAAGAAAGAATCATATTATATATTTACTGGATTCAAATAAATACCAAAAAGATTCTCTCTTTCTCTCTATTGTTACTTGTCTGACAAAGGGAATTCAGATGTTGACATATAATCTTTGACCACAGTATAGGTTATTTAAAATATCGGCTGCCGCAGTGGCCGAGTAGTCATTGTCGGAAGCGCGTGGCAGGCATTCTTTGTGTCGAGTCAGGTATCCCAGTCCTGATTCCGCTAAAGACCCACCGTGTAATGGGTCTGATGCACGTTAAATCTGTCAAGGCTCTAGATCCTCCAGTTGGTTTCGTGTAGAAATCTGCAGAGAGGTCAGAAAAAACTTAGATGCTATATCCGTCACTTGACCGAAGCTCAAAATTACGATAGCACCATAGCCCTCATGTTGCTTTTAAGTGCGATGTTAATAAATAATTAATCAATCAATCAGTATTTAAAATGTTGAAATTAGAATCCGTGAATATTTATTTTAAATAAACCTGAATTTCTCGATAAATAGTCTTCGGTAATTGTTGAACGAAAGGGTTTTGAATAAAATAGAATACTTCGATTTCTCTGAAATGTTTAAGGTAATTTCGAAGGCAAAATTGAGCCTTGATTTTTTTTTCTCTTATGCTATTTTCCTTCATAAGTACAATTGCTTTTCCTCATTTCAGAGAAAGAGCAGTTCGATAATTATTCAAAACTTCATTCATTATTTGAAAAAGAAATAGTGAATGGTTAGAGCATTTCAGCGGGATGGATTAAAAAAAAAAGAAATTTTTAGTTCATGTCGAGGAAGATGAATGTAGCATAACTATCATCTACATGTATTGGATATTACTTTTTATTATATTGCTTGTTTTTTTTTAATTTCGAAAATAAAACATGCATTCCGCTCCATTCTTAAGATTATGGGGCCTATGTTGTTCTTATCGAGTGGTGGGTTCAAGTCCTGATTACTTCTATAAACTTGCTGGGTAGTGGGGATGTTGCACGTTAAATCTGTCGAGTTTCAATGTCCTCCCTTTGGGATGGAGTGGAAGTTTTGATACGAGGGTGCTAACTCAGGTTTCGTCCTTGACCGAGGTACAAAATAACAAGGTTCGTTACCAAAAAGCGACCTTAATAAACAGTGAAACAAAGCTTGACATTAATGAAAGACAATAAATCAATCCAAAGATTACGTGCGTAATGTGAAAAGTAATATCTATGAAAAAAATATTACTGGATGAATAATTTAAAATAAGAATATCAAATTCTGAAGTCGTTTTTTGAATTTCTTAGTCTTCTTTTTTTGGTTTGTAACGATTTTCTTCAAACATTTCATATTCACAATCCATTAGCATTAATTGTAAAAAAAAAAAAAAAAAAAAACAAATTTTATTCGGAGAATAATCTATACCGATCAAAAAGTCATTACTTCAGATTTAGTCTGATAAGTCTAGTGAAATGTCGACGAATTATTCAAAAAGAGAATGAATGACGACACATTAATTCAATACTATTATATTCATTTTTTCGTCATTATAATCGATCTCACATTCGCATATTGTAACCGATTTGTAATTAGTTATATTTATTTTATGTTAATTGTCTCAAATCCATCATAAGGGATTATTTTATTTCTCATAACTAACTACACAAATGTAAGTTTAACCTTAGTTGGATCTTTGATGTTATGTATTTTATTAACTGACTGAATGATAGATGGCATTAAAGAATCATTAGAAAATTAATTTTTTAAGTTATGTTTTTTTAGAAATCTGGTTGTTATTTTTTTTTATTTTTGTCATACTTTAAATATCCACATGATATTGTTAAGTAATGCAGTTGTCAAGTGATACATGCTCTGTGTATGATATAATTATGATGGTATTTATATTTCTTTGATATCATGGAATAATTGTAGAGTGATGGAAGTCTTAAGATTCCCTTACATGAAAGATCTTGGATCTCAGGAATGTCGGTTCCTGTTTCTAAATTTTCCTCGGACATCATATGAAAATTTGGGGGGTGGGGGGTGGGTCGAGGTATTTGTTTAGAGGCTGGTTCGTGGCTTAACACTTCTGAACAAGACCTAAAACTATTTCACTGCCCGATTTTGAAGATTGCTTTCATTAATTCCTGTAGTCAAATAATAACTTGGATTATAACCAACATATGATGTTATGTAAGTCGTGAAGGAACTAAATGCTCGTCTTCTAGAAAATAATGTGGAGAAAGATGAATATTCAGAGTCACAGGAGATATTATAGGTACAGAATGAAATGTTTTTTATTACTTTAAATCCTTCGAAGGCGTGTACCTAAATGTACCAACTTCTGAATCTCAAGCAATATGGATGTCTCTAAATTTAAACTATAAAAAGCGTTCCAGGACACTGTGAAAATTTCTACAAAAAGATGATACTGCAAGTTTTTTTCCCTTTATAATAAAAGTTGAATTTCAGGATAAATTCAGCGTATGTTTGAGTGGTCAGCTCACTAAATCCTGTACCACCATCCTATTTCATTACCCTGTTTTGTAACAGTAAAATGCATGTGTAAAATAACTATTAAATAGCGACTAGTTCTATACATATGACCTGGGACCAAGAATTAAGATGATTCTAAGAGGAAGCATTTTCACCTTTCATTATCTAGATATAAGTTTTTTTCTCCTCTTAAGCCATAAAGGATATTAGCTCTCCACATTGACAGCAATAATTTCTGAATTGAATTATGAGCAATGATATGTATTTAAAAGTTGCAATAAAAATTAATTTACTTCCACAGATGTTGGGAACGTGACCAAGAATGTTGTTAATTATTTTGGAAGCTAGTCGCACTTCTATAATTCAGAATTGTCTTGATTTTTTGAATTTTTGAAGAAAGCCCTTCATTAACACTGAATAATTCATACAGCTCTACGGAAGTAATTGAAAAAATTGCCACATCAAAATTTATTAAATTTAATCTTGCAATGATTGGGTTTTTGATATTATTAATCCATGTCGCCGAACTGTGTGATTCTTCATCTTATGGTCTCAAATAGATTACTGCTTTATAAAGAACTATGACCAAGTATTTCTAATACTTTCTGTTTTGCTGTTTCCGAGGGAAATGGTGTTCATTTCTATATTTCGTTGCATATGTTCCAGTTTCTTTAATTTAATTTTAGTTCAGTTTTTATTAGCGTCGCACTAGAAACAACACGAGGGCTATTGGCGACGGACCTCGCAATTTTGAACCACGGTCAAGTGACGAGGACGACACCTGAACTGGCACCCCCTTCTCCGAACATCCGCACCACGCCAACGGGAGGACTTTGGACCCCGATCAGATTTAACGTGCATCAGCCCCGGCTACACGGCGGGTCTTTGGCGGCCAAGGATCTAACCCGCGACTGAACGAAAACCGCCGGTCGCGAGTCCACGACCTTGACCACTAGGCTACCGCGGCCCCCTGGTTTCTTTAAATTTACTATCCTAACGCATTTTCTCATAATATGAAATATATTTTCTAATAATGAAAACAAAATGAGAATTAATTGGGATATTCGTAAAATGTTAATGTCTGCACCTCAACCTTTTTTCAAAAAGGTATTTGAAAATTTGAAGCTTTGTCTTATATTTCGCGACAAATCCCTTAGTATATTGATCACTATTGATACGAGTATTTGGAGCCAAAGAAAAGCTCAGATAAAAGTGGAACTATTCTCCTATTTGAATAATTTACCTCCTAGATATATATTTGACTAGGTGTTATATGCGTGATTATTTTATTTTTAGTGAAGAAGGTATTGCAATAATGAAATATTATTTCAGTGGTGAAAAACTTTTTGGTTTCAATGGTTTCCTACATAAAATGTGCTTAGATTTGCTTCTAGTTTGCTTCCTGGTATATGTTACTTTATCAAAAAAAAAAAAAAAAAATTATGCGAAAATGAATCAATTTATCAAAGACAAAATATGTTTTAAATGTCTGCAATAAGCAAAGAGAGTAATATAGAGCTGCTATTAAGAATATTTTTAGTCATTTTGCAACGAACAAGCAAGAATTACAGCAATAGGCTAAAAAATTTTTTAAAAAAAATCGATGTTTAAAAAATCGGAAATTTAAAGGGAATCTTACTTCTGATTTTAAATTCGAGCTGAGATGATTTGAGATTAAAATATATTGAAAGATTTGCTTTTGGATACAACAATGCTGCTAAATTTTGGAAAATTATTTCTTGTTTTCTATACATTTAATTCGATGGATAAAGTAAAGAATATTTGATATCATCCACAAAAACCATATGTCAAAAGGAGTTGGTTATTAACTAGATAAGGGGATGAATAATTCGTTTTTAGACAATTTTTGATTTACTTCATTAAAACTAACTTGTAACTTATAGGATTTGTAAAGTTTGGCGTTAAACCTAATTATTATCTCTTTCCATTCTTTGGGCATTTTTCTACTTGCATGGGAAGATTAAATATGTGCAAAAATATATTTTTTTACCTAAATTGTAAAAATAAGTAATATTTTATATACTTAATTTTGAGGATTGTTTATTAACATCACACTGTTAAGCAACACGAGGGCTATTGGCGATGGGCCTCAAAAATTTGAACCGTGGTCAAGTGAAGAGGATGATACTTGAGCTGTCATCCTCCTCTAAAAACTTCCACACCACATCATCTGGAGAACTTGGAACCTCGACCAGATTTAATGCGCTACAGCTCCGATCTTAGTAGCATTAGGACTCATGCTTACGACTCAACGAAAACAACACCTGCCGCGAGTCCGTGACCGTGACCACTAGGATACCGCGACTAGAAATTTAGATAAATTAATGCAGTTAAGATCAAAGCTTAGTTCAAATGAGTAGAAGAAAAAATTATGCTTTCTTCAGGGTATTTTTTGATCTACGGGTTTTGCATTTTTTTTTTTGTAAGGAATTAATTTTTTAAATCTTTACTGATTTATTAATGATTTAACTGCTTTACCGATTTACTTTGCTGATTACTGGAATAAACTATTATTTATAAACACAAAGGAGTGGAAAATCATAACTATAAAAGTGGAAATAAAAAATGAAATAAAAAAGCATAGCAACATGATACAAACTTTTACTTTTCATAAACAACAGAAAATAAATAAAAGTTTAGCAATTTTCTTTCAAAAAGAAATCTAATTGTGTCGTATTTCGAAAAATTCCGTAAACAGAACTAGAAACGGTCGAGGATGTGGTAAAAGTTTGAGGGAGGAATTATTTTAATAGTGAAATCAATTTTCTTAGGCTTAAAATCAATCACCAACCTCCAAATATATTGATTTTACTACATTTAAAATTCTCTAGCTCTAAGACTTGAAAATGAACTATTTAATTTAGATCTCCACCGATTAGAAATTTAATTGCTATCCTAAAGATAATCTTCCAAGTTACGTCACACAACAAAAAATTGTAACCATTGGCAATAAGCAGAACATATACACATATGTGAATCATTGAACGATCATTGAAGAATAAGCCTGTTGTATCCGTGAAAAATAATTTGTGTTACTATGAGCATTTGTAATACGTAATTCTAAACTGGTACTTAACACATTAAATTAACTTTATTTATAACGCCGAGGAGGCAGGAAACTCTGAGAATCACCCACACAAGAATTAATGTAGCTGAATTCTGTTACGTAAATTAATATTTCGTTCCATTAATTTTGATGTTATTCACATAGCACAATATTTTTGTCACACATACATAGCATAATATTTTTAGTTTTAATCTTGTAGCTTTTGCATATCCAAATAAAACATTGTTTAAGACTCTAAGTATTTTATTTTATCATTCAAATTTTTATTCCAATGCATTTTCAATTTTCATTTAATATACTGAAAGTAAATAAATATTTGAAAGTTCGTCTGTTTGAAACTGATTTCCATAAAGTTGGAGTTAGATTATGAACTATAGTGTTTTTTTCTTCTGACAACAGATTTGAAAATATGCGAGTTTGGGTTATTGCGTTACATCGAAAAGGAAAATCCTGCATTTTAAAAACTGAAGTGAAACATTTTTTTTGTATATTTATTATGCTAATGCTCTAGCATAGTGTAAAATACATGAGGCTATTTTAATGCTCTAATTTTCTTTTAGATTTTATTTCCTTAATTTCTTTCGCATGCTGATTCAAACTTATGAAATTTATCGTTACAATGCTTCCCAGTTTTCAAAGTGTCACATAAGTTTTAACTATATCACATAATTCATTTACTGAGGAATCTAAACTTGTCTCACAATCTCTTCGTTGGCGTGGTGTGAAAATTTGGAGAACGCGTGCCAGCCCAGGTATCCTCCTCGTAACTTGACCTTGTTTCAAAATTACGATGGCTAGCAACCCTCGTGGTGCTTCTGCGCGTGCCATTAATAAGTAAACAATCACACTGAGAATTTTTTTTTATCGTTGTTAAAATATCCCAAATTAAATGACCAAGAATATTATTAGCCTTTTCTTTAGGTTTGTTGCAAAGATTTGAGTGTGATTTGAATTATCTATTAAAACTTGATATCATGGTTTCACACGAAAAGAAAATTTCAAAATAGTTATCGAATGAAAAGTTACGTAATATTTTAATATTGTTTTGTGAACTAGATATTTCAATGGTATCAAATGTTAATATGTTGCATTAATATCTGAATGTATCATAATTTATCAATTTTTTTTTATAAACTACAAGAAATATCGCTTCCATCATTTTCTGTTCATGAGTTCCTGCGCACAAGAAATTTTTTTGTATCCAATCACATCATATATAATTTGGTCAAAGGGTTTTTACTTCGGGAAAAAAAAAAGGTTTCAAAATCATCTACTTATTGTGATTCTTTAAACTGAAGATATTTTTGAAATATTTTTAAATGTTTATTTACAAAGCTTAAAATTAAAGGGATTATGAAGAAAGAATTTCGATTAGTTTTCAGAATTTAAAAAAGATCTCATAAGTCAATTGACAAATTATATTATTGATGTAATTTATGTTAAGTAATAAAATACGTGATAGCATTATAGCAATGCAAGCCTTTCCCAGCGGCATTAATAGCCACATATGCTTATACTTAAAAATGACTGTAGGATGACCTCAAAAATCTGTGTAAAATGATGCAATATTATTATATGAATACTGACTTTGAAAATAAAAATATAAATATCTGAATAATTTTTAAATGTTGAAACATTTTGTTGAGTCAGCTTCTTTTAACCTTTTACTTACTATCATTTTAAATATCAGATGCGTATACTTAAAAATATTAAAATTGAATTGATAGAAAATCATTCTGTTGCATGATATGACAAAGGTAATTTCGAAAATTGTATCAAAATCGAAAGATAAACTTTATTATTATTAGTAACATACAATTAATGAAGACCAATGTACTGGCAGGACATTGGCTATTGGGGGCGAATTCTTTGTTACGAATTACCTTCAGAGTCATTTTTAATACTTAGTAAAAAATGTATATTATTAGTATCCCACATATTTTGCCTCCAGAATTTTGCTCAAAAAGTATGAAAGGAAAATATAATGAAAATATTCCAAATTCCTTTTTAAAGTGACTTGTTTGCAATGGAGGTGGAAAAGTGGAAGGGGAAGCTAAATTAAGTAAGAGAGAAATAGTAATCCTTAATACTAAGAGATGGCGCCACGAATTATGAATTAGAAAAATGTGCATAACTTATTTCCTTGTGATGCATGACTGTTAAAAGTATATTTCTTCCTTTCTAGAATTTGTAAGCGATAGAATAAATAACAAGAAAAAAAAAAAAAAAAACTTAAAATATAACTTATTACAATAAAAAAAAAAGCATATATTTCATAAATCGCAACAATAATTAAACTTATAAAAATAAAGAGCTGAAACCGAACTGTCACCTCTTACATAACTTATATTTTTTATTTCAATCCAATCACACATTTATAATTACGATAATTTTTTTTTTCCATAATTTTTACTACGCATAATTTGATCTGTTGCTGCTTTTTTTTTTTTGTTAAATATTATGATGCAATCCTGTGCTATACAGGTTTCCATTTATCACTACGGCACTTGCAAAAATTCCATTAACTAACTATTGGTACCACGTATATCGCCTGATACATGGATACGTAACGGCGCCGTTGTGAAAATAATTGATACAATCATGCAAAATACAAGAAGTTAAAAGTTGTGAGTTACATAACGGATTCTTTATTCACACGAGGGAGTTCGATCGAATTTGTATGGTTGTATCATTAGGTATTTGGATAAATTCAGATCTTTATGCCTATAACAATGAAATGCAAAATGTGCAGATATTGAAAAATCATCTTTTTTGATACACTAATCTGTGAGGGTTAAACATACAAGACAGCAAAAGTGGTTCATATCCCCCCTTTAACTGTTTTTTTGTCGATACTTTTCAAAAAGAAGTTTGTGGTGCCTTTCTAAACGATTCAAATTATTTACATTCTTTTGATTTTGAGGAAAACATTTCCATCATATCGCCCAAATGTATACATTATTCTGTAAATTGAATCAATGATAATGTAAATTGATGAGACTTTACTTATTTCAGTGGTGTCAAATGGGGAGGTGCACAGAAATCGGAGAGCGCCCGGAAGCTATTGATGGTGAATGGGGCCAATGGGAACCCTGGTCTCCTTGCTCCCGAACTTGCGGAGCCGGAGTTAGTCTTTCGCAAAGACACTGCGACAACCCCATGTAAGTTTAAGGTTGCTTAAGATGTGTCTGTTCGAAATCAAAATAAACATGCGTTTCTCGTTTGCGTTTGATTGATGTCGATATACAGTTGCTTCATATTTTTAAAAATTGTATTTTTTGTAGCCAGACATTAAAAATATTAGAAATAATTCTTTTACCACCTCGACTTTTCATGACAAAACTGTATTCTCCAGTTACAGAGGTGACTGAAGTAAAAAAAAAAATTGAGGCGAGGGGATATGTAAAGTGATTCTATATTGCATGCATTATTACAAAGGAATAGTGAAATGCGAAATGCAATTCTTACAACACCATAATTTTTCATTCAAAAAATTTCGCCCAAGTGATAAAAATATTTATATTTTGTGAAGTCTTCATCATAAACATTTAATATTTAGTGTATAGTAGTTATAAGAATCAGTTTGTTTGTTGACATTCCAAATTGCGCCTGTTTATAAAAATAATTTCTTCTCCGACTTATACGAATGAAAATCTTCGAATCGAAGCGTCTTAGTAAAAGTCTTCGAAATACAATAGCGAAGAATAAAAGTGATTATCGGTTAAACTGCTTCGGAGTTTATACCTTAAATTTTCCTGTATAGATGCTATGCAAAACCATGGGATATATATAAATTTTGATATACTGAACTCCACAATGCAACTCTTTTCTTTCTTTTTTTTTTAGAAAATATATATTTCAGCCTGCTTTGAAATATTGTTGAAAACTATATTTATGAGTACTAAAAATGGGCCACACGTATAATTTTTATTCTTAAATATATTTGTAAAATAAAATTCTTGTACATGCGCTGGAAATTTAAATTTTAAAATTAAACTGGTGTTTCCATACTAATTTAGTTTTATAATCTTTATCAAAAGAATACACTTCTTTTACTGTAAAAGATATAGATCAGATATTTTTTTTGTTTTTGTTTTCATTTCGTACAAAGAAACATTGCTGAAATTAAGATAAAACATTTTAACAATTTTTTCCCTGTAAAACCATTAAAATAGTCAATAAAATATTTAGCGGGCAACTTTTTGATAATTTATTGAATTTTTTTATTTGTTTTTGCTTTTATAAGTCCATTTTAACAAACTTACAAAATGGCTTGAAGTGAAAATCATTATCGAGACTGCCTTACTTAAAATTGCTCATTCTTAAAAATGCAATTTTTCCGCGTATTAGAATTGCTGAGTATTAGAAGTGGTTTTCCAACAGATATTCGATTAATCACAAAATTACTTTTCACACGAAACATTTGTTAATATGGTAATTGCTATATTTTTACATATTATAAAATATATGATTTATCTGGCAGGAACAAAAATAACCTTATGAGTATGAACATTTGCGTTAGTTGCAATGCAATTACTATAATCTCGAGGATTAAGAAAACACTTCAAGATTCAGGAAAAAAATTCTAAGTTGTTAAAAATATCAACTTTGAACAAAAATTAATGTTGAATGTTAATGTAATATTACGTACTCATATCCGCGCTTATCTACATATATACGCACACACTGAGTATTTAACAAATTAGAAATAATTTTTTAAATATTTTTAATATTTTATTGTGAAACAAATAAATTTAGATTCCTTATTAATGTAATTAATCGATGATTGATTCAAATGATTTCTTATTAAAATTGTCTTACATTACATAATTACTAAAGTTGGCAGCTTGTTTTTTTTTTTTTTTTTTTTTTAAGAAGAAGGAAGTACTTAGTTTATTTTATTTAAAAGAATGAGAAAGGTAAATTGGAAAAGTATGAAAACTCCTCCATTTCTACTATTGTAGGCTTTAAGCGATTATTTAATTTATAAAAGCGTTGCAGTTATATTTTTAAGAGTTTTAATTGCATCTTCTGATGATAAGATAATTCATTTTCTTTCTAATTTCCTACTTTATCAGTTCCGTAATTTTTTAATTTTACAGGCCAGCCGGAGGAGGACGGTATTGCATTGGAGAACGGAAGCGATACAAAATGTGCAACACCCAGGTCGGCTCTAATTTTTTGTTATTTTAACATATTTTTTCTTAAATCTTTTCTTACAATTGTATCAATTTTTGCTTGATTGAAAAATATCAATACTAACTCAAATGCGATCGGTACTAAAAAAAAGTAAATATTTATGCGGTTAACATTTAAACGCAAAATAATTATTTCATACTTTTTACAGAACATTTGTTTTTCTATTTATTCCTTTATATGACCTTGTGTCCTCATACAGTTCAGTGAATTTGTGTATACTCCATTAGTAAGGTTAAAGTATTTTACAATAGATATTTTTTGTTTAATGTTAACAGTATTTTTTTTTTTTGAATTAACGTAAGTTTTGCCTACAACTGCAAATATTATCACCTTGTGATGCTGCAAAATTAAAAAAAAAATCATCAAAGAAAAGTTTTATTAGTGTATAGTTTTACTGTCGAAAGGGTATTTTATTCAAATTTCTGCAAAAATGAAGACTTTCCGCAAAACATGGTGATTCGAAAGAAAACAAATATACTGACATTTTTTAAAGTGAATACTACAGAATATAGCCTTATCTTGGGAATAGACGGTTATTTTGATAATACAGTCCTTACGCAGGAAACTATGGTAGTTCGAGTTCTGAACACTGAAAATTTCGTTAAGACTCATTTGCAATTTTCATTTTATTGCAATATAAAAAAAATCTTCTAATTCACATAAAATCTCAAGAATACTC